>OY728164.1:1466540484-1467165484 GCA_963277665.1 Viscum album | reverse complement strand
ACTGCAGTGACCAAAAACGCGTTTCCGGAGTCATAAAACACCAAAATGGCGTCCCACAATTAAATTCAAAGAAAACGTGCTCCGAATGACCTGAAACCGCACAAGAACAATAGGAATATTATTCTTGAGATTTAGGAGGTGACAGAACATCCATCAGACGTGCGGTGCGCACGGTATGACTGAATGTGTCCTTTTCAGCAGTTCGGCACGCTCTTAAAAAGCGCGCTGGGTGGTCAAAACCACCCGAACAACCTCAAAATTTCATTAAATCATTCGACAACAACCGCGGTGTGAATTGTGAAATGGTATGAGAGACGGTATGTCAATAAGAGGTGTCGTTTGACCACAGTGGTCGGAAACATGTTTCTGGAATCATAAAACACCAAAACAGCGTGTCACGGTCGAATTCAGAGAAAACAAGCTCTGAATGACTTGAAACAGCACGAGAACGATATGAATATTATTCGTGAGATGTAGGAGGAGACAAAACTTCCATCGAACGTGCGGTGCGTGCGGTACGACCAGATGTGTCATTTTCAGCATTTCGTCGCGCTCTTAAAGGGCGTGCTGGGTGGTCAAAACCACCCGAACGACCATGGAATGCAATGAAATCATACGACAACAACCACGATGTGAATTTTAAAATGTTCGGACAGAAAAAACATCAATCAGAGGTTCCTTTTGACAGTGGTGACCAGAAACGCGTTTCCGGAGTCATAAAACACCAAAACGGCATGTCACGATCGAATTTAGAGAAAATGTGCTTCAAATAACCTGAAACCGCACGATAACGATAGAAATATTATTCGTGAAATGTAGGAGGAGACGATACCTTCATCGAACATGCGGTGCATGTGGTACGATCGAATGTGTCATTTTCAGCAGTTCGACGCGCTCTAAAAGGGCGTGCTGGGTGGTCAAAACCACCAGAACGACCTCATAATGCCACGAAATCATACGACAACAAGTGCGGTGTAAATTGTGAAATGGTCAGGCAGAAGAAACGTCAATCGGAGGTGTTTTTTGACTGCGGAGACCGGAAACGCGTTTCCGGAGTCATAAAACACCAAAACGGTGTTTCACAGTCGAATTCAAATAAAACATGATCTGAATGACCTGAAACCGCATGATAATGATAGGAATATTATTTGTGAGGTGCATGAGGAGACGAAACAACAATCAGATGTGCGGTGCGCGTGGTACGACCGAATGTGTCGTTTTCAGCAGTTCAGCGCGCTCTAAAAGGGTGCGCTGGGTTGTCAAAACCACCCGAACGACCTCGTAATGCCACAAAATCATACGATAACAACCGCGGTGTAAAGTTAGAAATTGTTGGATAGATGACACATCAATCGGAGGTGCCGTTTGACCGTGGTGACCAGAAACGCGTTTTTGGAGTCATAAAACACCAAAACGGCGTGTCACGGTCGAATTCAGAGAAAACATACTCTGAATGATGTGAAATCTCATGAGAACGATAGGAATATTATTCGTGAGATGCATAAGGAGACGAAATGTCCATCGGACATGCGGTGCGCGCGGTACGACCGAATGTGTCATTTTCCACAGTTCGGTGCGCTCTTAAAGGCGCGCCCTGGGTGGTCAAAACCACCCTTACAACCTCGGAATGACACAAAATCATACAACAACAGCCACAATGCGAATTGTGAAATGGTCAGACATACGACACGTCAATCAGAGGTGTCGTTTGACCGTGGTGACAAGAAACATGTTTTCGGAGTCAAAAAACACCAAAACGGATTGTCACGGTCGAATTCAGAGCAAATGTGCTCCAAATGACCTGAAACCACATGAGAACGATAGTAATATTATTCGTGAGATGTAGGAAGAGACGACATGTCCATCAGACGTGCAGTGCGCGTGGTACGACCGAATGTGTCCTTTTCAGTAGTTCGACGCGCTCTTAAAGGGCATGCTGGGTGGTCAAAACCACCCGAACGACCTCGGAATGCCACGAAATCATACGACAACAACCGCGGTATGACTTTTGAAATGGTCAGACATAGAGCACGTCAATCGGAGGTTCTGTTTGACCGCGGTGACCGGAAACGCATTTCGGGAGTCATAAAACACCAAAACGGCGTGTCACAGTCGAATTCAGAGCAAATGTGCTCCGAATGACCTGAAACTGCACAAGAACGATAGTAATATTATTTGTGAGATGCAGGAGGAGACAGAACGTCCATCGAACATGTGGTGTGTGCGGTACGACCAAATGTGTCATTTTCAGCCATTTAGCGCGCTCTAAAATTGTACGATAGGTGGTCAAAACCACCCGAATGACCTCATAATTCCAAGAAATCCTACGGAAAAAACTACTGTGTCAATTGTGAAATGGTCGAATAGACGACACATCAATCAGAGGTGCTGTTTGACCGCGGTGACCGGAAATGCATTTCCGGAGTCATAAAACACCAAAACGGCGTGTCACAGTCGAATTCAGATAAAACATGATCAGAATGACCATAAACAGAATGAGAATGATAGTAGTATTATTCGTGAGATGCAGGAGGAGATGTCACATCCATCAGACATGCGGTGCGTGCGGTATAACTGCATGTGTCATTTTTAGCAGTTCGACGCACTCTTAAAAGGCGCGCTGGGTGGTCAAAACCACCCGAACGACCTTGTAATGCCATTAAATAATACAACAACAACCGAAGTGTGAATTGTGAATTGGTCGTACATACGGCACGTCAATCGGAGGTGCCTTTTGACCACGGTGACCGAAAACGCGTTTCTGGTGTCAAAAAATAGCAAAACGGTGTGTCACGGTCAAATTCAGAGCAAACGTGCTCGGAATGACCTGAAACCACACAAGAACGATAGGAATATTATTAATGAGATGTAGGAGGAGATGGTTCGTCCATCGGACGTGCGGTGCGTGCGATACGACTGAATGTGTCGTTTTCAGCAGTTAGGGGCGCTCTAAAAGGGCGCGTTGGGTGGTCAAAACCACCCGAACGACCTCGGAATGCCACCAAATCATACGACAACAACCGTGGGGTGAATTTTAAAATGGTCGGATAGACTGCATGCCAATCAGAGGTATTGTTTGACCGCGGTGACCGGAAAAGCGTTTCTGGAGTCATAAAACACCAAAACGGCATGTCACGGTCGAATTCAGAGCAAACGTGCTCTGAATGACCTGAAACCACACGAGAATGATAGGAATATTATTCTTGAGATGTAGAAGGAGACGACACATCCATCAGACATGCGGTGTGCATAGTACGACCGAATGTGTCGTTTTCAGCAATTCAACTCGCTCTTAAAGGGCGTGCTGGGTGGTCAAAACCACCCGAACGACCTCAGAATGCCACGAAATCATATGAAAACTACCGCGGTGTGAATTGTGAAATGTCTGGATAGACGGAACCCCAATTAGAGGTTCTGTTTGACCACGGTGACCGGAAACACGTTTCCGGAGTCATAAAACAAAAAAATGGCGTGTCACAATCGAATTCAGAGAAAACATGCTCTAAATGACCTGAAACCGCACGAGAATGATAAGAATATTATTTGTGACATGTAGGAGGAGATGGAACGTCCATCGGACGTGCGGTGCGCGTGGAAAACATTCATTTTAAGACAACAAAAAACACTTTTCTTAACTAAAGCAAAGACTCCAAAATAAGAAAAACAAATTCCAAAATGATAACATTTCTTAAATTGGTGGTTTTAAATTATTATAGCACCCATGCGATGTCAAATTTAATTTTATTATATGTATATAATAACTGAATAAAGATGTCAAATTTATGTTTGTTTTGTTTAGTTTTCTTTGTATCTTATTGTAGGTTTTTAAAGCAGATGGTTGTGGATCACTGAAGCACGTATATAATTTATTGTTTATAATGATCATGATGTTTTTTGTGTTTGGATTTGTTTTTCATTTTTTATGATTTATATGCTGTTTTTTTTCTGTACCATGAATTTTTTTTAAAAAAAATTCCAGTGTAGCAACCGCCATTGGCGGTCACTGTAGGCCCAAGTCTCAGCCACCTTTAGCGACTGCCACTGGCGATCGCTCTAGGCTAGAATTCCGGCCGGCTTCAGCGACCGTTGCAGTCGCTGCAGGCCGAAGTCTCGACCACCTTCAGCGGCCGCCATTGGCGGTCGCTATAAGTGGAATTTTTAGTAGTGTCATTAATGGTATTTTTTACTAATTATTTCTCATTACTTCTAACTTTTACTAATTATTCCTCATTACCAAAGATTTTTTCTAATTACAACTCATTACTTCTATCTTTTACTAATTACATCTCATTTATGGTAATTTTTATTAATTACCATTTATTATTGGTAATTTTTCTAATTTCCACTCATTATCAGCAATTTTTACTAATTACTACCCATTTCTGTCAATTTTTACCAATTACTACTTATTACCTATATGTTCTACTAATTATCACTCATTTGTTGTAATTTTTACCAATTACTGCTCATTACCAATAATTTGTACAAATTAGCCAGCATTAATAGTACTTTTTACTAATTACCACCCATTACTGTTAATTTTTACGAATGACCTATCATTATTTGTATTTTTTTTACTAATTATCACTATTTTTTGTTAATTTTTACTAATTACGACACATTACACCAAATTTTTACTAATTAATGCTCATTTTGACTTTTTTTTACTAATTACCACTAATTACCTCCATATTTACTAATTACTGCTCATTACGACCAATTTTTTCTAATTAATGCTCATTACCACTATGTTTTATTAATTAACCCTCATCACTATTAATGTTTACTAATTTCTGCTAATTTTATCTCATGAGCACTCATTACCACTAATTTTTACTAATTATAGTTCATTTCTAATAATTTTTTCTAATTATCACTCATTTCAACTAATTATTTTAAATTACTACTCATTACCAGTTATTTTTACTAATTACCTCTCATTACCACAAGTTTTTACTAACTACTTCTCTTTTGAGGAAATTTTTACTAACTACCACTCATTGCTGGTAATTTTTTTTAACTAGCACTCAATATCGTAAGTTTTTACTTAATACAGCTCATTTCTAGTAATTTTTACTAACAACCTATCATTACTGCTAATGTTTACTAATTAATGCTCATTTCCTCTAATTTTCACTAATTAACACTCACTTCCACTGATTTTAATTAATTAGTCCCCATTTCCACTAAAATTTTCTAATTACTATTTGTTTCTACTAATTTTTACTAATTTCCCCTCATTTCTTGTAATTTGTACTAATTCCCATTCATTTCGGATATTTTTTACTAATTCCAACTCATTACCACTAATTTCTACTGACTATCAATATTTTCTACTAATTCATGATAATTTTTAATAATTACTGGTAATTTCAAATAATTGCGGCCATTTTTTACCCATTACCATTATCTTTTACTCATTACTACTAATTTTCAAAAATTGTATATAAATTATTAATATTTACTATTAATTACTAAATATCAGTTTTAATTTCTAATAATTACTAATTACTGCTAAATAATTAATATTACTATAAAATATTATTACTTATTACTAAGATCATTGAATTATCACTATGTTCTGTTAATTAGTACTATTTATCTATCAATTATAAGTTGTTAATACTTATTACAAAAACTTACTGATAATTTAAACTAAGTACTGCTAATTAAAAATCTTTACTTATAATTATAAATAATTACTAATAATTAAAACTAAATACTTATAATTAAAAATAAGTACTGATAGTTAAAACTAATTACTAAAAATTAAAAGTAATTAATTATAATTAAAAGTAATTACTACTAATTAATAATACTAATTTCTAAAATAAAATAAAATAAAACAAAATATTTTAAGTTAAAAACATTAAACAGATACATCAAAAATTAATATTTTATTAGAAGAAAATATGAAAATTTTCTTCCTTGCAAAAATTAAAATATTTTAAGGAAGATTTTAAAAGGAGGAGAGGAGATAAGAGGAGAGGAGAGAAGATGAGAGCTCAGAAGAGGAATGGGTGAAGGAAAATCAGCTTAGGGGTATACGTATAGGTTGAATTAGTAGTGATAGAACTATTTGTGATGGGTATTCTATCAAAAATAAAATTATTTGTGAGTGTCCCCGTTGCAAGTTGTACCCACCATAAATAGATGAGTTCATGATAAAAATATTTATTCACAACAGAACCCATTGAAAATACTCTTCTGCTGATAAATTTTTTACAATAGGTTATAAATTCTTGTATAAATAACCATAATGACCAATAATATTTGTGACGAGATTAAATACCTATTGAAAATAATGTTTCCCATCGTTTGGCGCACCAGTGCAATAAAGGTATTTTTTATGTGAAATGTTTCCCATCACAAATAATTTTTTGTTTAAAGTTATTTTTTATGGTAAATGAATCTCATCACAAATAGTTCCCATGAAATGACTATTTTCAATGGGCGATGGGACCATGAGAAATAGCCCATCGCAAAAACATGTTTTCGCATAGTGAATGTACATGATGTGTTCCATGTATCCCATTTGATGAAGTACATACCTGAAGATACATGGAAACCTGAAGATGTGATGAAATAGAACTAACATTAATTTTTTTCATTACATTAATGGAATTTTAAGGTAAAAGTTAATTTTAAGGGGGATATAATGTAACAGTATTAGATTTTATCTGTATTCCCTTGAAATAGATTTTAATTACTCAATAGCTTACTTTACACACAATCTCGAGTCTAAATGACTGATGACATATTAGGGACTTTATAACCAATACATTATAATATCTAGAGAGATGATCACGGACACTCGCTCTTGATCTGCCCCGATGGTGTAGGGCATGGACATGGCATCACCTCCCCTCCTCGATCCGATTTGGCCGGGGAGGGGAGTTTCAACTTCTCCTTCGTGCTCGTTCAATCCTCGTTTCCCCTCTTTCTCCCCTTTCACGGATCCATCCTCCCTTCCTCTTTTCCCTCTGATCGAAATTTGTCCTAAGGTCAAATCCCTCTCGAATGGAGTTTTATCAGTTCCTCTTTCTTCTCAGGAGTTCACGGACGCTTCATCTCTACTGGATCTCAACTTGGTTGCCCGATTCGGAAGGAATCACCCCTCTGTTGATGCTTTTGACTGGTACATGCCCTCCTCTTGGAATTTTCAGGACCGAGTGATAGTGGGCCTTCTATATGTGAGACATATTCAGATCCGCTTTTCAAATGATGAAGACTTGGTTAAGGCATGGGCTTTCTCTCCACGTTCTATGGAGGGGTCTAGGTTTTTTCTCTTCTGGTGGTCCTTCGACGTCCCCCTGCGGTGCGACCCTCCGACTACAACAATCTGGATATCCCTACCTGGTCTTCTATTGCTGTTCCAGAACCCGACGATCCTCCAGTTGATTGGAAATATGTTAGGGTGGTACCTATGCTCTGATTCCCGCACCAAGGCCATTTTCCATCCCATTGTGCTAAGGATTTGTGTCGAAGATGATTTATCGAAAGGACCTATGGGATCTATCACCATTGAGATTGAGGGAGAGCTCCTCTGGCATCAAACAGTATGTTATGATTCTTGGTCTTCTTTCTGTTCTGGTCGTCGTCATGTTGGTCATGATGTATCCAAATGTCGAAGTCCCAATGGATGCACTCAGTCTGCGCCTCCCCATCTTATAGAGGTTGGCACAGCTGGTGTTTGCAAGGCCATTTCCCTTACTCATCCAGGTAAGGGAGAGAATGATGTTGGACCACAGAGCAATGAAGACAATAGTAAAGCAGCAATGGGAGAGAATCAAGGGATTACAGTTCCATCGGCTACTATACAGAGTAAGAAGAGGAGGCCTAGTGGAAACCCAAAGGTGGTAGATGTGGTGAACCATTTAAAGCAGGACCTTGGCATACTATTGCAGGATCTGGGTTCTATGGAACAGATTCTTGGACAGCCTGCTCCAGTCTCGATTAGTGTTCCAGTGGGAAAGGAGAAGATAACTCAAGGGTACCCTATAAGTGCTTTCAATGGGTTGGATGACAGTTGAGAGGCCAATTAACCTAGAACCATAGTGCAGGAGGTTTCCGTGCTTCTAGATGCAGGGTGTCAACATGGAGAAGAAAGCCTGGTTGAGGTGCGTGTCTTGGACCCTTTGGACCCAAATACGCTCCCAAAACCCTTATGCCATCTAAATTCTTTGACTCTGGGGTAGAGCAAGCGGAGTCCCCTCAAAAAAATTCCCAGGGGTTGTTCTAGGCAATCGATTTGAAGCTTTGAATGTTCTTGAACCAACAATTCCTCATGAGGAGGATGATTCAAGTGACAATAGTTATATCCAATTCTGGACGGACATCTTGGAATGAATTCAAGGGAAAGGTATCCACAACCCTAGAAGGAAGAAAGGGAAAAAAGGAATATGAGACTCAGGGAAATGCATTGTGGTCAAAGGGAAAAATCCAGAGGCACGCAAAGATTATTCGCATTTTCCAAAACCTATGGAGACTAGATCATCTAAGAAGGGTGGATACAAGGAAAAAAAAGACCCATAGAAAGGGGAAAGTGAAGAATCTATTAGGAATACTAGAGACAATCATGAAGAGGTTGGGGAGTGCTTGAAACTCATCCTACACTCCACAGAAGAAATGTTAGAAAGGGAAGTTAGGCTCAATGTCTTCGAAGCAGAGATTAAAATAATTTATGAGATAAGGTTACAAGTTATGGTCAATGAGGAGCTAGGAGAATCGATAGATAAACAAGTTCGAATCTTGGTCCAGGGATTCAATCAGAGAAAAATCAACTTAGAAGAATTTATTCAGACTATGGAGAGGATGATTACTCACCTTAAAGAGCTTATCAGTGAAGATCCAGATGTCTAGGTTAGTATGCTGCATTGGGAACTATATATAGTAGAAAAATACAGTAATCTTAGTATTGTATTTGACCATTTTGTGAGCTCTTTCAGCACGTATGGGTATCTTGTGTGTACTATGGTTTCCCATTTTTCCTTAAAATGTCTCATAATAAGAATTTAAATTTGGTTGGATATAACCAATACATTGCATTAGAGAGTATGAATTGTATTAAACATATTATAATATATATATATAAATGTTTTCTTTTATTCAAATTTATTGATTACTTACTAAAAAATAATCATTAAATTTTAATAAAATCATTTCCAATTTAAAAGTCTTATTTTTATAAAGAAATGTATTTTTGTATTTGTTATGAATTTTTATATAAACAAGTGTATTTATCACAATTTAAAAAAAAATTAATGAAATTTATTGATAATGTATTAGTAATCATTCATACATTAGTCATCAAATGGTTTGGAATGAAGGTAATATCAATTTAAGGCAATGAGAGTTGTTTTTCAAAAAACAATTTTTTGTGCGTAATATGTATTTATTTTAATAAATTAAAATAATTAATATTGATTAATTATATTAATTAAATTTATACAATATATATTTAATCATATTTTTTTACACCCATCTTATTTTTTTACTATGAAAGGAATGACAATAAATTTATTTTTCCTTAAAAATGAAATTTTCAAAGAACGATATTTAATCTTGTTTTGCATGATTATTTTAAAAATAATGTTGTTCAATTATAGAAATTGAATTTGATAAAATTGATTTAATATTTTGAATCATAATTTCTAATTTTTTTTATTATTTAGCTTTACTTTTTTTTTCATAATGAATAGTAAAAATAATAAAAAAAATTATATAGTAAGGGTTAAAATGAGTTTAGAGAGGGGGGGGGGTTCAAATAAGAGGTAAGTGTAAAAATTCTAGTTAAAGTTTTCTAAATATTATTCGATGGAGATATTTAAAAATTATCTTATCATAGCTTCAAATTCCTGGATATTTTATGGCACTTTCACATGAAAGTGACGTTATATGATTTAAATCTCATAAGTAATTTCATTTGTGTCCCTCCCCTCACTTATAAAACAACACATCATATTTTATTCACACAATTTGATCTATAGCTCAGGCAACCCCTACAAAATAACATTCAATATTTCTTACATTCATTATTGATCATCTTCTAAAACCCAAAGATCATACTAAGAAGGCTTAACGTGTAATCCAATAGAGGTCTCTCAAAGAATAGTTAATCGTCTTTACCTACTCTTCCAATGTTTATTTCTTGATATAATTCCTCTAAAAATATTGTATCCATCCTAACATGATTAATCAAGTATCATCAATATAACGAGTTTTTATTATGACTATAGGAAAATTATTTTCCACCTCCTTTCAATAAAATAGAAAACAAAAGTATTTCTCATGCGTACGTGTGGACTATTTCCACCATGCAGAAATATGATTCATTTTCCATCACCATATTTCATGGTTAGTTATTAGGATGAATTTAATAGTTATATATATTATATTTATTTAATATTTATTCTTTTTTAATTATAATATATTGTCTATCATTTTACTTTCTCATCCATCAGAAAATGATAACATCAGTCATGCGTATGTGTCGACTACCACCTTCACAAAGTGATGTGATTCGTTTATCATTTACGCTTTAAATGGATGGTAATAAGGATATATTTAATTAATATACATGATATAATAATGATTCTTTAAATGTGAATTATTATTTCCCTTTCATTCCTTCCATCCATCAAAAAGTAGAAATATCACTTTTGTGTACGTACATACTTCCATCTCCATGAAGTTATGTACCTCAATTTACACCACCTCTTTCTATGAATAGTTATAAAAAATTATATAATGATTAAATATGATACATATGAGTTCATTAATATTCTAGAGATGATGGAACTATATTAATGTTCAAGGACTATAACCAAAAAATTGAAACAAACCAAAAGAAAGAAGTATTTAACACAAAAAAAGATGATGATAATGAAATATTGTTAATGAAAATGTGATAATATATTACAATTAAACATTTATGGTATTATATTTGTGAATATGGTTCTTTTATATAATTATAATAAATTTAAATTTGTTATACTTGGGGATAAAATTCTTACGATGAAATTTAGTCGAGAGTAAGGGTTTCTCTCCTCACTTTTATTTCTTGGAGACATATGTTATATTCCCCAATTTTTTCTTTCATGTAAGGTATAAAAAATCACTTTGATCTGATGTATAATTAATACCTTTATATTCATTCTATTTAATGTTTCAATTTATGTTAATTATTTCATGGGGATTATGATACAAAATTTACCAAAGTGGTATGAGTTTTATGATACAATATCATATTTTAATGGCATTATTTATGCATAGATTTTTGTTAATGAAATTATATAATATATCTCTCAAAAATATTATTTATTTTAGTCTCCTTTGGTTATTTATGGGAATTATTTGTTTTTTATTTTATTTTCCACTATCTAAGTACTCAAAATTCTAAAATAATTTTTCTATGGAAACCCACTTTATTTCTCTCTTTGTTCGGGAAATTTTTTCTTTAATGTCCATATTTGGTTTAAAATGTTTTCGTGAATGTTTGTACTATTTTACAATGATTTATTAATGTTATTTTTCCATTTTTTGATTTTCTATAAAAAGGTTTAAAATGAATCTTCTCATCATTTTCCAAATAAGGTACTTTTTACTAAAGGTGTGAGTAGAATCATTGTTTTAATGTATACCTAAAAATGACATTAAAATCATCATGAATAATATTTTTCGTGAAGATTAATTTACCAGTTTCCATGGTTCTTTTCAAATATTTTTCCATAATATTCTAGAAAATTTTAAATTTATAAAAATTACTTTCAAAATGAAAAATTTATTTTCCTCAGGAAATGTTCGAGTGATCTTAAAATGGTATTTTCATCTATAACAACATACATTATTGTTACTTATTATTCCATGGGGAAATAATCCAATGATATTAACCTTATTATTTAAATATATAGTGATTGATTATGATTATAAAATCTCAATGAAACCTATTTTCTTTTACATGGGTTAATATATGATGAAGTGATAAACATTTTCATGATCTTGTGACCTATATATGAATGGATTATGATCATGTTAAGGGAAGATCTATTATAAACCTCAAATGCATTGGGTAATATTTAATTGTTATGATCTCATATTGTAAATGAGAGGTTATATGAATCTTTAAAGAGGGTATATAGGTGGTTATTCAAATCTAAAAAGAGGGAACACCGAAGAATATCCCAATCCCAAAGAGGGCACACATGTGGTTATCCTAAGCCCAATATGCGATTAATGTCTTTGTATATAGCCTTTAAAAATTATTTATATGATTATTATGGTGCGAAACATTATTCCATTTTCTTATAACATATTATTATTCCAAATTTATATATTCAGGTCTCATGATCCTTGATTTCATTATGATTCCTATCATATGAATGACCGACATTTTAGGCAAAGATTCATGTTTATGAATGATCAAGTGTTGGGAATGATTTGAAAATGTTAATCTCATACTCCCATACCCTTATGATTATATTATAGTCACTAATGATAATTGATTTATATATTCCATGTATACCCTTACTGAGAATCTTAGCTCACACTTTCTTATGTTTCCTTTCCCTAGGTTATGAAAAATGGTTTTATATAGGGTGTGATTAATATGTGTAAAATGTGAGAAGACTTTGTGAGAGACGTCGAAGATCTTTCATGAAAATAGATGATTATGTATCTTGTTTCTAAATCTACCAAGCCTTTTTGGTTTTTTGGTGTGTATTATTGTGAAATGTATTGAATATTAATATAAAATGATGAAATATTTATGTATATAATGTTTTGGTCTCCTAAAATTCATTATTAATCTAATTTTTAAAAACATGAATGGATAAATATGTATGATTATATGAAGCATATCTCATGGATTGGAAAATATTGAATGCACCATTTTAGTAACTACAATATATGTATAATATTATAGTTGAGACATTGATTTTAGTTCTAGTTATCATAGTTAAATGTCTTAATAGATTCAAAGGGGGTCAATAAGAATATGTATTACATTACTAGTCATGTACATTAAAATATATAGGGAAGATAAGTTTATTGATTCAAAAAATAAATTACTTGATTATTCATTTAAGGATGGCTGTTATTCGATTAAATAATAAGAAGAATACACCTATATGTATCTAATGACCTTTGATTTGGATGGAGAATATTTATTAGGAACTAACATATATTGAAGATTTGAGGTTAATGAGTTCGTTGTTAATGTTTTAGTTCCCTATTTGGAATAGAATTTTAAAGGTCCCTAGGCCCTTAAATTTCATGGGATGTCTTATTGAGTTGAATAATTTTCAATGGTTTTGAGTAAAATTGTTTATATGAATAATTATTTAAGGAACATTGCATAATTTAGAACTTGTTTGACATCAACCAAGAGAGTAATGTTAACTTAAACCTCATTAAACACATACAAAATTTTAGAATTATGTTGATTGTATTTTTTATGAATAGAAATATATTATAGGATTGAAATTATAATTGATGGGACAATAGAATGAGGTGAATAATAAGTCTCTAGTTCTATATCTTGTTGTTATTTTTTTATTTTTCATATTCATTTGTTGGAGTTTGTTTGGAATTTTCAACATAAGGAATAAAAATATTCTTTATTTATCTAATTAAAATTTCAATTAAATTATCCTTGGGGTTATGCGATGGTTGATCTATAATTTGAGAAGTATTAATATTTTATTATTGTATTAAATGAGTTTCAATTTGGATAATTTTATTTTCAGTGTTCTTTATATTAGACTGCTTGAATGAAGTAACGTATCATACAAGACTTCCTAATGGTTTGTAGAAGCTGAGGAAGATAATTAGTAAATATTAGCTTGATTAATTATCATTGATAATAACTTAAATTGGTTGAGGAATTTAGAAGATTAAATAGGCTACTGGGAACCATGTTGAGAAGGAATATTTCTCCATTCATGAGTGGGAAAGAAAAGAAATTATTATGGGAATTGGCCCCCACCCTAACCATATTGGAATTTATTTGGATACGAAGGATGTATTTCTGGGGCTTGATTATTATAAATCAATCATGGATAAAATGTAAGAGAGAAAGGATAATTTTTTGGATGGTTAGGGATTATTCCAAACCAACCATGATTCTGGGGATTTTCATTTCATTAAGCAAATGATGCATTGTTCTCTTACGTATTTCACCTCTCTTAGATGTATTAATTACCACAAACACCAAATATGTTTCTAAATATTTAATTTATATGATTTTATATGTTTATGTTTATACATAATGATAATATTTTGACTGATCAATTAAAGGGTTGAAAAAGCGCTCAATATGTAATCAAAAAGACACTTTTAATGTTATTTTTTTCCTGAGAAAATGTTTGTTAAATTGTCTTACACAATAAAATGATATATCATTAATAATGAAGTAAATATAAATTGAAATGTGATAATATAGATATGAATATTATATGATCTTTGGTTAACATGATTGTATGAAACTATACTCTGGGCAATAATTTTAACAATAGGATTAGTTTTTATAAGTAGAAATGAAAAAGAATAATTATATAATAAATGAGCAATGATGACCTAAACTAGTACAAACAAGCTATATGAAACCCATTCATAAAAACTCTAGAGGGAGGTAGCATCACTAGGTGTTTTCCTTAATCAATCCCATTTTGAGATTCAACAAGTTAAGCTTGAATGGAATTGCCTATGGGAGAAGTTCAAGTTAGTGGAAATTACCACTTGGTCGATGTTGGCCGAGCCACCCCACCAAACTATCACCATCACACACCTTACCCTTAGGTTTTATGTGGGGGTTATAAGAGGTTACATGTCTCATAAATAGTGTGTAATTAATATGTATAAATAAAATTATTATTCTATCAATTCCGTTTTAAGAATAGTTTTGCTTAATAAAAATAGACTTAATTGAGATAAAATTTGATACATTGACTTTTCAGATCCAAATTTTAATTTTTTGAAAAAATATAAATTTTAATAAAAAATTATGTTTTTATGGATAATACTTTTTTTAATGAAAAATTATGAAAAAAAGTTATTTATATATAAATTATATAAATTTTAATTTTTTTAAGTTTCCAAAATTTTACTATGAATTTTCAACCGGATATTTTTTTAATAAATAAGGATTTAATATTTAAAAGTTAAAGTTATCATATTTAGATAATTAATATGATAAAATAAAATTTACTTTTGAAATCAGTATGTTGAATTTAAGTTAGGGTGGATTTATGAGAGTTCTCTAAAATACATTATTTTTTTATGAATAGTAAAAATACAGTTTGAGGTTTTCAGTATGTTTAATGACTTCATAATTATGTCATAATGATTTAATAATTAATTAAACACAATAAAATACTCAAAATATGTTATTTTGTTAATATTAAGTATTTAAAAATATTTTAATAAATTTTCTAACCTATAATTGACTTTCCAAACACTAAAATAAAAACATTATTTTATAAAAAATTATTTTTTTAAAACCTTATTTTCTTTGTCAAAATATGTAATAAAATATGATTTCTGATTGTTTTGGGTTAAAATAACACAAATTATGTAACAAATATAAAAGACCATGGGAAAAAACCATGTGCAATCCCAAAGTTTTTCATTTTCCACAAACTATATTTCTAGGGCCTATATTTGGAAATTATTAAACAAATCATACACTTTTTCTATAAATACCCACCCATTTATCCATTTTAATTCACTAAAAATACATCTTACACGATAATATGGTAGTGTGACCTCCCATGGAGTCCACCCAAGGTGTCCTAAAATCCCCAATGTCTTAATCATCATGTTTTAGTTGCAACTCTTTGTGGTAAGGGAATTATCCTTCTTTTGTTATAGATTAAAAAAATACTTTTCATACATGTCTTATAAATGTTATGGTTACAATATTATATTAAAATTTGTATCATAAACCTACAAAAAACTATGTTTATCAATGGGAGACCCTTTTCCCCTCTCATTTTACCCTTTATCAAAACCATGTTTTATACCTGTTATGCTGACGAGTTTACTTCTCAAAATTTTCCACTTCTCCCCAAGAAATTATATTTTATTTTCTTTATGTGAATACCAAAGCCTCTTTATTTTTCAATGGTATTCACATAAATATATAAATTATTTATTTTATTCTATAATTAACATAAATAGAACCCAAATTCATTTTATATGGGTTAGAAATGTCATAATGATTATGTTATTATGCACTTTTCAAATGACTTGATTTTGATATAAAACTCTTAAAATTTTATTCTCCATAGGTAATTTATGAAATATTTGATTCTAATATATGTTTATCACATTTAATTAACATATATTAAAAGTTAGTCATGATAGTGCTCCAATGCATTGGGTAAAAAATTTAATCTCTAGAGATGGCATGTTTTACGATACCTTGGTGAATAACCTTGGTAATTTATATGACAAATAGGGGAAAAACCTTGGTGATATGATTAAAAATGTATCATTTAAATTTTTTAGACACATATACATGTTATTAATAATGTTATTATTAATATATTCCCTGTGTTACCTTTCTAAATCCATAATTATATTCCTTGTGTTATTATTGATATTCCTCAAGATCACATGTAAATTGTTTCCCTTGATTTCCCTTATGGGGCCTTATTCTCACCCTTTACTTTGATGTATTTACCCATGTTATGAGATGTAGTAAATTTACTTATGATTAACCAATATAAAATATTTTCAAGTTTATTAGAACAATGTTTTAATTTTTCATGTATTATGTTCCCGATTTCTAAGAAAATAATCTTTCAAATATCATCTATGTTTTACCATGTAATGAAATGTTTATGTAATAAAAATGTGGGATGTCATAGTTGGTATCAAAGGATGGTGTATTTATTTTTGTGAATTAGGATTTGAATACTTTATAAAGAACCCAAGGGAAAAACATCCCTGTATTTTGCTGAAGTGTTGTGTAATTTGTTTTCATTCAAAGAAATCCCTATCTTGATACGAACAGGTGGATGTAGATTTGAAACATATTTATATAGGGGTAAAAATTGAAGAAAATGATTTGAGATAGTCTCAAATGGGAACCAGTGCATTAAAATGGGCCTTTCTATACTCTTAGTTTGACACTCCCAGGTGATATGTTTGGTTAATCATAATCTTTTTTTGAAATATTATGAAGGATTTAAATAAAATGCATTTTTATTAATAATTAAATATATAAGAATGTTGTTTTAAGATATAAAATCCCTTTAGAAATATAAGATTTGTAGAATTAACTCATTTCTCACAAATATTATATTATTTTATAAAAAGGATGGGAAATAGGAGTAAACGCATAAATAGTGAGCACAACATACCCTACACTGATGAACCTCTGATGGAAGACGAAATGGAAAAATTAAAAAGAATGATGAATAAACTAACTTGAGCTATGAACAACAACATGAATCAAGACAAGATACTAGATTCAACTCAAAGGGAACAACTTTATATTGTGTTTTTTATGTGTTAACGACTACCATCTTTCAAAGGATCTACCAACCCATTGATTGTTGAACAATGGATAAGCTATATAAAAAAGATCTCTTATATACTCCAATGTTCAAAATAAGAGATAGTAACCCTATATGTGTATCACATAGAGGGAAAATATGATCAATTGTTAAATATGATAAAAAACATGAATCTGAGAAGAGATATTAATGATATGGAGCCAGAAGAGTTCATAGGATACTTTTTCCATATATATTTTTTCTATTCTATGTGAATGAAAATGGATAAGGAATCCCTAGAGATGAATAAAAACGAAAACTAATCTATGGGAATCTATGAGATGAACTTTAGAATGATTTCTCATTACACATATAGATTTTATATGGATCATAATGGCAAGGTTGATAGATTATTTAATAGACTAAGACCCCATCTACAGAGGAATCTATCCAATCAATAATTTGGTAGCAGCGAGGAGATGATGTGGAGTGCTATGAAGTATGAACTATAGAAATACACAATGGTCACATAAATCAAATGAAATGAAGATATATTAGGAGTCAAACTTTGGGAGGAACTTTGATCACAGAATAAGTGGAAAGACAGTGCCACTTCACACATGAAAAAATGTGGGAATTATCATTATGAGAACTTCTTGCTTGGGAGAGAAAATTGTTACAAATATGAAAGAGATGACCATATAGATTGAAACTGTCATAGTGAGGTGAAGCCTCAACTTCTAAACACTAAGGACAAATGGAAGATGGTGCAAGACCAACCTGAAGTCCAATGTTGTGAGTGTGAAATACCTGGGATCTTTTCCAATCACTTTTAAATTCATAAGGTAGTGGAGGGGAATCACCATCATCCTTGGGATAGGGAAATGGAGAAAGTCCATACGTTTTCTATCATGAATTCTAAATTAGAGGCTCCAAATTATGTGGTAGCAGGTACTCTCATTTTTCTCTCAAATCTAGAAAGTACATTGTTCGATTCTTGTTCTACACATTCCATTATTTTCACGAAGTTTGTAATGAATATATAATCAGTCCTTGAACTTATAGAAGTATAGTTATTAGTTAAGACTCTTGGAGGGATTATCCAAGAATCAAAATTGTATATAAAATCTAGTATTGACTTTTGAAAGCATAATCTCATCGCAAATCTAGAAGTCATTCCCATGATGGAATTCAACGTTGTACTCAGGATAGACTGGATCTTAAAGTATAATGGTAAGATCAACTATAGAATCATGTCAATATCAATATTCATGAATGGAAAACCTAGGTTTATTTTCAAAATAGATATATCATGACCTGAAATTTTTCAAGAAGCACCTACCATAACCATCTATATAGAGATGATCGATGAGGAGAAAAAAGGAAATGAAAGTATGAAAATTGAAAATGTACCCATTATTCAGGAATACATTTATGTATTTTCTAAGGAGTTTCCTGGAAATACCCAATAAAGAGATGTAGAGTTATCCATTTAATTTATACCTAGAAACAAGATGATATCAATTACCCCATATAGAATAGAAAATGTGGAAATAGAGGAATTAATGAAAAATATTCAATATATTTTGGAGAATGGATTTGCATGACCATGTTTTTCTCCATCGGGAGCATATATTATCTTTTTGAAGTAGAAGGATAGATCATTGAATCTATTCATTGATTATTGAGAACTTATCAGGATCACAATGAATAATAAGTAACCTCTCCCAAGTATTTATGATTTACTTGACCAGCTTTATGGGGATCAATTTATCTAAAATATTGATCTTCTATTTGGTTATCATTAATTGAGGGTAAGGAAAGAATATATTCCAAAAAACTACCTTCCGATCAAGATATAAAAATTATGAGTTTGTCGTTATTCCCTTTGTATTGACTAATGGTTCTGCTATATTTATGGATTTGATGAATTGAGTATTTAAGGACTACCTTGATAAATTTTTGGTAGTTTTTATTAATGATAATATGATATATTCCAAAATCTAAGAGGAGAAAAATGATCATATAAGGGTTATGTTGAAAACTTTGAGGAAGGAGAGTCTATTTTGAATGTTTAGAAAATATGAATTTCGATTAAAAAAAGTTTCTCTCATGGGGAACATTATAACCAATGAAGAAATCATAGTTGACCCATCCAAGATAATGGTCGTGGAGTATTGGTCTCATTCAACAATAGTAACTGAGATTCATAGTTTCCTTTGTTTAGAAGGATATTATATGAGGTTTGTGAAAAACATTTCATGAATTTCTAATCCACTAACAAAGTTAACTCAAAACGAGGCTAAGTTCATCTGGAAAAAGGAGTGTTAATAATGTTTCCAGGATTTGAAGATGATATTGGTTATTGTAACTATGTTGACTCTACCCATTATTAAAGAATATTTCATTATTTTTAGCGATACATCTCTAAAATGAATTGGGTGGTTCCTCATGAAAAATGAGAAGGTAATTTCTTATGCATCTCAATAGTCAAAGCCTCATGAGAATAATTATCCTATAAATGACTTATAACTAGCTGTGATTTTTTTTCTATAAAAATTTGGATGGACTATATTTATAGGGAGAAATGTGATATATACATGGGACACTAATGTTTGAATTATATTTTCATGAAAAAGAAATTAAACATGAGATAAAGAATATGGTTGGAACTTCTTAAATACTACAACTGTTCAATTTATTATCAACCCATAAGAGAAATTAAAGTCACTGATGCATTAAACAGTAAATACCCTGTTGTGATAGAAATGATGAGGATTCAAGGGAATCATTTGATCAAAGACCTATTAAAATTGGACATGAAATTCATAAGGTAATGGATATTATCAACCCTATACCAAGTGGTTTTTCAAACATAATTACTAGATAAAATCAATAAATATCAAAGAGAATATCCTTTATTAGATAAGAATATAGAGGATGTGAAGAATGGGATGTTTCTAGAGTTTAATATTGATAAAGAAGGTGTACTAAAATTTCTTATAGGGCTATGTGTTCTATATATTCTATAGATAAATAATGAATTGACATATGAATCTCATAGATCTACATTCTCTATACAGCATGGAAGAACTAAAATGTATAGGGACATTCATAATCAGTATTGGTGGTATAAAATCAAAGTGGATATTGATAAAAAAAACTACAAGGTTCTTGGTGTGTCAATAAGTGAAGGCAGAGCGAAAAATTACTAAAGGGGTATTTCAACCACTACACATACCAACATGGAAGTGAAAAAATATCACTATGAACTTCATCACCAGTCTCACAATAAAATCCAGTGGAAATAATGCAATATGGGTTTTTGTGGGCCGACTCACCAAGACTTCCCATTTCATCGCTATTTAAGAAGATTTATCTCTTGACCAAATTGAAAATATTTACATAAAGGAAGTACTGAGGTTTCATGGAGTGATAATTTATATCATTTCTAATATTGATCCAAGGTTTATATCAAAATTTTGTAGAATTATTCAACATTCCCTGAATTCCTAATTGAATTTCAATATGGAATATCACCCCAAAACTGATGGCCAATCTGAAAGGACTATTCAAATACTGAAGGATATGCTAAATAAAATCTCAAGGGAATTTAATGTTTTATGGGATCAATATCTCCCATTAGTTGAGTTCTCATAAAAAAAAATGTCCATTTGAGTATTCAAATGTCATATTATAAAGATCTATATAGGAAGTGATGTAGAGCTTCTACTTGTTCAGAAGAAGTTAGTGAGAGAAAGATTCTTGGGGATGAACTTGTTAATGAGATGATAGAAAAGTTTCATTCCATCCAACAACATATAAAAAATTATAATTGTCATCAAGCAACTATTGAAGGGAATTCGAGTATGATGTTGGAAAAAAAGTTTTCCTTTGAATATTACCATGGAAGAGAGTCATGTGGTTTAGGAATAAAGGGAAGTTTATCCCCTGGTACATTGAACCCTATGAAATCCTTGATCACATACGAGCAGTGGCCTATCGATTAGAACTTCCACCAAATATAGTCCATGTTAATGATGCATTCCATACTTCTCTATTTTGGAAGTACGTACCTGACCCTTCACATGTACTGAATCTTGAGGTGGTATAACTAGAACATTACCTATCTTATGAAGAGAAACTAGTGGAGTTGTTTTACCATAGATACAAGGTTCAAGGCAATAAGACTAAAACCTCGTCAAAGTATTATATAGGAACCATAAATATAAAGAAGCAATGTGGGAATCAGAGGAGACAATGAGACATAAGTACCCAAAAATTTTCTCAACTGAGGGAAAGAGTTGAAATTTTGTGGATGAAAATTATTATGGGGGGAATAATGTAAAGATCCAGATTTTTTGAATGATATTTTTTCCTAAAAAATATATGTTATAAATATAGATATTTTTTACACAAGAAGAACATATCTCTTTAATAATTAAGTGAATATAGAGGGAAGTGTGACCATTTGTATTCGATTGTTATATGAATTTTGGTTTTCAATACCATTAGAAACTATACCCTTGGAAATAATTTTAACATTATGATTAGTGTTTATATGTATAAATTAAAAGGATAATTATTGTATAAAGGAGAAGTGATGGGACAAAAAAATAAAGTAATTCTATATGAATCCTATTTGTTAGAACATGGGAGGGAAATAGTGTCACTGGGGTTCACCTTTTACCAAGCCCAAGATGAGCTTCAAATAGTGAATATAGATTGAAATCACCTATAAGATAAGTTTGAGTTCATTGATATTACCACTCAGACGATGTTAACCAAGCCGCCCCAAGAATCTATCACCATCACACATGTTACCGTTAGTTTATACAAAGGTGTTATAATGGGTTATGTGTCCCAAACTTATTTTGTAATTCTCTTGTATAAATAAAATTATTATTCCATCAATTCAATTTTAAGAATAGTTTTGCTTAATAAAAATAGTTTTAATTGAGATGAAATTTGGTAAATTGACTTTTCAGATCTAAATTTTACTCTTTTAAAAGAATATAAATTTTTATATTAAACTAAGATATTATAAATAATACTTATTTTCATTAAATAGTATGATAAAAAACTTTTATTTAAATATAAATGATAAAATAATTTTAAACATTTTAATTGTGAGAAATTTGTCTATGAATTTTCAACCTGCTATTATATTTAATAAATAATGATTTTTATAAATAAAATTTAAAATTATTATATTTAGATAATTATTATGAGAAAATAAAAATCATTTTTTAAATATGTACATTAAATCTATATTGGGTGAATTTAAGATGATTTTCTAAAATAATTTATTTTTTCTAGAATAGTAAAAATTCAGTTTGAGGATTTTGGTATGTTTAAAACATCATAATCAGGTCATAATTATACAATAATTAGTTAACCACAATCCAAATTTCAAAATATTTTATTTTATTATTATCATGTATTTATAATATTTTAATAAATTTCTAAACCTATAAGTTACTTTCAAAACTCTAAAATGGAAACATTGTCATTATAAACATTTTTTTGTGAAAAAATTAAATTTTCTTGTTAAAATAAGTAAAACAATATAATGTTCAGTTATTGTGGGATAAAATAACATAAAATTTGTCCCAAATTTAATTTTTTTTTGAAAAATCCATGTACAGGTCCATGGTTTTTCATTTTCCACAACATAGATTTCTAGGGCTCATATTTGGAAATTGTTAAACAAATCCTCTATTTTTCTACAAATACACACCTATTTATCTATTTAATTTCACTCAAGATCCATAATTTATGAATTTATAGATGTTTTACCTCTGAATTAGTTTTTCAAACATGTCCCCAATCCCCCAAGGTCTCAATCTTCATGTTTTAGTAGTAAATCTTCAAGGTAAAGGAATTATCCTTATTTTATTAATTTATTTAAGAACCTATTTTCATATGTGTCTTCTAAATGTTATGGTTAATGTAATGACCCAGAAATTACATGTAATTTTTTTTAAATTATATGGAAATGTTCGATTCTTCCGTTTCTAACAGTAATTGTTTCCGAGGCCTCGAGAGCCCAGTATGTTTTTCGGAAGTTTCTTAAGTACATTCTGTAAGTGTTTGAGTGGGTTTTTGTAACTTTTTAACCAGTTATCGAAATTGAAATCTGAGGGCACCGTTGATCTCGCATTGCCAGTAGTTGCTTAAGGATACCTTCACCTTAGCTACAATTGTTCATGAGTGGAAGATAGTATTTTATACTTATAGTGGTAAAATAATAAAAAAGTGTAAATAAAAATAAACCAACTTTATTTTTATTAAATTTTTGAATTCTTTTGAATTCTCAGTGGGGACCACCCAAACTCTTCAAAACTTCTTTTTAATTGTGCCAAACCCCCAAAATTTAATGACTTCATTAAATGAAGTCCATAAACATATAAATTTAGAGGGGGGGGGGGAGGGTGCTCTTCATCACCTAGATTGGGGGGATCTTGGTTATTGGACAGGAGAAGAAGATTGGTGGAGGATCTTGCTGGAGGAAACCCCTTAGAGGAAGAACTCTTCTCCTTCGATGAAAATTTCTCCAATGAAGAACTCTGTTGAATGATCTCCAATGAGGAACGTCTTCAATGACAATAAACCAACCTCCGTCTTTCCCTCTCCTCAACGACGACAAGGAATCTTCAAGGTAGGGATTTTTTTTTGTATACCCCTTACCCCATTCTTCACTACTGAAAAATAAGTATTTACCAATGGTTCAAAACCATTGGTAATGGCTGGATAACCATTGGTATAATATATACCAATGTTTATTCAAATCGTGGAGAAGTAAGGCATAGAGAAATAGATATTCCAATGGTTTGTGGAAAACTGTTGGCATATCTTAGGATATCCACCTTATACCAATGGTTTTATATAACTTTTGGTATAAAGTTTTCACCAACAGTTTGAAACCATTGGTTAAGAGACTATTCCGGATATATGTATGGATGTTTTATACCAACAGACTTATAGAACTGTTAGTATAAAACCCCCTATTCCAATGGTTTACACCCATTGGCATAGTCCATGTTGAGAAATTGCAGCAGCAGGCTGCTGTGAGCTGCAGCTGTTAGTGGTGAGATGCTACTGTCCATGCCTCTTTGAGTGACTTCTAGGCCTGCATTTCTAGGCCTGAATTGAATACATACATAGAATGAAAACATATACAATGAAAAACATAATTCTAAATCAATTATTTTCCACCTTCCAAAAACTATACACATATAGAATCAAAACATAACTTATAAGAAAATTATAAACATACCTAATTGATTTAGAATTCAATTCTGAGAGAAGATTACACGTTCAATACAAAATTCAATTCATAATTCAATACTTAATTGAATATATACATAATTTAATTATCAATTATGAATAAAATACATAAAAACTGATTACTTAATTATATGTTTTATGCCGAATTAAGAATACATACAAAATTTAATTTTGTATAACACAAACATGATTGAATAATGAAATTAGAAGCTAATAACCCCAAAATAATGAAATGGATAAATGACTTCAACGAAACAAAAATATAATGTCTCATGGTTTTGGGTGGGTGTATTTAAACATAGTGATGATGATAATGGGTGTGTATCAATGAGATTTTGTGACTTAGGGAATGTAGTTGTCCTTGGCATAATAATTGACATGTGTTTTAGAATAGGTGTAGGAGTTCCTCACATGAGAAGTGGATTGTGTGAGGCTAGACCATGGATCCTTGTGCTCAAGTATCAACACAATACGAATATGGTTGGTCGGTTTTCTGTATTCCAGTTGTTTTTACATAAAATGATGTCCATTTTAAACAAAATACAGACACTTCGATTGATACAGGACACACCGTGCCACAGATTGAGGCGGGGTTGACTCTTACACATCAAAAATGACCCATGGATTGTTTTCCTAGAGTATCAAGATAATCCGAATGCATTTGGTTGGTTTTCCATATTCTTGTTGTTGTTTTCACTTAAAATCTTGTCCATTTCAAACAAAAGTGAGACAATTTGAGTGGTACCAGCCACACTGTGCCTTAGATTGAGGCGGGGTTGACTAGTACACATCAAAAATGACCCATGGATTATTGTGCTCAAGTATCAATAGAATCCGAATAAGTTTGGTCAGTTTTCCATATGCTAGTTGTTGTTTTAACTTAAAAATGTTGTCTATTTTAAATAAAAGTGATACACTTTGAGTGGTACCGGCAAAACCGTGCCTCAGATTGAGGTGTGGTGGACTCATACACATCATAAATGACTTATGGATCATTGTTTTAAAGTACCAACATAATCAGAATACGCTTGGTCGGTTTTCCATATGTCTGTTGTTTTTACTTAAAACAGTGTCCATTTTAAACAAAAGATAGACACTTCGAGTAATACCCACAACACCGTGCCTATGATTGAGTCGGGGTTGACTCGTACACATCAAAATTGAATCAGGGATCGTTTTCCTAAAGTATCAACAGAATCCGAATCAATTTGGTTGGTTTTCTGTATGCCCATTGTTGTTTTCACTTAAAATGTTTTCCATTCCAAATAAAAGTGAGACACTTTGAGTGGTACCGGGAAAACTTTGACTCAAATTGAAGAGTTTTTGACTCGTACATGTCACAAATGACCTATGGATCATTGTGCTAAAGTATCAACACAATCAGAATATGTTTGGTCGGTTTTCCATATGGCTGTTGTTTTTACTTAAAACAGTGTTCATTTTAAACCAAAGACTGACACTTCGAGTGATACCCGCCACACCGTGACTTGGATTCAGTTCGGGTTGACTATTAAACTTCAAAAATGACCCATGGATTGTTTTCCTGATGTATCAACAGAATCTGAATGCGTTTGGTCTATTTTTCATATGCCAGTTGTTGTTTTCACTAAAAATATTTTCCATTTCAAATAAAAGTGAGACACTTTGAGTTGTACCAGCCAAACTGTGCCACAGATTGAGGTGCGGTTGACTTGTACACATCATAAATGAACCATGGATCCTTGTGATAAAGTATCAACACAATCAGAATACTTCTGGTCAGTTTTCCATATGGATATTATTTTTACTTAAAATAGTGTCCATTTTAAAGAAAAGACAGACACTTCGAGTGATATAGGCCACACTATGCCTCGGATTGAGTCAGGGTTCACTTTAACACATCATAAATGAACCATGGATCATTTTACTGAAGTATCAATAAAATATGAATGTGTTTGGTCAGTTTTCCGTATGCTAGTTATTGTTTTCACTTAAAATGTTTGTCCATTTCAAAAAAAAGTGAGACACTTTGAGTGGTACAGGCCACACCATGCCTCGGATTGAGGTGGGGTTGACTCTTTCAATTCAAAAATGACCCATGGATTATTTTGATAAAGTATCAATAGAATCAGAATATGTTTGGTCAGTTTTCCGTATTCGAGTTGTTGTTTTAACTTGAACTGTTGTCCATTTCAAATAAAAGTTAGACACTTTGAGTGGTACATGACAAACCATGCCTCATATTGAGGTGAGGTTGACTCATACATGTCAAAAATGACTTATGGATCGTTTTTATGAAGTATCAACACAATCAGAATATGTTTGGTCAGTTTTACATATGTCTATTGTTTTTACTTAAAATAGTGTCCATTTTAAACAAAAGACAGACACTTCGCATGATACCCACCACACCGTGCCTTAGATTGAGACTAGATTGACTCGTACACGTCACAAATGACCCATGGATCATTTTTTGAAAGTATCAATAGAATCCAAATGTATTTGTTTAGTTTTTCGTATTCCAGTTGTTGTCTTCACGTAAAATGTTGTCCATTTCAAATAAAAGTGAGACACTTTGAGTGGTACCGGCTAAAATGTTCCTCAGAATGAGGTGCGGTTAACTCATACACATCACAAATGACATATGGATCATTGTGATAAAGTATCAACACAATCAAATACATATGTTCTGTTTTCCATGTGGCTGTTGTTTTTACTTAAAATAGTGTCCATTTTAAACAAAAGACAGACACTTTGAGTGATACCCAGCACACTGTGCCTTGGATTGAGTCGTGGTTGAATTGTACATGTCACAAATGACCGATGGATAATTTTCCTAAAGTATTAGCAGAATACGAATGCGTTTGGTCAGTTTTCCGTATGCTAGTTGTTATTTTCACTTAAAATTTAGTCCATTTCAAATAAAAGTGAGACACTTTGAGTGGTACTGACCACACAGTGCTTCGGATTGAGGTGGGGTTGACTCATACACGTCACAAATTACCCATGGATCGTTTTAATAAAGTATCAACATAGTTAGAATACGTTTGGTCAGTTTTCCATATGGATGTTGTTTTACATAAAACCATGTCTATTTTAAACAAAAGACAGACACTTTGAGTGATACCCACAACACTGTGCCTCGTATTGAGTCGCAGTTGACTCGTACACGTCACAAATGACCCATGGATCGTTTAACTGAAGTATCAATAGAATCCAAATTTATTTGGTCAGTTTTCCGTATGCTTGTTGTTGTTTTCACTTAAAATTTTGTTTATTTAAAACAAAAGTGAAACATTTAGTGGTATCGGCCACACTGTGCCTCAGATTGAGGCGTGGTTTACTTGTACATGTCACAAATTACCCATGGATCATTGTGCAAAATTATCAAAATAATCCGAATACATTTGGTCAGTTTTCCGTATTCCAGTTGTTGTTTTCACTTAAAATGTTGTCCATTTCAAATAAAAGCGAGACACTTTGAGTGGTACCGGAAAAAACGTGCCTTGGATTGAGGCGTGGTTGGCTCGTACACATCACAAATTACTTATGGATCATTTTTCTAAAGTATCAGCACAATCAGAATATGTTTGGTCGGTTTTCTATATTTCTATTGTTTTTACTGAAAACCGTGTCCATTTTAAACAAAAGATAGACACTTCGTGTGATACCCGCCACATCGTGCCTCAGATTGAGTCAGGGTTGACTCATACATGTCACAAATGACCCATGGATCGCTTTCCTGAAGTATCAATAGAATCCGAATGCCTTTGGTCAGTTTTCCGTATGCTAATTGTGGTTTTCACTTAAAATGTTGTCCATTTTAAATAAAAGCAAGACACTTTGAGTGGTACCGGCCAAACCGTGCCTCGGATTGAGGTGCAGTTGACTCGTACACGTCATAAAGGACCTATGTATCGTTGTCCTAATGTATCAACACAATCAGAATAGTTTCGTTAGTTTTCATTGTGGATGTAGTTTTTACTTAAAATAGTGTACATTTTAAACAAAAGATAGACACTTCAATTGATACCCACCACACTGTGCCTCATATTGACTCGGAGTTGACTTGTAAAAGTCACAAATGACCCATGGATTGTTTTCCGGAAGATTAAATAGAATCCAAATGCATTTGGTTGGTTTTCCGTATGCGAGTAGTTGTTTTCACTTAAAATGTTGTCCATTTCAAATAAAAGTGAGGCACTTTGAGTGGTACCGGCCAAACCTTGCCTCGGATTGAAGCGCGATTGACTTGTACACATCACAAATGACCCATGGATCATTGTGCTAAAGTATCAACACAATCAGAATACGTTTGGTCATTTTTTCATATGGATGTTGTTTTTACTAAAAATAGTGTCCATTTTAAGCAAAAGATAGACACTTCAAGTGATAACCACCACACCATGCCTCAGATTGAGTCAGGGTTGACTCATACATGTCAAAAATGACCCATGGATCATTTTACTGAAGTATCAATATAATCCGGATGTGTTTGGTCTAGTTTCTGTATGTCAGTTGTTGTTTTCACTTATAATGTTGTCCATTTCAAAAATATCTATACCAGAGTGAAAAACTAGAGTGAAAAACCAGGTTATACTGAATCCAAAAATATCCATACCAGAGTGAAAAACCAGTTATACTGAACTCAAAAATATCCATACCTGTGTGAAAAACCAGTTTAAAAAATAAAGAGTTATACAAAATTCAAAAATGTAATGGATCAATATGCCCCTGATCACCATCAGCATCACTACTTTCATCATCATCCTCATCCTTGCCACCATCTCGGTCCTCTTCATTTCCCTTGTCATCATCCCCATGCTCATATTTGGCCCCATCCTCATTCTTAGACCCATCCTCACCCTCAGCCCCATCCTCACCCTCGTTCTCATCCTCATCCTCACCCTCGTCCTCTTTAGCATCCTTGTCATCCCCAGGAATGTCATCATTTCGACAGCCACTGTAACTACGGCCTAGTTCATTGGATAATGCACTCATCGATGATATATATGTTTGACAAGCCATGCTAGCCTCTGGTGGAAGTGATGAAGATAAATCTTTGATCAGTTTCATAAATTCTTTCTCCCTTGTTTGAACCTGTTCTTCCAACTCTGTGACCCTTTCAACAGACTATCTTGCATGCTCCTTGACCTATTCCAACTCATTGGTACTATAATGGATACCTTTAGAGGACTAATACCTCATCGTGACTATATTTTTACCAGGTCGGCAGCGTACTCGACCCGAGTGCTCATCTCCCAAAACCTGATATAAATGATCATGTGGCCCTAAATTGTTAGGATCCTAGGAATCAAGGGCCCCTAAAGCAGCATGTTGAAAATATTAATAAAATATTAAATTTCAAAATAGATATTATACATTGAAATAAACAAATTAAAACTTACAATCTTTTCTTGTGTCGGTTCATTAACTACAGTTCCATCTTTTTTCCTTCTACTCAATAAAAACAATTTTTCTCGAGGGATACGTCCTTAAATATTCAATCTATGCTTCTCTAATGAAATTGAAAAAATATAAAGTGGAAGTATAATCATATATTAAATATTCAATAAATCACATAATTTAAGTAGGAAACAATAAAAGGGGAAAGTCCAAAAGAAAAATTATAAACAACTAAATCGTAAAAGCTACCTCTCATGATCTGACATAGTAATGCACCCCAAAGTGTATAGGTATTTCTTTGAATCAATGTTCTTTTGTTTTTTTCAGAAGATTCCTAAATAATTTTTAACAATAAATATGATATTATTAATTCAAAATATGAAAACTATCATTTAAAAACCTCAAATGGGATTAATACCTTAAATTTGGCAGTCACCCAATGGGTAATCATTTGGCGATATTGCTCTATTGGGTAGTCATCCATGATAGGTAATGTATCCAACTCTGTTCCCACTCTATCACAACATCCAACATCCAAGTCATGATTATAAGCTCTCCAAAGCTATCCTAGATCCTTTAAACATGCTGGTCGTGTGCCTTCACCATCAAGGAAGTTAAACCAAAGCAGACACCCAGTAGTTTAATTCATATAAATAAAAAAAATAATACATTAAATCCAATATATTTTTTACCTATATTTGTGCCCATGCACTATCCTTGACTTTTTGTGGAAGATGTCTCCAAGACAGAGGGCTGACTGGAATGATGTCGGATTATTTGACTAGCGTCGCCAAAAAACCCTGACATTCTTGACCAGATTTATCAATCATCTATCCATCATCATTGTATTCAACCATCAACTGTGTCTGGTGGTTCCATACTGCACACAAGCAGGTACGCCTCCTCCCCCGCCTCCTATCAGTAGATGAATCTATTATTAAAGAAAAAAAAAACAGTACAAGTTATAATAAAAATAAATTTTGGTATAAAAATGTGATAGAGTTATATAAATATACATGTGGTAGTCGGATAAATGGGCATCATTGGATGTGCAGAAGCTGAAGGAATATCCTATACAAGTGGAGTGTCCCTCATTGTATGCTCCTTAGCCACATATTGTGTCGGAGAAGGAGTCGAAGAAGGTGTAATATAATAGCTCAGAGATAATGAACCAGAAGCAAAAGATGATGGAAGAGACGTCCGGCCAACTGGTAGTGTAAACATCAGAGGCCTAAATATCCTGTGTGTTCCTAAAGACACACCAGGATCAAAATGGGGTGTAGAAGATATGTTTGTGGTAGGGGCATAGTCATATCAGGTATGACCAATGGATCATCTAACTCTTGCACCACGAGCCCTCGTACCACCAGCCTCAGTACCAAGACCACCTGATGATTGTCTAACTCTGACACCACCCCCTCCTACCACCATCCTCTGTACTGGGAGCAATATCAGGCTCCTCATCGGATATCTATCATCTAGGGGGTAGATCCTGAAAAAACATTTAACACAAAAGTTAACACATGATATTATAAGTTAATGAATTATATATATTTGAAATAAAATACTCACAACAGGGATGAGTGGAGGAATTCCCATCTGTGTCATGCGATGATTATTTTCTATCATCTTTTTATAGACGCCTCTCTTTAATGGGCGTCATTTCCTACAATGAAAACAAATATGGAAGTAATTAGAAATAGATAACTAATGTGTAACCCAAATAACAAAATATAAAAAACCATTCTGATAAAAAAACATAATGAAATAGAATATTTATGGTGTTTTGAAGGTATGTACTAGGATACACACTCTGAATGATGTAGGTGAAACATGTAGGTGAGAACACAATGGTATGATTCTATATATTTCCCACCATAGCTTTGTGTTCACAATCAACATCGAAAATTGAGCTATTGGAGTCATCATAAGTAATAAACAGATTGTATCCAATTTCAGTAGGGATAGTGTCAACTTCATAATCACCATCATAAAAAACATGTTTGGGATTTACTTCAATAATTACACCAAATTTACTATGACATTGATTTTTGACATAAGAAACTTGTTTCACCATTGATTCAAATACAAATGGTTCATCGGTGGAAAGAGTAAAAGTCATGTCAATAACTCAAAATACACAATCATCAATAAAGGTTCCTTTCCTCGTCATTGAATCAAACCATTGACATTTCATTATCATTATTCGACCATGCGAGTAATAATCCAAAATTATTATTTTCTCCATGACTCCATAATAGGCTACATTTTCATAATGAGGTCCATTATCCAATGAACTAGCAAAACAGTCAGTTGTGGCAGTTAGCATAACACCATCATGTTGTGTTCTCATGTTTCTTGCTCGTTCAGTGATAATAAATTTGTATCCATTTATCAAAGTGATTTACAAGCACAGACCATGGTATTAAGACCAAAAGCCAAAGCTCTTATTTTCTTAGAAACATATTCTTTAGGCAAACTCGATACCTGAAATATAAACAAATATCAAACTTAATTAAATATTATTTTTATTTAGTTATTACTGAAATATTTTTACCTTCAATTTAAACTAAGTAGAAAACCCTTTGCTATGCAAAGTCTCTTTCCTTCTCAAAGATAAAAAATGATGCTTTCTATATATCAATTATTTATATTCCCTATAGATAAAAATAATAATAGTTTAACAAATATTTAAAATTTCAAGAGATAAGACAAGAGATACATGTATAATTTACTTACTTGATATACTCATCAAACAAATCACAACTGAACAACACTGTGCGATGTGCCATCTCTCGCCCTTTAAGGCTTAATGTCGTCAATGTACATGATCCCAGAATTCCTCTTGTTTGAGGAATTTATGGAAAACTGGGTTCAATTTCCTCATACTGTTCTTCTTCATTTCTCATTGGTCTGTTTATTCTCGTAGTAAGATCAGACAAATACATTGAGTAGAAATCTATACATTCATGAGACAAGTAACAGTTCACAATAGAACCTTCGGGATAATTCATGTTCCGAACATATGATTTAAATGTGTACATGTTTCTTTTAGTTGGATACATCCAACAGAAAGAAATGGGTCCTCCAAGAAGTATTTCGGTCAGAAGATGGACAGTCAGATGCAACATTCATGTAAAAAATGATAGAGGTAATATTTTCTCAAACTCACACAAAATTAATGGTGTCTATACCAACAGTTTTTTCAAGATGGATTTGGAAAAATTCTTAGCACAAATATCTCTACAAAAATAGAACAATCAAACAACTGAGACTCTTACATTATTGGAAAAGAGATGATGTAATGCTAATGGAATCAACTCATGCAAAAGGATGTGATAATCACGAGTCTTCAAAGATTTCTGCTTCAACTATTTTCTGTTGACCCATTTTGATATATTTCTTGAATATCCATCAATAACATTAATAGTCTCTAAAACTTCCTGAAATTTTTTTTTTAGCAAGTGTCATCACATAAGAAGCACATGGAACTTTCCATTTACATTCACTAATATAGACGAGATGAAATTATGGTCTGATCCCCCAATCTACCAAGTCAAGCCAAGATCATAAATCATCTTTTTTCTTCCCCTTGACATTTAGAGGAATAGAACACAACATTTCACATATTTCTTTTCAATGTGGATTACATGTAAGAAATGAAATAACAAGTTGGTTGACCAATATGGAAACTCAAATAATATACTCTTCTTCTTCCAATTGTAAAAGTTATCATTGGAAACATTTTTCCTCTTTCTATATTTCATTACACCCATCCCAAATGAATTACTGAACCTTTTCAATTCATTAATCACATCCATTACAGAAATATGCCGAGGTGGATCATCAGTCTCCATGTTATTGTCAAATATTTGACGATTATTTCTATTTGGATGGTTCATTGGAAAGAATCGTCGATGTCCCATAAAACTAAAAGTACGATGATATTTCAGTCTTCTCGATTGAGTATTATTCATACAAATAGGACACATCAATTTTGATTTTGTGCTCCATCCAAGAATCATTGCCTAAGCAGGAAAATCATTGATCATCCATATAAGTACATCACGCATCTGAAATATTTTTTTCAAACATTCATCGTATGTGGGCACACCCACATCCCAAAGAAGTTTAACCTCTTTTATTAAATGTTTCATGTATCCATATATATCATTGTGGGGATCAGAAGGGCCAGATATCAGTATACTCAAGAAAGTGTAAGGCTTTTTCATAAACAACCATGGGGGAAGGTTATAAATGTGTATGAAAACCGGCCATGTACTGTGCGATGTAAGAATCTACCAAAATGGATTAAAACCATCACATGAATGATCCAGTCTCACAGTACGCACATTGACTGCAAATTCAGGATATCGAGCATCAGGTCTCTGCCATGAAAATCCATCTGCAGGGTGAACCAAATCATCATTATTCTTTTTTCTCTCGGTGTCATGCCATCACATTTTTACTGATTTTTCATCAAACATGAAAATTTTCTATAATATGGGGATCAATGGAAGGTGCCATATTAATTTTTGTGGCACACGAGATGGTGTTACATCATCTTTTTTTTCTTCCATCCAGAGGTTCCACATTTGATACAATCATTTCATTGAACAGTTTGTTCCCAAAATAATCTGCAATCATTTGGGCAAGCATGAATTTTTTTTTGAGAATCCAAGTTCATCAACTAACTTCCATGCAATATAGTGGTTTGAGGGAATATCTGCATCATCTGAAAGTATGTCCTTTAAGAAGGTAAGAATGTAATCGATTACAGTATTTGAAATCCCATACATAGTTTTCCCATGAAACAATTGGATTAAAAATTCCAACATTTTCATTTTACCACATTGCCGATATACTGGAGTCATCATAGCATCATTCAATTTCTTCACCCCATCAAAACCATCATTTTCATTGGACGCATCATGTGTTCTTGTATCGAAATCTTGTTGGCTGGACATCCTTTCCTTATCATGATGCCGAATAAATGGAAACTGATCATATATCAAACTCCCCAATTCAGTCCTATCATTTGGATCATCAACATTTTGAGATTCCATTGTCTCTCCATTGTGATACCACGCATAATAGTTTGTTTGGAAACCATATTTGGTTATATGATAGCTAACTGCTTCACAACTCAACTAAGGTCTTCCAGCACAATTAGAACATGGGTAGTGTATTCGACCACTATCTGAAGCCTTGTAAAATGAAAAATCTAAAAAGCTGTTCAAATTATTTTGAAAATGATTTGAAATCTGATCAATTCCATACATCGAACTTTTATCCATTCTGTAAAAAAATTGCAATAAGTCATTTCAAAGGAATTCAACAATATTGAAGTTAAATAAAAAAAATATTTAGGTAAATGAAAATTGTTTACTTTAAATAAAAGCATAACTGGAACATTACTCTATTTGTGAAACATATTAATAAATACAACAAAATACAGTGTATATAAGAAACAAATATACAAAATTTATAATGCGTATACTCAAGGATTTCCCTGTAAGATATTGGATGTGGATCATGGAATACATAATCCTTAAGGGTCTTGTTGGGAGTACATGAGTTTTATAATTTAACTTCTTCAAGAGGACCAGGATGAAGAGTTGGATGAGGATCAAATCTAAAGTAGTTATGGCCTCATCAAGTTTCACCTTAACCATGGATTAAAGGATCCTAGGTTTGGGGCCATAGATCATAGGTTGGTAGGGTGTATTCATTGAATCTTGTCCCAATTGATTTTGGAGATGGAACTTCAATAGTTGTAGTTATGGATTTTATTAGAAACACCTATAAAAAGGATATCCAGGAATTGTGACATCCCAAACCAGTATGTCGCTCATTAGTGACCTGAACCTAGATGGACACTCATTGGAGAGGGACCTTCAAGTTCTATTGTGTTTTATCTCACATACATATAATGACTTTTGGGCTCTCCAGGGTCCAGGGAGGAGGGTGGTGGGCTGTCCGGGGTCCAGGGAGGAGGGTGGGGGGGGGGGGGGTTGTCTAGGTTCTAGGAAAGAGGGGGGGGGGGGGGGGGGTTGTCCAGGGTCCAGGAAGGAGGGTGGGGTCTTTCTGAGGTCTAGGGAGGAGGGTGGGAGGGGGGGGGGGTGTCCAGGGTCCAGGAAGGAGGGGGGTTGTCCTGGGTCCAGGAAGGAGGGGGGTTGTCCTGGGTGGACCTCAAAACATTGAATGGGGTTCCACTCTATACTTCTGAGCATATATTATCCAAATTTACAATGATTCCACTTGTAAACATGACAACATTAAATCAGTTCCTACTGTAATTTCCTGACATTTAAGGGATATGTGTTTTGTGAAAATCCTATACATTACAGTTATGTTCGTGAATGATGGGTTTTTGCCCAAATGTGTATAGAATTCAGTAACGAGGATTATTTCTTGCATTTAACCAATGTTATAGTGTACGTTTTGTATGAATTCTTTCATTTAGCCAGTGTTCTAGTTTATTTTTAGGCAATATGAGTTAGAAACCATGTTAGGCATGTCATTAGAACATGTGCTCTTCCATTTAACCATGTAGTCTTGAATTTCAGGGATGAATGTGTTTTGACTGATCTAATTACTACCTAATCTATAATATGGCCAACACATCATGTGGGCATACCAATGAAGCAAATCCATGTGTAAATGGGATGTTTTCAGCACCCCATTTGTCCAAACATACTTTTCACCATAAGGGATTGGCCATGTATATTTACATGGCTCTCCAAGTCATGTACTGTGTGTACATTCCCTTGTACATTCATATGATGCTAGATTATTGTAGACATCATGTCGACCGTTAGATAGACCATGTGAACCCTTATACTATATCGTCATTATTAAAATAATTAATAACAACTTATTAAACAACATCACTTGTGAAGGACAATCAAATTGAACATAAATCAATGACAATATTGGATATATCAAGTAAAATGAAGTCATACTATCTTACATCCTAAATGACCACCCAAAACCATGTAAATAGAGTTTTTTAAATAAGTTATTGATGTTAAAAAATAGAAATATTTTGAAAAGTTATTACATTTCATAAAACAGACAATAAAGTCCACAGAAAGTACCATATCACCCCACTAAAAAAAGGAAAACCACCTATCCCACAAAAGTACCATATCCATCCATTCCATATAAGTTATATTGTGTTTTATCTCACGTATGAATAATAATTTTTGGGAGTGAAATAGAGTGGATCATGAGCATTGTGTTCACAAAAGGAAGAGATCAAAACAACTTAATTTGTGTGAAGAATAACAATCCCATGGTCCTCTTGATATTTGAACCACACAGTCATGATTTTCAAGATGAACTTGTATCCATGAAACCATATGAGAAGCACGATTCAATACATGTGTTTTTTCTGATTTTCCCAAGCATTTTGAGGAACCTCAAATCAGTGAAAATGTTCATTGTGTTTTTAAAAGGTGATTGAATAACTCATGTATGATGTTGAAGGTAGAATGATTAATGGTTATTTTAGGAATACTAATATTCATTAATATTGTGAATTTGACATTATGTGAATTAGTTTCATGAAGAAGGGAGAAGTACTACATGGGAAAAGGAGAGGTCCCACCGAGAGTTCCCTTTGTAGATATTTTATTCATAAAGAACATTGGATTGTAAGGTTAAGTATTTCTTATTTCTTCTGTGAAAAATAATTATGGACCACATACTATTTTGAAAAGTTCATTAAGATACTCCATATGTTCTATTGTGCAAAGGATAAGTGGAAAGTGTGTCATTATATATATATATATATATATATATAGATTTTCATAGAAACATGATACATACATGTTATGTAATACACATAGTCTACAAAAATTAAGATGAATAAGATCTTCATGTTTGACATGTTCTTAATTAAGGGAGTTATTGTCATGAAATACTATGAATAAATATTACAAACAATTTCTTATGAGTTCATATACATGATGTTCTAATATTTAAAGCATTGAGATTAAAAAAAAACTATGAATATTTAAAATTAGAACACATGAAAGAGACACCATGCACTTATTAATGTATATGGGTAATGAACACATTAATTGGACAATGTGTACATTGATGTAGTTATTTAAGTACACAATTCGTGGATATAGTGATTTGATTACACAATTCGTGGAGTAGTGAATCATAAAATTTTCCAAAATCCATAGAAATAGGAAATAATGATATCTTTGAGAATAGAAGGATATAATTGAGAAGAGGTGAATGGATATTCTTGATAAGAGGCGGAAGGATTCTAACCTGGCAGCTAATCGCATGGAAGAGGTGCACCTATGTTGGGGATTCTCAATAGCTTCTGGGAGTCGGCCATCGCTTCTGGGAGTCGCACAATCTGCTTCTTGAATTAGGGGGGGGGGGGTCTACTACCTTAGTCAAATATGGGGCATATTTTCCCAATGGTTATTAAAAACCGTAGGGAAAATAATTATTTCCCAACGGTTCCATAAAACTGTTGGAAAAACTCCACCGAAACTCCATCTTTACCAATGGTTCATGAAAACCGTTGGTAAATAACACCAATACAAATGGTTCAGAAGAACCGTTGGTATAAAAGTGTTGGAAAAAGAATGATTTCCAGTATTTCTTGATGTTCTTCTTGATTGAAGAACAACTATGCCACTTGCTTCCATTCTAGTGCATAGTGTGCAGGCCAAAATGAGCACGGTAAGACCCCTTTGTAACCTTTGTGTATTTTAGTGTTCTTCGTGGCCTGTTTTCAGTTTGAGTGAATCCCAACAATGGTGGACTTTAATCTATGGAGACGTCCATGATGAGAGCCGGAGTCTTCGGAATAAAGATCGGGCCACTGGGGTGCGCCCGATGACCCTAGGAACATCACGGGAAACTAGTGCCGACGACCGGCGCTGGTGGGGCTCAAGAGTGGTGACTGGTACGCCGGCCGACTGTGATGAAGTTGGTGACACATCTACACTGCTAGGGAAGGGCCGCGGCCCATCGACTATGGCAGAGCAAGGGCGGTGGCTGACTACGTGAAGGGGGCGGCGATGCGTGTCCGTGCCGCAGGGCATGCAGGGGCCGCGACATGAGGCCATGACATCAAAGGGAGGGGCGGACGACTCAATGACAGAGGCCTGTGGAGGCACGACATGAGACCGTGTCGTGGAGGAGGGCAGGAAGTCCGATTTGCCGAGGAGTTGAGCGGGACCCAGGGTCCCGTGTGCCAGCCACCGGCGCCACGTGGCACCGAACGGTTGGCCACCAAACCCAAACGACTAAGAAATTAGGGGTACCCAGAGGTCCCCTCATCCTTAGGTGGAGGCTAGGGAAGACCCCACTGTGGGGCCACCCAGCCACGGGTCAGGCTGCACCGGCAGGCCGGGCCGGACCCGGGTCGGGCCGAGTCAACCCGAACCTGGTGGGTCGGCCCTGGCCGGGTTGGGTCAGGTCAGACCCAGCAAGCCAGGTCGGACCCAGGGCCGGACCCAGGTTGGGCTGGGTCAACCGGAACCGGGTCAGGTTGGGCCAGGTTAGTCCGACCTAGTCGGACCAGACCCAGACCAACTTCGACCCCCTTTCCGCTCTTTCGACCATAGCTTGAGCTACAAGTGTCTGTTTGACGAACCGTCTATGGTGCCTAAAACCTTGGATCGAGAAGGTCCTTTTGGTATACCCCACTTGAGTTTTGGATAATTTTGGGGTATGGCCGGTTTTGATCGAACACTAATCCTACCAAGCCCTCGGGACTAAAACACCAATAACTTATAGACCGGGCGTCCGATTGGCGCACCATCTATTTCTTTGAGACCCCTTTTACATGGAAGTACTTTGAGATAATTTTTCATGGGACTTCATGGAAATTGGAGTGTTGACCTGAGGCTTGAGGAGAGGACCCTCCCGGAATCAAGTGATCTTAGTGCGGGAACCCTGTGGCTGGCTATAACATGAGAAAGGGATCCTATCTGGGTTTTTGCTTTGGTATCCTACATGGGTCTGTGTTCCAGAATCCCACATAGATCCTCTCTAGGAATCCACATGGGACAACTCTAGGATCCTACTTGGGTCTACTGTACTTGGATCCTATGTGGGTCTGATGATTCAGGATCCTACGTGGGTCTGCCTCTCAACAGAGTAAGATGATTCAGTAGTTACATCTAATCATCATTACTACCATACCTATGTTATACCTAGTGTGAGATGAGTCATTACCTTTGTAGTGCACTTCTGTGTGATGATTCCTTTGTGGTATTCTTCTGTGTGGCGTTACCTATGTGGTACTTACCTTTTTGGAACTCACCTTTGTGGTATTCCTTCCTTCCTGAAATAGTTTTACTTTGGCTAAAGAGTTGAGCTTTGTGTTTCCTCATGACCGGGATGAGTATACTTGACAACTTATGTGTATATATGGGCATATACATAAGTAGGGTTGGATTTTGTTTTCATGCTTTGTGGTTTATCCTTTGTGGATTCTGTGAGGCCTTATGGGGTCTCGGGGTCCCTACTAAGTATCGTTATACTCACCCCTGCACGGGCTATACCCGCACCTTGCTGTGTCTTGTTCAGACGACAGACAACGCTAATCGAGGTCGAGGGTACCAGGACTAGAGGCCACTTGGAGGTGGAAATTAGACAAGATGATCCATAGAGATGACCATACGAGAGCTGTACCTACCCTTCAGGTAGGATCCTTGGTGGGTATTCACATGAGCTATTTTCAGTTTTACTTGTACTTTCCAGTTGGGCTTGTATTCTGGCCCCTTAACTTGTTGTACGTACCCTGTTTACTGTATAGTTCACTTTGTTCTTGTATCTTTATGTGTTCTTGGTTTGTGTGAGTTTACAATTTTAAAGGAAATGCATCCTGGTTTTAGGTATATGCCTTTCCATTGCTAGTCTCCATCCCTTGGCCTACAGAAGGCGGGCTTAGGGTAGTCACAGCACGACCCCGGGGGATGGTCATGAAAAATTGGTATCAAAGGAGTCGGTTCTACCATAGAACATTGGAATCTGATCTTTTAATGGTAGTAGTTTTAAGTGTTATGAGTGTGGTTATTAGTTTATGAAATCTTGTGTTGGTGCGGCAGATGATGTATCCATACACTAGGACCTTGACTTCTGATTTCTGACTCAGTGCACGAAAATACTGATTACGTGTGTTTTTTGAAAAGTTTTATTTGTGAACTCTTTGTGTCAGCTCACTAGGTATAACTTATTGACCATGGAGCACTTGTTTCTTTTCATGATGCATCCAAATTGACAGCCAACACAAGTTCTTGGTAGAGCGTGCCGTGACAGCCCACCGAGCGATGAGGCCTCGGTGCAGGGCCCTTTTTTCAGCAGAGGCACTGGCAGTGGCACCAGTGGTACCATTAACCATTGGGACACCGATGACACTATCCCTAATAGCAGAGGGTACACGCTGCTTGAGCAGGTTACATGAGTTTCAGATCCAAAGGCCACCCAGGCTCAGGGGTGAGACAGATCCACAGGCAGTTGAGGATTCTGTGGAGGCCGTGTTGAGAGTCTTCTGGCTGGTATGGACACCAGCTGATCTCATGGTGATCCTTTCTTCCAGTCTTCTATAGGAAGCAACAAGAAAATGGTGGAGCATGATGCTCCAGGTTCATGATGAGGTGAGACTTCTATGGGCATACTTTTAGAGCCTATTTCAGGAAGAGTTTGTCCCAGTGACCCTTCACGCAGTGCGCATACAAGAGCTTCTTCATCTATAGTAGGGAAGCAAGACTGTGGCTCAGTACTCAGCCATGTTCACCGACCTATCAAGAATCTCTACTGATATGGTACGAGACCCATTCTTCAGGGCCCAAACCTTTGAGCAGGGACTCATGCGGGAGATCAGGGCTTCGATTATTTCTCTCAGAATCCCAACAGAGGCAATGGTGTTGGAGCGATCCCTCTTAGTGGAGATTTTTCTTGCTGAGCAGTCACCAGAAGCGAGACCCACCACTGAGGATCATGTATAGGAATCTCTTATAGCTGGTAGTAGACAGATGTCATAGAGTTCCAAGAAGACCAGACCTACAGGTGCACAACTGCAGGATTCAGGGTCAGTTGTGCGAGGCACCTGAGACAAATCCAGTCATGCGAGGAGAAGACAGTGTTATGTATGTGGCTGACAGGGTCACATGGCTTGTGACTACCCAAACCGCCATACAGATAATCAAGGTATGGTCGAAGGACCGCCCAGGAAGAGACATAGGTTCGACTACAGAGGTCCGTAGGGAGAAGGCAGATGTGGCAGAAGAGCTGACTATGAAGCTGGTGGTGGGTGACGATTCGAGGTGTTACCACCACCACCACTACTAAGTGGTCTACCCAAACCACATGTAGCAGGTGGAAAGGGGAGAGCTCATCCCAGGAAGCTGAGGCCTATAACCACAGCACTTCGCAAATGATATGAGGTACGATCTGTGTCTACTCAAACATAGCTATAGTACTTATAGAAATTGGTGCTAGTCATAATTTTATTACCACTGCCCTCATTTGGAGCACGAGGATTATGGTGGAGCCGTTGGCTCGATCCTTACGACTAGAGACTCTTACAGGAGAGAATTTGATGATTACACAGTGGTGCCAGTAGTGTGAGCTTACTCTAGGAGGCAAGTGCTTCGGCTGGGATCTTCTAGTAGTGGCATCAAGGCAAAACAATATCATCTTGGGTATGGATTGGATATCTACAGTCCATGCTCATATCTAATGCATTAGGTGAATGGTGTGTTATATCCGCAAGGATGGGACTAGGTTTATCTTCACCGGTGAGAAGGGATCCTTTGTAATATAAGACAGACTTACTCGGAGGAAAGTGCAGCCGATCACTCATGAGTTGGATAGCCTTACCCTCAGAGCGTTTGATACGGAGAGTTAGAGCTATCCTGTAGTGGTGGACCAGTACACAGATGTCTTCCCAGATGGTGTTACAGGTCTACCTCCTCGTAGATAGGTGGACTTTTACATTGACTTGTACCCCGGGATGACATCGATATCTACATCAGCATATCGGATGGCTCCCACGGAGCTTTGTGAGCTACTAGTATAGCTGGAGGACTTACAAGGGAAGGGGTTCATCCGGTTGAGTTTTTCTCCTTGGGGAGCCCCAATTTTGTGCTCTAAGAAGGCTGATGGGAGTTAGAGACTTTGTGTTTACTATCATCCCCCGAACCAGGTGAACGTGAAGAAAAAGTACCCACATCCGTGGATTGACGACCTCTTTGATCATCTGAAGGGAGCACGATAGTTCTCGATGATAGACCTCAGGTCAGGTAATCACCAGCTTAGAGTACGAGACGAGGATGTGAAGAAGACAAATTTTAGATGTCGGTATGACCATTATGAGTTTTTGGTCATGCCGTTTGGTGTGACCAACGCTCCAACAATGTTCATGGGACTCATGAAGGGGATCTTCCAGCCATAACTTTATTACTTTGTAGTAGCCTTCATCGAAAACATTCTGATCTACTCAGCTACTGAGGAGGAGCATGGCTATCATTTGTAGGTAGTTATGGACACACTTCGAGAGCACCATCTTTATGGTAACCTCTAAAAGTACCAATTCTGGATCCGAGAGGTTTAATTTTTGGGACATGTCATCTTGGAGGCTAGAGTTGTGGTAGATCCATCAAAGATTGAGGTGGTACTTGCTTGAGAGCCACCCAGGAGTGTGACAGAGGTACAAAGTATCTTGGGTTAGGCTGGATACTACCAAAGATTTATGCTAGATTTATCTAGAGTTGCAACACCATTATCAATATTGACGAAGAAGGGGAACCCCTTCATGTGGTGAGAGAGATTCCAGTAGAGTTTTCAGGATCTGAGGTAGAGGCTGACTAGTGCCCTCATCTTGAGGCCTCCGAAGGAGGTCGTTGGGTACATAGTCTACTGCGACACATCAAGGAACATGCTCAAATGTTTTCTGATGAAGGAGCGATTAGTTATCACATATATTTCTTGACAGCTGAGACAACATGAGCAGAACAACACTACCCATGACCTTGAGTTATTAGCAGTGCTATTTACTTTGAAGATGTCGAGACACTACTTGATGGGAGAGCATTTTAGGTCTACTCTGATAACCAGAGTCTCAGGTATATCTTCTCCTAGAAGGACCTATACCTAGGACAACAATATTGTATTGAGTTACTTTAGCACTATGACTTCAAGATAGTCAATACTCCTGGGAAGGCGAATGTTGTAACAGATGCCCTCAATAGAATATATGTTATACAACTGCTATGTGAGGCGACGGAGTAGCTGGCCGTTTTGTAGATATCCTTTGTGGATTGAGATGGAGCAGCTTTTCTTCAGTCTCTTACAGTCACTCTCCCACTCCTTCAATGGGTCAGGGAGGCGCAGTGTGGGGACGCTGACTGTGATGATCGACATGCTCAGATATCCACAGGATAGGCACCTGATGGATTTTATGAAGGTGGGGAGAACACTATCCATTTTAGAGGATGTACCAGTGTACCAGTGTCACTTTAAGAGGAAGTGTTGAGGGATTTCCACACATCCCCTCTAGTGGTACTGATGTGGCTCTATTTTTACATAGTTTTTCCACATCTTTTTACAAAATTTTTAATGATTTAATTAATTATTTAATCACTTTATAGTAAATAATTGTACTTTTGTATTTTTATAGTTAACTTTGTTTATTAATAAATTTTTATAATTATTTATGTATTCTTAGTCATAAAAATAATAATTTTAATCTTAATATACTAATTTACATTAATTATGTCTTAATTAATTTGGTTAAGTTAAATCTGCTTGACTTTTTAATAAGTTAATATATCTTTTAAACAATTATTTAATAAACGTAATTCTATTTAATTAAGTATGTATTTATTTTAATATTTTATCTTTTAATTTTGTCACATTAGAATAGGTTAACATTTTTAACTAATATGTTTAGTCATCCTGCTAATCATTTAAGTAAATAATTTGTGTTTTAAATTAAATAAAATAGCATTCTTATAATTTTACGTGTTCAAATAGTTGTTTAATTAATTAATTAAGAGTTTTTAAAAGTTAATTATATTATTTTATGTACGAATTTTGATTATTAATTCATTTTCAATTCATTTTAGTCTACCGGTGAGGTAGACTATAACTATCGGTGACCTATTGGGCCACCGATGCTCTTCATTTGTATTTACAGCTACCCTATAATAAATTTATTTAGTTATTTTAATATTTTAATTTTATTAATTTAGTTTAACAATTCTTCAGTTTATAATTTTAGTGTTGTCAATTAATAATTTTTATTTTTAAAGGGTAATTAAAATCCTGTTTAAAATTATAGTGTTTAGATTTATTATAATTAATTGTTTTTAATATTTATTTTTAGTTTTCTTAAGTTTTAATTTAAGTACAATTTAATTTTTAAAAGGTCACCATTAGTTTTTCTTAATGTAACTGTGATCCCTGACCCGCTGTTTCCATTTGTATCGGTAACCTTAGTTTATTATGTAATAGTGAGCTTATTATTTTATTTTCTAAAAGTAACCCATTCTATTTATTTATACCTGTGACTCTCTTAATTTTATTTTTAATAGTAACATGTTTTATTCAACCTCTGCGTCGGGTCTACTTTTTATTTTTATACTTTACAGTAGCCTATAATATTATTCTACCAGTGAATCATCTTTTTATTTCTAATAGTGAACCTTTTCTATTCCTCTATCAGTGATATATTCCTCCCTGATACCCCAATACCATACATATGCTCCATTATGATCATTTTATTGTAACAATAACCTCCTCATTGATCCACACTGTGCTCCCCTATTTCTAATATTTTAATAGTGAGCCATTTCTCTTTGGTTTCTCTTGTAGCACCTCACCATTAGCCTTATGTCTATGCTCTTTTGTCTGCTAACCGTTGTTCATCCCTTGATCGTGTACTCTCCCCACCTTTGTCGGTCTTGACAATATCTTCCACAATCCATTCTCACTGATACCTCTTTCCACCATCAGTCTCGCAGTGTTTATCTCTTTCACCCCTAACCTTCACACACCAACTATACCTCGTCGGTATATCACTTCCTCCTCACCACACACCCCGCCAGTCTCTCCCCTACTTTCTCCTTCTGCACACACTATCCCTACACTCATCCATTCCAGGAAACCCACTAACAATCCAAACCACAACCCAGATTTACCATGACATTTGAAGGAGAACTCGAAGTCACCACTGAAGATTTCCATCGCTGTTGTTCGGATCCTATCACATGGGAGTCCGAGGGTCGTGCCAGAGCCGAAGTGGGTCGAGCCGCTACTGGAATTGTGCCACTGCTATCAGTATGGAGGAGCGCTGTTGGATTAAGGTGGATGTTGGAGCTCACCGAAGGTGCCACTTTCCAAAGATGGATACTTGCAGAGAGCAATTCCGAACAGCTATCAACCATGGTGGAAGGATGCTGATGAAAGAATACCTCACCACCATTGAAGTATGCACAGAAAAATTGGAGGCGCTGTATCTGGAGTGTTCGAAACACTACTGCGATTCGAAGGAAGAGGTGTCAGATGAGGAGTCCACTGCAGCACCACATCCACCACCGGATTGGAGAAGATGAGCTAGTCGACCCATGGAGGATTTGAACTGAGTTGAGGATACCACTTCTGAGAAGGTGTCGTGCCTGGATTAGAGAAAGGGAAACCCTACCCTAATACACCATGGAGAAGAGGGAGGCAGACCTGTATGATTTTGGGAAGAAGTTCCGAAAAAAATGAATTAAAAGAAAACATAAATAAATAAATAAATAACTTAATTATAAATAACTAAACTAAAATTATTATTATTATTTATAAATAAAAAATCATAAAAGGTAAATAAATTATACATAGTTACTAATTAATTAATTTGTTTTAAACTTTATTTACCTAAACTATATTAATTACTAAATTAAATGAAAATTTATTGACATTCATTGTTGCATAATAAAATTGATCAATAAAATAAAAATTAATAGCAATTAAATTTGTATAAAGTAATTAATAATTTAAAAATCTAATGTTATGAATAGTAATTAATTAATATTAAACGTAATTAGTTAATTAAAATATATTTAACTATTTAATTTTTATCTAGTACGAGAATTTTAAAAACTTATAAACTTTTGATAAAATAACTAAATAAAATTACTAAATATCCTAATTTGAAACATAAATTTACAATTAAATAAATTACTTATTTACTAAATGTTAAATCAATTAAAATTCAAAAATTTAAATGTTCATTAGAATTAATTAACCAATTTAATAAATATAGTTAAATACTATTATTAAATTTTTATTTCTTCTCAATTTAATTTCTATGTTATTCTTTTTAGTTTTTTTAATTGTACTAATAAAGTGTTTTATTTAACAACCTTTCTTAAGAGTTATTAATTATTTTAAAAAACTTTTCTTAAACTATAATTTTTTATTTCCTTTGTGTAGTAACTGTGTTGTTTATTTTTCTTGTGTAGGTTCATTCAATAGCTGAAATCCCATCTAGGTTCACACAACTAACTCAGTTGAAGTTAGTTACAAGGTCAAAACTAGCGTGACATTCCATCCATGAAAAAATGCACGTTGTGTGGTACATTTGTGAATGACATTTGAAGCTAGTGGAAAACAAGCGGTGAAAAGCAGCTTTTGAGAGTAGCTACTTAAAGAAGAGCAAACAACAGATTTATAGAGGCTCAATTTATTCTCATGAACACATCCATTTGAGAGTAGAGACTTCCGGGAGATGATAAAGTAGACACAGAGTCAAGGTTCCAGAGAGAAGAGTTGTATTTGGAGAGTTCTTCTTCCCTATATCCTTAATTTTTTCCCTCTATTCTTGGATGTTTTTCACTTATTTTATCAAGATGATCATAGTTTAATATTTTCTTATCTTTGGAATTCAATTATTCTGGTTTATATTTTATACTTATTTAATTACTTTATATTTTCCAGAATCATCATCTACCGGTGAGATAGAATGATGATTATCTATTTAGTTGATTCACCTTTCAATTGATTTCATAATTATTAATTCAATTTCGACTGGAGAGGTTGTTTTTGAATTCATCTTTTAGAACATTAATGTCATTAATTTTGGAAATTTATGGAGATTTTATTTCCAAATTTAATCTTTTTCAAACTTCTTAGCAGTACGATTAAGTTTTGGTGTGGCGAACTCCCAAAACTAATCTTCTACCTGTTGAATTTCTTCGAAAGGGGGATTCTTCAGTAAGTTCTTTAGGAGTGATTCAATAAAATTTGTGAAGAAGTCAATTATTTTAACGAGTAGATTAGATTTCCAGAGTGGCTTTGGTTGATTTGAGCTTCTTTGTCTTTGATGTTAAATGTTAGTTTGCTTTAATACTTTAGTTTGGCAGTACGTAGTTTAAATTTTAGTTTCTTTGTAGAGAATCTTGTTTCCTCATCCAATTTCTACTTCATCATATAAAAAAAGTAAGAAGATGTTCTCCACACTATTGACAATAGTGGGGGTTTAAAATTCAAAAACCTTAGAATTTCTTCACCTGCCTTCTCTATGGATCGACCCTGCACCACTGTTCTAGTGTAGGATTAATAAATTTAATTTTAAGGGCCATGATGACCTCCAGCCTCACTAAAATTTAGCATCCTTGTCAGGGAAGGCACGCGTTGAGAGTCTAGGGTTGTAATAAAAAGAATAAAATCAATAAAAACAGAGGAAAAAAAACATAAAAAATATCATATAAAAAATTTCTTAAAAAAATTATGAACTAGAATCTACTACTTTCATTGAACATTAAAAATCTACATCAAATGTGCAACTTTATGTGTTTAAACTCATTTGTTTTTTCAGTTTAAATAAAATGGAACATCATCATAATTGGAATCAACCGAGACCTTACTATGTTTGTTGTGGAGATTATGGACATACTGCTTGGCAGTGTGTCTATAACCAGCCGCAACAGGATTTTTACATTGAAGAAAATGAAAAACATGAGTCAAGTACTGATACCCTAGATAAAATTGAAATAATTTATTCTAAATTGGATGCAAGGGTGGAACTAATTAACAATTGGTTAACTCAAACCCATGAAATTAAACATAGAAATTCTCAAGAGTGAGATAAAAGACTAAAAAGATTGGAAAACATGCTCTTGGAGTTACAACAAAGGGTTGAAGAACTAGAATAATTTGAAGAAAATGAATAAGGAAATGTTTATAAAAGATTTGAAAATCAATTTGAAGAAGAAAGTTACAGTGAAATTGGAAAAGAAACCATTTACATTGAAAACTATGATTCTGTTAAACTAAATCTGGAAACAACCAACTCTATGAGTCAAGAACACAACATTAAAAATCCAATAATGAAATTTAATTCTGTTGAGTTAGAAAATTTTGAAGATGAATTGAAACAGATTGAAAAAAATTTCCCAGTTCTTTTCAAAATTCCTACATTGGAGAAAAATCACTTATTTAGAAGTTTTGAGAATGCAGTCACTCAGGTTGAAGCAAAACATGAAACTGAAAACTTGAATGTTAAAAACTCTTCAACCAAATTTGCTGAATTTGTGAATAATGGGTCTGAAAAAAATATTGGTAACACTTTGGAAGGGAAACTTAAGCTCGAAAACATGGAATGTAAAATCTTTGAACATGAACTGAAAACTACTCTTCTATGCTTTGAAACTCAAAACCCATATATTTCTGAAATAATGTTGGATGATTTAAAGGATGAGGGAATGATGTTTGAAGAAAATTTAAATGATGATATTTCATCTTCCTTTTCTCAGATTGATTGTTTGATAGAAACTGAGTGTACTGTAATTAAAAATAGTGATGTTTTACTTGGGGGTAAATGTTTGAACATGAAAAATCTAGAAATTGAATTTATTGAAGCTGAATTAAACATTACTTCCCCTGATTTGAACTTCTTGGAACACACTACAAACTTTCTTTTGGAAAGTGAGATTTTTGGACATGAACATAAAGTAGAGGCTGAACAAACACTTGATCTAGGAAGAACTGATTTGATAGAAGTAGTAGATGTTCAGTGTGAGTTAACAGATGAGGATATTTTGGAAGAGATTTATTACATTGTTAGACCTGAATCTGTTTTTGATAAAATAAATTCTCTTCCCTGTCTGTCACTTACATCCTCAACTGTGAAGAGTGATGAGCCATTTCATGATACTGATAGTAGTCCAGAGGGGGAATCACACTTATGTTCCATTTTCTATGATTCTGTTCAGCACCTAATTGGATTCCCTCTTGATCCTACTAATCATAACTCACCCATGAGCACCTTTAAAGTATAATATGTTAATAATGAAGCTGAGATAGATGACTATGAGAGTAATGTCACACCCTTTGAAGCACCTTGTTCTATGTTGTCCCTTCACGTGTATTCAAATCTTGAAATGTATGATTTTATTTCGGATGTGGACACCAATATACTCATTATTGTTAAAGGGTGAAACATTGAGGTTATTTTAGTCTATGAGAATTCAATTATTGATGTATTGAGTCTTGTTTCCCACAAATCTCATCTTTCTGTTAAAAATAATTAGGCCAAACACATGTGGTGGTTCCTATTAAGGAAACCACATCCACCTAGTGATTACGGTTCGTTTATAGGCGAGTCTGGCTGGGGACTTTAAGCCTAGAAGTTCATGGGTGGAAACCCATAGTTTTTATTTTGTTTTCCATAATAATTTTTTTAATTAAATAAAGTCTAACTGAAGACTTTAAAATCAGTGCGTCATGGGAGTCAACCCATGCTCTTTATTTGTTTTCACTTTCGTACTATTTTATGTTGAATAAAGTGCTGCTTTGTTGTCTTCCATATGCTCTATATCTGCTGGAATTCTATTCTTAGTTTTCTTTTTTTGTATTTCATTGGATGCTGCTGTGGTGTAATAATGGAGTTGAATTCCCATGATAATTGTAGGACATGAACTTAGTTAGGGAAGTAATTCAACTTTCTGCATTTATTTATACTCATGTTTTTGCTACTACAAATTTTGCCTACTAAAAATCTGCTGCATGTTTTGTTTTAAAAATTCTATTACATGTTACTATGCTGTGAATTAAAAAATATGCATGTACTTCACTGCTGGAAACTGAATTTCATTGTTATTAAAATCATTCACTTCATAAAATTAAGTGTCTGTGGGGGGGGGGTATATGGTATTGTTATATTGAATCTTCTTTAGGTTGGGGTTTTTTATCATTCATTTATCTGCTATATGGAATATATTATTGAACTCAAACTTTTAAAATGCTTACACCCAATTCACTATGCACTTCCAAGTTACTTTCCTTGTTTGAACTTTACTGGAAGATCTTTTTCATTGGATTTAGTGTTGATGCATGTACTTGGATATGAACCTAATGTAATTTATTTATTGTGGCAAACAATATTTGTGAACTTCATTGAGACCCTCTTTACATGTCATAAATATACTTAAGTGCAAATCTATTTTTGAACCTTAATTGATTAATTGTTCTTCTCCATATTTAGAAGTCAACTTTGTTGACAAAGTTGGGTTTTATGTGTGAGGGAGGGGGTTAATTATTGACTGTGATAAAATGCGCTTTATTGAAAGCCCATCAATTCCCATTGCACTTCAAAACTTTTTGTCAAAAAAAAATGGTTTAAAATTTTCAAAACTCTGTTATATTTGTAAGCATTACACTGTACTCAATTGGGTCTTTCCTTAGGACAAGTTCCTTGATGGTATTTAAGAACTACTTAGAGTTTGAAATTAATGATAATGGATGATTGCTAAGTGACATTACTTTGTGATTTGATAGAAATTTGGTTTATGACCTACTTTTAAAAGTGATATGGGTTACATGTTTATGGAGTTATGATCATACCTTTGGAACTGGAAGTTTTATTTCGATTCTATGGGCCTCATTATTCTTTTAATTATTAAAAATAATTACTTTAATGAGCCAATGTAAATGGTTTCTATATAAATCTTTTGAAACTAGAGTAATTTGGGAATCTAGGATCCCATGGTGAGTCTCTGAGACACTAGATGCTAGGTGCATTTCTGTTAACTTTAAGCCCTCTATTCATCTTCAATATGTGCATTGCACTGTGCTTGGAACAATGATACATGACTTGGAAAAAATAAAATAAAGTGTCTAGGGTAAAAAATGATCTCATTAAGGTGAGGGGAATGGTGAACACCAGATGAATAAGGGGTCAATTAGGTTTTATGTAAATCTTTTAGGTTGTATCAATAAGGTGATTCGAAGAAAAATTAATTATTTTTGGAACCTAGGATTCTGTCAAAGTACAAAGTTCCTTGGTTAAGGTCTTAGTTTCGTTGGTATTTTATCTCCTGTCATTCTTGGACTTAGACCCTGAGATTGGATTTAATTGAGTCATTATGTTGTATCACATATAAGGCATGACATCTTATTTGATGGATGGTCTTTGTGTTCTTAATTACCATTGAGTATTTTTTATAGGCAAGATTCATATGAGTAATTCCATTTCTTAAAGCCTGCTGTTATGTTTTGTCCCCTATTTTGAGTGTTGGACATGTTATAGTGTGATCTTAATCATTAATACATTTTATTATTTTTCAAAGAAAATAAGACATGAGATTATTTGAGCAAAAACAATGCTTAAGTGTGGGGGAATTTGACGTGGCTCTATTTGTACATAGTTTGGCCAAATCTTTTTACTAAATTTTTAATGATTTAATTAATTATTTAATCACTTTATACTAAATAATTGTAATTTTGTATTTTTATAGTTAACTTTGTTAATTAATCCATTTTCATAATTAATTTTGTATTCTTGGTCATCAAAATAATAATTTTAATCTTACTAAAATAATTTACATTAATTATGTGTTAATTAGTTTGGTTAATTTAAACCTGTTGAATTTTTAGTAATTTAATATCTATTTTAAACAATTATTTAATCAACATAATTCTATTTAAATAAGTTAGTCTTTATTTTAATATTTTATCTTTTAATTTAGTTACATTATAATAGGTTAACATTATTAATTAGTATGATTAGTCATCCTTCTAATCATTTAAGTAAATAATTTTTGTTTTAAATTAAATAAAATAATTCAATTTTAATTTTATGTGTTCAAATTGTTGTTTAATTAATTAATTAAGAGTTTTTAAACATTAATAATATTATTTTATGTATGCAGATTAATTGTTAATTCATTTTATATTGGTTTTAGTCTACCAGTGAGGTAGACTATAACTATCAGTGACCCAGGTCACCAATTCTCTTCATTTCTATTTACAGCTACCCTGTAATAAATTTGTTTAGTTATTTTAATTTTAGTCTTTTATTAATTTAGTTTAACAATTTTTTAGTTTATAATTTTAATATTGTCAATTAATAATTTTAATATTTTAAAGGGTAATTAAAATCTTGTTTTAAATTATGGTGTCTAGATTTATTTTAATTAATTGTTTTCAATATTTATTTTTAGTTTGCTTAAGTTTTAATTTAAGTTCAATTTAATTTATAAAAGGCCTATGTTAGTTTTTCTTTATATAACGGTGATCCCTGACCTGCAGTTTCCCTTTGTATCGGTAACCTTATTTTATTAGTTAACAGTGAGATTATTATTTTAATTTCTAACGGTAACTCATTCTATTTAATTATACAGGTAACTCTCTTTTATTTTTATTTTTAATGGTAACATGTTTTATTCAACCTTCACGCCGGGTCTACTTTTTATTTTTATACTTAACGGTAGCCTATAATATTATTCTACCAGTGAATCCTATTTTTATTTCTAACGGTGAAACTTTTATATTCCTATATCGGTGAGCTATTCCTCACTAATACTCCAATAACACACCACTGCTCCATTCTGATCATTTTACTGTAATGACAACCTCCTCACTGATACATGCTGTGCTCCCCTATTTCCACTCTTTTAAGAGTGAGTCATTTATCATTGGTTTCTCCTATACCACCTCACCGTTAGCCTTATGTCTATGCTCTATTCTATGCTCACCATTATTCATCCCTCGATCGCATCCTCTCCCCACCTTTGTTGGTCTTGCCAATATCTTCCACAAGTCGTTATCACTGATACCTCTTTTCACCATCGGTCTCACAGTGTCTATCTCTTCCACCCCTAACCTTCACTCACCAACTCTACCTCATCGGTCCGTCACTTCCTCCTCACCACACACCCTGCTAGTCTCTCCCGTACATTCTCCTTCTTCACACACTATCCCTAAACTCATCCATTCCAGCAAACCCACCAACAATCCGAACCCCAAACAAGATTTATCATGCCATTCGAAGGATAACTCAAAGACACCACTGATTATTTCTGTCATTGTTATTTGGATCTTATCACATGGGAGTCTGAGGGTCACGCCAGAGATGATGTGGGTCGTGCCGCTACTAAAATTGTGTCGCTGCTATCAGTATGGAGGAGCGCTGCTAGAGCAAAGTGGATGTTGGAGCTCACCTAAGCCGCCACTTTCCAAAGAGGGATACATGCGATGAGCAATTCTGAACCACTGTCAACCATGGTGTAAGGCCTCTCATGGAAGAAGACCTCACCACCATTGAATTATGCACAACAAAACAGAAGCCACCGGATTTGGAGTGTTCGAAACACTACTGCGATTCGAAGGAAGATGTGTTGCGTGAGGAGTCTGCTGCAGCACCACATCCACCACTGGCTTGGAGAAGATGAGCTAGTCGAGCCATGGAGGAGCCAAACCGAGTTGAGGAGACCACTGCTGAGAAGGCACCATGCCTGGCATAGAGGAAGAGAAACCCTACCCTATTGCGCCGTGGAGAAGATGAAGGCAGACCTGCGGGATTTGGAGAAGAAGATCCGAAAAACAATAATTAAAAGAAAACATAAATAAATAAATAAATAAATAAATAAATAAATTATAAATAACTAAACTAAAATAATAATTAACATTTATAAATAAACAAATAATAAAAGGTAAATAAATTATATAGAGTTACTAATTTAATTAAAATGTTTTAAACATTATTTAACTAAATAATATTAATTCCTAAATTAAATTAAAATTTATTAACATTCATTGTTGCATAATAAAATTTATCAATAAAATAAATATTAATAGCAATTAAATTTGTATAAACTAATTAATAATTTAACAATCTAATGTTCTGAATAATAATTAATTAATATTAAATGTGATTAGTTAATTAAAATATATTTAACTATTTAATTTTTATCAAGTACTAGAATTTTAACAACTTATAAAAATTAGATAAAATAACTTAATAAAATTACCAAATCTCTTAATTTGAAACATAAATTTAAAATTAAATATATTACTTAATTACTAAATGTTTAATCAATTAAAATTCTCAAATTCAAATGTTCATTTGAATTAATGAACCAATTTAATAAATTCAGTTAAATAGTATTATTACATTTTTATTTCATGTCAATTTAATTTATATGTTATTATTTTTAGTTTTTTTAATTGTATTAATAATGTTTTTTATTTAAAAACATTTCCTAAGAGTTATTAATTATTTTAAAAGACTTTTCATAAACCAAATTTTTTTATTTACTTCGTGTAGTAACTGTGTTGTTTATTTTTCTTGTGCAGGTTCATTCAATAGCAGAAACACCATCTAGGTTTGCGCAATTAATTCTTAGGAAGTCAGTTATGAGGGAAAAACTAGAGTGACGTTCCAGTCGCGAAAAAAATGCACGTTGTGTGGTGCATTTGTGAATGGCATTTGAAGCTGGTGGAAAACTAGTGGTGACAAGCAGCTTTTGACAGTAGCTACTTAAAGCAGAGCAAGAAGAAGATTTACAGAGGCTCAATTTATTTTCATGAACACATCCATTTTAGAGCAGAGACTCTTAGGAGATGATAAAGTAGACACAGAGGCAAGGTTCCCTAGAGTAGAGTTGTATTTGCAGAGTTCTTCTTCACTCTGTCCTTAATTTTTATACTCTGCTCTTGGATGTTTTTCACTTCTTTTATCAAGACGATCATAAGTTAATATTTTCCTAGATTTGGAATTCAATTATACTGGTTAATATTTTAGACTTATTCAAATTACTTTATATTTTTCAGAATCATCATTTATTGGTGAGATAGAATTATGATTCTCTATTCAGTTGATTTACCTCTCAATTGATTTCAAAATTAATAATTCAATTTCGATTTGTGAGGTTGTTTTTGAATGAATCTTTCAAAACATTAATTTCATTAATTTTGGAAATTTATAGTGTGTGTATTTCCAAATTTAATCTTTTTCAAGCTTCTTAGTAGTTCGATTAAGTTTTGGTGGGGCGAACTCCAAAACCAAATATTCTTCCTATTTAATTTCTTTGTGAGGGGGATTCTTCAGCAAGTTCTTGAGGAGTGATTGAATAAAAGTTGTGAAGAAGTCAATTATTTTAACCAGTAGATTAGATTTCAAGAGTGACTTTAGTTGATTTGATCTCCTTTGTCTTTGTTGTTAAATGTCAGTTTTATTTAATACTTTAGTTTGATAGTACTTAGTTTAAATTGTAGTTTATTCGTATAGAATCTTGTTTCCTCATCCTGATTCCACTTCATTTTATAAATAAAAAATATAATAAGTTGTTTTCCCCACTGCTGACAACAGTGGGGGTTTAAAATTCAAAAACCATATAATTCACTCACCTGCCTTCTTTGTGGATTGATCCTGCACCACTGTGCTAGTGTAGGAGTAATAAATGTAATTTTGAGGGCCATGACGATCTATGGCCTCACCAGATACATCCAAGAGTGTCGAAGATGTACCAGGACCTTTGAAAACTGCACTGGTGGAAGGGAATGACGAAAGTAGTAGAAAAGTTTTTCTCTCGTTGCCTCACTTATTAGGAAGTGAAGGCAAAACATTAGGTACCAGCAGGCTTAGTTCAGCCTTTAAGGGTCCCAGAGTGGATGTGGGATAGAATATACATGGCCTTTATGACAGGACTTCCACATACATCCAGGGGTCATGATTATATCTGGGTGATCATCGACCGACTCACCAAGTCGGCCCACTTCCTACCGATCAGAGATCAGGGCTCAGTAGAGAGTTTGGGATGCCTCTATGTGCTGGTGATTGTGCAGGTACATGGAGTACACTCAATGATTGTCTCTGATCATGATGCACGTTTCAATTACTAAATATTGAAGTGATTTCTGGAGGCTTTTGTGATGCAGCTTGATTTGAGCACCACCTTCCATCCTCAGACAGATAGCCAGAATGAGCGGACCATTCAGACCCTTGAGGACATGTTGCGTGATTGCGTCCTCGACCTAGGTCACAGCTGAGAGGATCAATTTCCCTTGGTGAGGTTTTCATACAAAAACATATATCACTCCACCATTTGGATGACACCATTCGAGGCTCTGTACGACCGACCATGCAGATTGCCTTTGTGCTGGACTGACCTAGGGGAGTCAGCACTTATAGGACCAGAGATGGTACGAGATATCACAGAGAAGGTGCAGATAATCCATGAGCAGATGAGGACTGCACAGAGTAGGCAGAATTCTTATGTCATCAGGAGACAGAGACCTCTAGTGTTTGAGGATGGTTACCATGTCTTTCTATGGGTCTCATCCGGATGAGGTTTGCATAGATTTGGCAGGGGAGACAAGTTATTTACGAGGTTCATCGGACCCTTTCAGGTCCTCAGTAGAGTTGTAGTGGTGGATTGCCATTTATCACTTCAACCTAAGTTGCACTATGTGCACAACATTTTTCATATATCCCAGCTGAGGAGATATGTACATGATTCTTCTCACATCATTGACTAGGGCGAGCTGGATATTGAAGATGGGATGACGTTTTTAGAGGTTCTAGTGGAGATTGAGGATCAACAGGTGATAGTACTTCATGTGAGATCGATACCTTTGGTGCATGTACATTGGCAGCATGAGAACCTCCAGGAGAGCATGTGGGATCGGGAAGCTCAGATTCGTGTTCAGTACCCCCACTTGTTTTCCTAGTTTTTGTGATGTGACTTTTGGGGACACAAATCCCTGAGGTGGAGAGAATGTAAAGAGCCAAAAATTCCATGTATTTTTTTTAATTATATGGAAATGTTCGAGTATACAGTTTCTGATGATACTTGATTTCAAGGCCTGGAGAGCCCAGTATGTTTTTCTGAAGTTTCTTAAGTACTTTAAGTAATAATTTGAGAGGGTTTTTGTAACTTTTGAACCGGTGATTGGAATTTAAATCTGAGGGCACCATTGATCTCACAGTGTAGGGAGACCTGCACCTTGGCTACAGTCGGTCATGAGTGGAAGATAGTTTTTTCTACCCATCGTGGGGAAAAAAGTGGAAATAAAAATAAACTAAATTGATTTTTATTTAATTTTTGAATTATTTTGAATTCTCAGTGGGGACCACCCGAACTCTTCAAACCTTATCTCTAATTGTGACAAAACCCCATCATTTAATTAATTTATTAAATGAAGTCATTAAACCTATAAATTAAGGGGGAGGCTCTTCATCATCTCGATTGGGGGGATCTTGGTTTTTTGGATGGAGAAGAAGCTTGGTGGAGGATCTTGCGGGAGGAAACCCCTTGGAGGAAGAACTCTTCTCCTTCGACAAACATTTCTCCAATGAAGAACTCTATCAAAGGATCTCCAATGAGGAACATATTCAACAAAGACGAACCAACGTCTGTCTTTCACTCTCCTCACTGATGTCAAGGAATCTTCAAGGTAGGGATTGTTCTTTTGAATACCCCTTACCCCATTCGTGACATTCTTCTTGATTTAAAAAAACTATGCCATTTCTACCATTCTAATGTAAAGTGTGCGAGCCAAAATGAACATGGCTCGACGCCTCCACAACCATTGTGAATTTGAGTTTTCTTAGTATCTTGTTTTTGGGTTGAGAGAATCCAAACCTTGGTGGACTTGAATCGATGGAGACATCCCATGACGAGTGCGAGAGTCTTCAGAATAAAGATCAGGATACCAGGGCACAACTAGTGACCCAATGAACGTCGCCGACGATTGGTGCCGACGAACGGCACCGGTAGGGCTTAAGAGTGGCGGCCGAAACACCGACCGACCGCGATGATGGCTGCGTCACGTCCGCACCGTCGGGGAAGGGCAGCGGCCGGTGCACAGCCGACCACGTTGAGGGGGTGGCGGTGCGTGTCCGCACTGCTGGGATTGCTGGGGCCGCGATGGCAATGGGAGGCCAGGCCGGGTCACTGTCAGCCGATAGTGGAGGCATGGTGCGCGACCACACCATATTGGAGGGCTAGCCTTATGGCCAGCCGAGAAGGACCCCGTGTCCCACAGGCCAGCCACCGGTGCCATGTGGCACCGACCGTTTGGCCACCCAAACCGAATGGCTGGGCCGTTCAGGGTACCCAGGGGGTGCCTCCCCCTTGGGTAGCGGCTAGGGAGGACCCCACCACAGGGCCACCAAAACACGAGCCGAACCCAGCAGGTGGGGCCAGCCCAGGCTGGGTTGGGTCGGGTCAGGATGGACCCAGAACAGCTTTGACCCCCTTTCAGCTCTTTCGGCCATAACGTGAGCTACCAACGTCCATTAGAAGAACCGTCTACGGCCCTGAAAAACATGGATTGAGATTTTCCTTTTGGTATACCCCAATTAATTTTTGGATATAGTTGGGGTATGGCCGGGTTGGATCAAACACGAATCCATCCGAGCCATCGGGACTAAAAGTCAATAACATACCGACCGGGCGTCTGATTGACGCATCGTCTGTTGCATTGAGACCCCTTTTACGTGGAGGTCATTTGGGATACTTCTTCATGGGAATTCATTGAATTTGGAGTATCTACCTGATTCTTGAGGAGAGGACCCTTCCGGAATCAAGCGAGCTTAGTGCGGTAACCCTTTGGCTGGCTGTAACATGAGAAAGGGATCCTACGGGGGTCTGTGCTTTAGGATTCTACATGGGTTTGTGTTCCAGAATCCCACATGGATCCACTATAGAAATCCACATGGGACTATTATAGGATCCTATGTGGGTCTTCATGTACTAGGATACTACATGGGTCTGATGATTAGGGATCCTACGTGGGTCTTCCTCTCAACAGAGTAAGATGATTCAGTAGTTACATCTAATCCTCATTACTACCGTACCTAAGTTATATCTAGTGTGAGATGAGTCCTTACCTTTGTGGTACACTTCGGTGTGATGATTATTTATGGTATTCTTCCCTTTGGAATTACCTATTTGGTACTTACCTTTGTGGTACTCACCTTCTTGGTATTCCTTCCTTCGTGGAGCACTTGTACTTTGGCTAAAGTGTTGGGCTTTGTGTTTCTTCATGATTGAGATGGGTATACCTGACAACATAGGTATATGTATGAGAATATACATAAGTAGGGTTTTATTTTTTTTCTTTCTTTGTGGTTTATACATTTTCAATTCTGTGAGACCTTAGGGGGTCTTGTGGTCCCTACTGAGTATCATTATACTCACCCCTGTACGGGCTATGCCGGCACCTTGCTGTGTCTTGTGCAGACGACAGACAATGCTGATTGAGGTCTTGGGTACCAGGACTAGAGGCTTCTTGGAGGTGTAAATTAGACAAGATGATCTACAGGGATGACCGTATGAGAGATGTACCTACCCTTCAAGTAGGATCCTTAGAGGGTATTTACATGAGCTGTTTTCAGTTTTAATTGTAATTTCTAGTTGGGTTTGTATTCTAGCCCCTTTACTTGCTGTACGCACCGTATTTACTATATAGTTCACTTTGGGATTGTATCATACTATGTGCTTGCTTTGTGTGATTTTATAGGTTTAAAGGAAATTCCTTCCCAGTTTTAGGGATATGCCTTTCTGGTGTTAGTCACTAGCCCCTAGCCTATAGAAGGTGGGCTTGGGGTAGTCACGGCACGACCCCAGGGGACGGGTCGTGACAGTTACTAACTTATATTACCTAATTGATTGCACCCCAACTTTAAAATTATATTTACTAGTATGATACCCGAGTACCCACTCATTTGGACTCTTTTCAAAACCATGTTTTATACCTGTTATGGTGCTGAATTTACTTCCCAAAATGTCCCTATTCTCCTCAAGAAATTCTCTTTTATTTTCTTTTTTTGAATCACTAAGCCTATTTATCTTACAAGGGTATTCAAATAGATATAAAAAAGATTTATTATATTATAGGATTAACATAAATGAAACTCACATTTCTTTTCTAGGGTCTAGAAATGACATAATGATGATGTTTTTAGCACTTTTGAAATGCCATGATTTTGATATGAAACCTGTTTCTTTTAATATCCAATGGCTATTTATGAATTTTTTTATTATGATCTATATGGATCACATGAAATTAATACATATTATGGTTTCACCCTGATAACTATCCAATTCATTGGTTAAATAATTGAATCTCTAGATATGACTTGTTTTACGATACCTTAGTGAATAAACTTTGTAAATTTTATGACACCTATGTGACAAACCATAGTGATATTCGTATGAATGTATCATTTAAATATTCTATCCACATATACATGTTATGAATAATGTTATTAATTTAATATGCCTCACGTTACCCTTCTGATTCCATAAATATAATCCTTTTTTTTCTTATTTTTATTCCTTAAGATAACATGTAAATAGTTTCTATTTCTTTCCCTTATTGTGCCCTATACTCACCATTTAAATTTGCGTATGTCCCCCGGTTATGAGATGCAGTAAATTTAATTAGGATGAAATAATGAAGAATCTATTCAAGTGGATTAGATGGATGTTTTAATTTTTCATGCATTATATTTCTGATTTCCAAGAAATTGAACATTAAAAGATACTTTGTTTTGTACCATAAAATGAAATGTTTATGTAATAAAATGACGGGATTGCATAAAATATGCTATTTGGAGGACTATCACCTGGTAATGGCATCGACCGGCTAGTAGGACACTACTAACAAACTAGTTGAGTCTGGCAGAAACACATGCCTCTATCAAGTTCATCAGACAACCGGTGAGCCCTCACTGGGTAACAGGTAAGGCTAATAGAAACTCATGCACCATCCATGGATTAATATCCAGCCTTTGGCCACCCAATGACCCATCGGTGGACCTTGATAATAGTTAGTAGGATTATCTATCTAGTTAGTGAGCCTAGTCAATCTAGGTATTTGAAGTGGATCCCATCAATTTGACTGACCATTTAATGATCTATTAGGCCTTATAATTATCTAGTACTAACGAGTGATTTTTGTAGTCTATAAATAAAAGACCAAATTGGTTTAGACAGAAATGAATATGAATCAATAAATAAATTAGATTCTAATCAAAGCCTGCTGTTCATTCCCTTGAGAACAATCTTGTGATTCTTTATTGTACTCAATTCCTATATTGTAACACCCGAGACTTTTATGTTATATAAATCATCAAAGGAATATTTTTCTACACAACACTTTCTTGGCTTTCTTTACACGCAATCGCGACCTTCCACGATAGCGTGTGTTGTACGCAACACCAAGTTTCGCTAAACAACGATATGCTATTAAGATATTATTAAAACTAGCCGTTATGAATAGTAATAACCACTTTTTGAAATTTTGTAAATTGTATTTTTCAAAATGGAATTCATTTATGGATTCAGAGTATCGAATTTAGCCTAAGGTGAAATTTTGGTACTTTTCAGATAACTTTCATATTCTGATGAATAGTGAAAATTACTAAATTTTAATTAAAAACAACTTTTTTAATCAAAATAATTAATAGTGATAAATTATTAATTTGAGTGGTTTTAAAGTATATTTAGAATATATTTTTACAATTTAATACAATGTTGGTCATTGGATGTAATTTCACATTTAAACCAGTTATAAACTAGTGTCAATCTTTTGATAATTATTATCTCTTAAAAACACACTATTTGTTTTGACGACGAGAATTAATTTTTAAATTAGTTAATGCAACTGATATGTTTTGAATTTGGTAAAATAGACATCATTTTTGAGTTCATAATATCAAATATAGCTTAGGCCTAATTTTTGGTATTTTTCTGAAAACTTTCAATTTTCGAGGAATAGTGAAACCACTAAGTGGTAGGTTAAAAACTGAATTTTGCATAAAACTTAATTTTACCGCTTCTGTGAATGGAATTTCGAAAATCCGAGAGACACGGTTAATATCAAGGACTAAAATGTGGTTCAATGAGATGAAAATAATTTTTTGGTGAATAGTAACTTTTTAGTTTTTTTACCGCGGTTAATAGTAAATAGGGTAACTAAGGGTAAATATGATATTACTATTAACCTAACACATGTCCTAATTCTATTGGACAAGTGTAATTCGACCAAAAACAACCTTATGAATATAATATGACCATTTAGGTCCACTTGGATTAGACTAGGACATTTATTATTATTTAATTCAAAGAAGAGTTAAAAGAGATAAAATCAAAGTTTATTTACTAAAACATTTTTAATATAAGGTTATACATAAGATAAATTCGATTGTAAATATTCATTAGAAAGATAAAACTATTTCCTACATAATGGTATTTTATTTGTAATTTTTAGACATTAAATAATTTAATTTATTTATGACACAATGATGATGAAGTAATTATCTTATTAATGCAATATTGAAATAATTGATGTTATAAACACCAAAATAAATGTAATTTGAGACTTTTTATGAATTCCAATAATTTTCAAGGTTACTATGATATATTAATGTTGATTTAATAAACTTGTTTAGAACATATAATTCTGTTATGACTTTCACAAAAATCATATATCAAATAGTGTCAAAATTGACACAAAATAGTTTTTAAATCAAATATTATATTACTAATTGTTATTTTATTCCTAAATATATAAGGTTCGGCCAAATGACTTAGATAAGGATATATATATTAATAATAAACAATTTTGGGTTCTTTTGGCATGTTATAGTAAGTGTATTAACCATATAGTGAAAGAAAACAAAAAGACACGGTAAAAGTTAAATTATTTAACTTAGAGTTAAATCTAATTGATAAGGTTAAAATAATACCCTAAACTTGTCTAAATCCTATTGGTTGATAGGATTTCGACCCATCCCCACTTTAGCTTCTAAATAAGACCCTTTGGAACCATTATAAACCGATTTTGACTTTAATATAAAATAATATTTTGAGATATTCCTAAGGTGCCCATCTCCTCCCTTATAAAAGGGCACCTCCTCCCCCTCCTCCTCACACCAAATTGAGCACTCAAGCTCGGCCAAACCCTGCCATTTTCTACTCTCCACTTCCCTAGAATAATCTTAGAGGTCCTGGTCTTCTTCAAAGACCAATATTAGTTCCCTAAGTGAAGGATTCAAAGAAGCGTTCCAAAGAAGAGGTAATATCCATTACCGATCTTTTCAATTTTTTTTCTTCTTCAACTTCTTCTTCTTTAGTAGTTTCATGATAAAGTAATAACACCAGTATTACTTACATACTGATATGTTATTATAATTATGAATCAACCCTAATTCACCTTCTATCCATCCTACAGAAAAATGAAATCACTGCGCGTGCGTACGTACGGAATACCGTCTCCACGCCGTGGTGTAATCTATTTTCCACCATAACTTTACAAGGATGGGTATAATGGTGTAATGAGTAACTATTTATGATTATTATAAAGTAATATTGATACTAAAATTATATATATACACTCCAATACAATCCCACGATCATAGGAACGATATCATCACTCGTGCGTACGTACGGAATACCGTCTCCACGATGTGATGTGACTCGTTCTACATGATCATAATTACATAGTAATTATATAAATGAATTGAAAGAATAAATATGATATATGTTACACTAATACCATTCTGTATATAAGGTATCTATAACCTTAAAATAAGAATAAGAATTTATTCGGCAAAACACGCATAAGAACAAAAGGCAATAAAGACCCGAGTAACAAGTAACAATGAAATATTACTAACAAGAAGCTAAGAATATGACCATATATGATATCATATCAATATGTATGACTCTGGAATAAGTCAATAACATTATTTAAACCATTATACAGGAGCTTCAGACACGTACAAAGCAAATCGGACCTAAGGTAAGGGAAATATCACAATCTCATTTTTATCCGAGATTGTTTATTCGTAAGTATTTACTGGGGTGTATTTTATCATCCACATCCATGTTTCATCAATATGTAATATTATTTCCATCCACCTACAGTTGTTTAAATCCATTTTTACCCTTCGGTGTGTTTTTAGTAATATGTATGAAAGGAATCTTTTGTCGTTTTTCGTACGAGGTACTTTTTGACTTTTCCGACAAAAGTACAAAGAATGTTTTTTTTAACTTATACAGCATGAATGGATTTTTAAAACATTATTTCCAAGAAACTTCCTTTACAAGTTTTCAAGTTTATTTTTAATAAACTTCTTTTATTTTAAAGTCGTATGACATGTTATGAAAGGAAAAATGTTTTTGAAGAAGAAAGGATATTTTCCTCAAGAATGGAGTTCAAGTATTTTATCAAAATTATTTTCCATCTAAGATAATAAAAGGGTTCTGTTTTTATCCCTATTATTACATTGGTTTGATTATGTTGTGATGGAAATATTTTTATGAATTCCTTTATCTTATATGAATTGTTTTATGATGTCATGTTGTTTAAGAATCCAATTTTTATTACATGGGTTATGCTATGATGTATGGTTTATGATTATGTGGAACACATAAGAAAGGATTCATTATAAGATGGGTGGGACCTATATCTCCCTCCAATGCATTGGGTAAAGATTTTATATCTCATGAGATAGACATGGCTGGAACGATAGGTTATACCGGTTCAGTGAAACAAGACTGGAACGAGGGTGACTCGGTTCGGAAAGGGACTTTGTCCACTAAGATAGTCTTGGAAATGAGTCATGACTAACAAGAAATGATTTTCCATGATTATGTGTGCATGCCACAAAGTTTCAAGTTTTATGTTATGATTATGGGGATCTCATTTTCACTTCTATGATTTATTCCATGATAAGATATTATGATCTCTTTTGCAGGTTTTGATTTTCAAAAAGATATGATATGATTTTTATTTCCTTTATTTGCCCTTGCTGAGCATTTGAGCTCACCCTTTTATGTTTTCTTTTCCCCAGGTTAGAAAGATGGATATTAAGTAGAATATGCTAAAAGGGACCCTAGATATGATGAAATAAATGGGAGACACTGTAGAAGATTTATGAACCAGTTGTTTATGTTTCCCAGTTTCTAAAGACACTATACCTATACGGTCCTTTGTGGTTTTGTCATATGTTGTAATAAGTGTGCTTCAATTTTGAAGTATTATTAATGTATGTAAAGTATGGGTCGTTATAGTTGGTATCAAAGGAAAGGTATAGTCAACCTTTGGAAACTAGGATGTGAAAGCCTTAGTAAGAACCCTAAGGATAAGACTAAGCATAGAACACAATCTTAGTGTTTTAGAAATGGCTATGAATACCCTAGGATAAAACCTTAAGTGTGAAATTTTATCCTTGATTATGTGGTTTTCCTATTATAATTAGTGTTGCTCACACTATTATTCTTGGTTTTAGTCAATGGCTGGAACCCGAAGGAACCGTGTTAATGTGGAATGTGATGGGCAATGCAATGATTGTCCCCCTGAGCAACCAAACGATATGGGAGCTGGAATGCAAAATCTTGTAGCCATGCTCACACAACTTTCTCAAGCTATGAATCATGCAGGACTTCCAAACGAGCAAAGGAAGGAGCAACATTCTGTTGAATCCTTTATGAGGCAGCGTCCACCTTCTTTCAGTGGGTCTACTGATCCATTAGTTGCTGAACAATGGATTAGTACTACTGAAAAGATATTTTCAGTTCTTCAATGTTCTGAACATGATAAAGTCATCCTAGCAGTGTATCGTTTGGAAGGAGATGCTGATCAATGGTGGAATCTTATTAAGAATACGAGGCAAAGGGATGAAATTGAGTCTATGGAATGGGACGAGTTCAAGAACTTGTTTTTCAATAATTACTTCCCTTGTATTCTCTAAACAAAGATGGAGAAAGAGTTTCTTGAACTGAAGCAATGGGATGATGAATCTGTTGGTACCTATGAAGCAAATTTTACAAGACTTGCAAGGTACACTTCTGGTATTATTATCCAACCTGAGAGTAAGATCGATCGATTCTTTAGTGGCTTAAAACCAAGTCTTCGAAGGGCGTTAGCCATAAGGGACTTCAATATCTACAAGGAAATCGTTCGATGTGCTCTCAAAGTCGAGATGGAGATTGGAATAACCCATCAGTCATATGGGTTTGATAAGAAGAGGAAGATGGAATTCAAAGAAAAATCTAAAGAGCACACGGAAAAGAAGATGAGCTTTTCCTTATGCTCAAAGTGTGGAAAGAAACATGGAGGGAGTTGTCTTAAAGGGACAAGTAAATGTTTTAAATGTGGAAAGAAGGTCATCGGGCATTTGAATGCCGTGATAATGGGAAGAAGATGTCTAATGACGCAAACAAAGGAAGGGATACACAGAATGACCCTACTACACTTCAATGTTTCAAGTGCAAGGAGATGGGGCATTATTCCAATCAATGCCCAAATCCAAGGGTTGATGATGATGGTCGACATCAACAAAATCTTAAGGCTAAAGACAAAGGAAAGTCACATGAAATTTCTATTAGCGATGTGGAGTACGACAAAGAAGTGGTGAAAGGTACACTTACCGTCCACTCTAAAGTAGCAAATGTTTTATTTGATTCTGGATCCACCCACTCTTTTATTTCGAAAGAATTTTCTAAGGGTATCACCGTATTACCTCAACAATTAGATGTTGAGTTAGCTGTGACAACACCTAATGGCACAACAGTCGCATCAAAAGTTTATAATTCTTCTCCGATCGAAGTTTGTGGGAAAGTGCTTCCTGCAAATCTTGTGATCCTTCCTTTAGTGGAATTTGATGTGATTCTTGGCATGGATTGGCTTTCTCTACATGGATCTCATATCAATTTCCAAAGAAGGGAAGTCACATTTCATATTCCAGATCAATCTACGATCGTATACCAATGCAAGGATGAACATAACCTTCCAATGGAAATTTCTTCCATCTTATGGGTCTTGATTCCACTAAATGAAGGTTATTTATCTCAAATGGTTGGTGAGAAACTCATGATTAAGAATATGCCCATTGTAAGGGAGTTTGATGATGTCTTTCCGGAGGAATTACCGGGTCTTCCACCAAATCGTGAAGTTGAGTTTTCAATAGAACTCGTACCGGGTGCTTTGCCTATTTCAAAGACACCTTATAGAATGGCCCCAATTGAGTTGCAGGAATTGAAGAAGCAACTCCAAGAGAATCTTGATAAGGGATTCATACGCCCTAGTGCGTCACCTTGGGGAGCACCTGTTCTATTTGTTAAGAAGAAAGATGGATCAATGAGACTCTGCATTGATTATCGAGAACTTAACAAGGTCACTATCAAGAACAAATATCCTCTCCCACTCATTGATGACTTATTTGACCAACTACGCGGAGCTCAATACTTTTCCAAGATTGATCTTCGTTCAGGGTATCATCAATTAAGGGTCAAAAGGGAGGATATACCAAAGAAGGCTTTCCGCACAAGGTATGGACACTATGAATTTATAGTGATGCCATTTGGTCTTACTAATGCCCCTTCTATCTTCATGGATCTAATGAATAGAGTTTTTAGAGACTATCTTGATCAATTTGTGGTAGTCTTTATAGACGATATTCTTGTCTATTCAAAGAGAAAGGAAGAGCATGAAGATCACTTGAGAATTATATTGAAGACCCTGAGAAAGGAGAAGCTTTATGCCAAATTTACCAAGTGTGAATTTTGGCTTCAAAAAGTTGAATTTTTGGGTCACATAATCTCAAAAGAGGGGATATCTGTGGATCCAGAAAAAATAGAGGTTATCGAAAGATGGTCGAGACCAACAACAGTAACTGAGATCCGAAGTTTTCTTGGTTTGGCTGGATATTATCGACGTTTTGTAAAGGATTTTCCACGATTATCTAATCCACTCACCAAGTTGACTCGGAAAGGAGTTAAGTTTGTCTGGACAGAGGAATGTGAAGAGAATTTCAAGGAGTTGAAAAGAAGGTTATCCAGTGCACCTGTGCTCACACTGCCTTGTAGTGGAGAAAGGTTTGTGATCTACAGTGATGCATCCAAGAAGGGATTGGGGTGTGTTCTTATGCAAAATGATATGGTGATAGCTTATGCCTCACGATAGTTGAAAATCCATGAGCAAAATTACCCAACACATGATTTGGAGTTGGCTGCGGTAATCTTTGCATTAAAGATTTGGAGGCATTAACTTTATGGTGAAAGGTGTGATATTTATACTGATCATAAAAGTTTAAAGTATATTTTCACAAAAATGGAGCTGAATATGCGCCAAAGAAGATGGTTGGAGCTGATTAAGGATTATGACTTCTCAATCCATTACCACCCTAGGAAAGCAAACAAGGTGGCAGATGCATTAAGTTGACAAGACTATGCTAGTTTATCCATGATGAGGATCACAAAAGATCCAATATTTATGGATTTACAAAGGATGGATCTTGGAATTATAATGGAAGGGGAAAAATCTTATCTTTCTCAAATGAATGTTCAACCATCTATACATGTGAAGACTAAAGAGGCACAGAAAGAAGATGTCGAGTTACAAAATAAGGTGAGAAATGTTCCTGAATTCAACCTTGATTGTGATGGGATAATAAAGTTCAGGAATCGGGTTTGTGTTCCTCCCATCCCCGAATTAAAGAAGGAGCTGCTGGATGAGGCTCATAGTTCATCATTCTCTATTCATCCTAGAAGCACGAAGATGTATAGGGACCTGAAAGAGTACTTCTGGTGGGATGGCATGAAAAGAGATGTTGCTGAATATGTCTCTCGATGCTTGGTTTGTCAACAAGTTAAAGCTGAGAGACAAAAGTCTAAGGGGATGTTACAACCATTACCCATACCCGAATGGAAATGGGAAAACATCACTATGGACTTTGTCATAGGACTTCCTAAAACATCCAAAGGAAATAATGCTATTTGGGTCATAGTTGATCATCTTACAAAGTCTGCACACTTCATTGCTATTAGAGAGGATTTCTCTCTAGATCAGCTTGCCAGGATATATGTAAAGGAAGTGGTAAGATTGCATGGAGTTCCACTTTCTATTATATCTGATCGGGATCCAAGATTTACCTCGAAGTTCTGGCGAAGTCTTCAGCATACTCTGGATACAGATTTGAGTTTCAGCACTGCTTATCATCCCCAGATAGACGGTCAGTCTGAGAGAACAATCCAAACCCTAGAAGATATGTTGAGAGCTTGCTCTATGGATTTCAAAGGAGGTTGGGATCAACCCCTACCTTTGGTCGAATTTTCTTATAATAATAGCTTTCACTCCAGTATTCAGATGGCTCCTTATGAAGCTCTCTATGGAAAGAAATGCAGGACTCCAACTTGCTGGGATGAAGTTGGGGAAAGAAAGCTGTTAGGACCTGATCTCGTTGATGAAATGGCAGAAAAGGTTAGATCTATTCAACAACACATAAGAGCAGCTCAGAGTCGACAGAAAAGTTATGCCGACAACCGAAGAAAAGAACTAGAGTTTGAAGTGGGAGATAAAGTGTTCTTACGAATATCTCCCTGGAAGAGGGTTATGATATTTGGAAAGAAGGGGAAGTTGAGCCCTAGATATATCGGTCCTTTCGAAATACTGGATCGTGTTGGGAAGGTAGCTTACCGATTGTCGCTTCCACCGAATCTCTCTCAAGTTCACGATGTGTTCCATGTATCTCTCCTGAGAAAGTACATACCTGATCCTTCACATGTACTCAGCTCAGAAGTTGTACCACTGGAGCAAGATCTTTCTTATGAAGAACAACCGATAGAGATTCTGGATCGTAGCGAAAAAGTCCTACGAAACAAGACCACTCGATTGGTGAATGTTTTATGGAGGAACCACAAACTTGAAGAAGCTACATGGGAGCTTGAGGATATGATGAGGGAGAAGTATCCTCATCTGTTTTTTTACAAAGTGACGAATTTCGAGGGTGAAATTCTTTTTAAGGGGGGTAGAATGAAACACCCGAGACTTTTATGTTATATAAATCATCAAAGGAATCTTTTTCTACACATCACTTTCTTGGCTTGCTTTACACGCAATCACGACCTTCCACGATAGCATGTGTTGTACGCAACACCAAGTTTGGCTAAACAACGATATGCTATTAAGATATTATTAAAACTAGCCGTTATGAATAGTAATAACCACTTTTTGAAATTTTGTAAATTGTATTTTTTAAAATGGACTTCATTTATGGATTCAGAGTATCGAATTTAGCCTAAGGTGAAATTTTGGTACTTTTCGGATAACTTTCATATTCTGATGAATAGTGAAAATTACTAAATTTTAATTAAAAACAACTTTTTTAATCGAAATAATTAATAGTGATAAATTATTAATTTGAGTGGTTTTAAAGTATATTTAGAATATATTTTTACAATTTAATACAATTTTGGTCATTGGATGTAATTTCACATTTAAACCAGTTATAAACTAGTGTCAATCTTTTGATAATTATTATCTCTTAAAAACACACTATTTGTTTTGATGACGAGAATTAATTTTTAAATTAGTTAATGAAACTGATATGTTTTGAATTTGGTAAAATAGACAACATTTTTGAGTTCATAATATCAAATATAGCTTAGGCCTAATTTTTGGTATTTTTTTGAAAACTTTCAATTTTCGAGGAATAGTGAAACCACTAAGTGGTAGGTTAAAAACTGAATTTTGCATAAAAATTAATTTTACCGCTTCTGTGAATGGAATTTAGAAAATTCAAGAGACAGGGTTAATATCAAGGACTAAAATGTGGTTCAATGAGATGAAAATATTTTTTTGGTGAATAGTAACTTTTTACTTTTTTTACCGCGGTTAATAGTAAATAGGGTAACTAAGGGTAAATATGATATTTCTATTACCCTAACACATGTCCTAATTCTATTGGACAAGTGTAATTCGACAAAAAACAACCTTATGAATATAATATGACTATTTAGGTCCACTTGGATTAGATTAGGACATTTATTATTATTTAATTCAAAGAAGAGTTAAAAGAGATAAAATCAAAGTTTATTTACTAAAACATTTTTAATATAGGGTTATACATAAGATAAATTCGAATGTAAATATTCATTAGAAAGATAAAAGGAGTTCCTACATAATGGAATTTTATTTGTAATTTTTAGACATTAAATAATTTAATTTATTTATGACACAATGATGATGCAGTAATTATCTTATTAATGAAATATTGACATAATTGATGTTATAAACACCAAAATAAATGTAATTTGAGACTTTTTATGAATTAAAATAATTTTCTAGGTTACTATGATATATTAATGTTGATTTAATAAACTTGGTTTGAACATATAAATCTGTTATGACTTTCACAAAAATCATATATCAAATAGTGTCAAAATTGACACAAAATAGTTTTTAAATCAAATATTATATTACTAATTGTTATTTTATTCTTGAAAATCTAAGGTTCGGCCAAATGACTTAGATAATGATATATATATTAATAATAAACAATTTGGGGTTCGTTTGGCATGTTATAGTAAGTGTATTAACCATATAGTGAAAGAAAACAAAAAGACACGGTAAAAGTTAAATTATTTAACTTAGAGTTAAATCTAATTGATAAGGTTAAAATAATACCCTAAACTTGTCTAAATCCTATTGGTTGATAGGATTTCGACCCATCCCCACTTTAGCTTCTAAATAAGACCCTTTGGAACCATTATAAACCGATTTTGACTTTAATATAAAATAATATTTTGAGATATTCCTAAGGTGCCCCTCTCCTCCCTTATAAAAGGGCACCTCCTCCCCCTCCTCCTCACACCAAATTGAGCACTCAAGCTCGGCCAAACCCTGCCATTTTCTCCTCTCCACTTCCCTAGAATAATCTTAGAGGTCCTGGTCTTCTTCAAAGACCAATATTAGTTCCCTAAGTGAAGGATTCAAAGAAGCGTTCCAAAGAAGAGGTAATATCCATTACCGATCTTTTCAATTTCTTTCTTCTTAAACTTCTTCTTCTTTAGTTGTTTCATGATAAAGTAATAACACCAGTATTAATTACATACTTATATGTTATTATAATTATGAAACAACCCTAATTCACCTTCTATACATCCTACGGAAAAATGAAATCACCGCGCGTGCGTACGTACGGAATACCGTCTCCACGCCGTGGTGTAATCTATTTTCCACCATCACTTTACAAGGATGGGTATAATGGTGTAATGAGTAACTATTTATGATTATTATAAAGAAATATTGATACTGAAATAATATATATACACTCCAATACAATTCCACGATCATAGGAACGATATCATCACTCGTGCGTACGTACGGAATACCGTCTCCACGATGTGATGTGACTTGTTCTACATGATCATCATTACATAGTAATTATATAAATGAATTTAATGAATAAATATGATATATGTTACACTAATACCATTCTGGATATAAGGTATCTATAACCTTAAAATAAGAATAAGAATTTATTCGGCAAAACATGCATAAGAACAAAAGGCAATAAAGACCCGAGTAACAAGTAACAATGAAATATTACTAACAAGAAGCTAAGAATATGACCATATATGATATCATATCAATATGTATGACTCTGGAAAAAGTCAATAACATTATTTAAACCATTATACAGGAGCTTCAGACATGTACAAAGCAAATCGGACCTAAGGTAAGGAAAATATCACAATCTCATTTTTATCCGAGATTGTTTATTCGTAAGTATTTACTGGGGTGTATTTTATCATCCACATCCATGTTTCATCAATATGTAATATTATTTCCATCCACCTACAATTGTTTAAATCCATTTTTACCATTCGGTGTGTTTTTAGTAATATGTATGAAAGGAATCTTTTGTCGTTTTTCGTACGAGGTACTTTTTGACTTTTCCGACAAAAGTACAAAGAATGTTTTTTTAACTTATACGGCATGAATGGATTTTTAAAACATTATTTCCAAGAAACGTACTTTACAAGTTTTCATGTTTATTTTTAATCAACTTCTTTTATCTTAATGTCGTATGACATGTTATGAAAGGAAAAATGTTTTTGAAGAAGAAATGATATTATCCTCAAGAATGGAGTTCAAGTATTTTATCAAAATTATTTTCCATCTAAGATAATAAAAGGGTTCTGTTTTTATCCCTATTATTACATTGGTTTGATTATGTTGTGATGGAAATATTTTTATGAATTCCTTTATCTTATAGGAATTGTTTTATAATGTCATGTTGTTTAAGAATCCCATTTTTATTACATGGGTTATGCTATGATGTATGGTTTATGATTATGTGGCACACATAAGAAAGGATTCATTATAAGATGGGTGGGACCTATATCTCCCTCCAATGCATTGGGTAAAGATTTTATATCTCATGAGATAGACATGGCTGGAACGGTAGGTTATACCGGTTCAGTGAAACAAGACTAGAATGAGGGTGACTCGGTTCAGAAAGGGACTTTTTCCACTAAGATAGTCTTGGCAATGAGTCATGACTAACAAGAAATGATTTTCCATGATTATGTGTGCATGCCACAAAGTTTCAAGTTTTATTTTATGATTATGGGGATCTCATTTTCACTTCTATGATTTATTCCATGATAAGATATTATGATCTCTTTTGCAGGTTTTGATTTTCAAAAAGATATGATATGATTTTTATTTCCTTTATTTGCCCTTGCTGAGCATTTGAGCTCACCCTTTTATGTTTTCTTTTCCCCAGGTCAGAAAGATGGATATTAAGTAGAATATGCTAAAAGGGACCCTAGATATGATGAAATAAATGGGAGACACTGTAGAAGATTTATGAACCAGTTGTTTATGTTTCCCAGTTTCTAAAGACACTATACCTATACGGTCCTTTGTGGTTTTGTCATATGTTGTAATAATTGTGATTCAATTTTGAAGTATTATCAATGTATGTAAAGTATAGGTCATTATATCTATCATTTATTATTCTTCTTTTTCTCCAATTCATATTCTTATAATATTTTCAAGATATTAGGGAGTGATTTACAAAGGGTTTTAATTTATGTAAACCTTATCCCCCAACTATTCTTCACTTGGGTTCTCACTACCACCAAAGTGAGGGTTCTAGGATTTACTTATTTCTCTAGTCTAAAATAAGTGTTGTATTGGGTTTCTTGTTTACACATTTTTAAAAAATGTGTCTTAACGTCTTTATGTGTATCCTTCCAAATCCTAAAGTAAATGGTTTTATTATAAAACCATTTAATCTATTATGGGGAATATATGTGGAGAATCATCTTGAGTTATTATTAAAATTCTTTATAAAATTGTGTTTCCTTTTTATTTCAACTTTTCTGACTTAATTAATTTTAATTTATCACATTATTTTATCATTTAAATTGTTTAATTTAGTTTAATTTATAAAATTAAATCCACCCAACCTCTTTTCATAATACTAAAAACAATAATAAGAATCACAACATGAACTTGTTTTTGATTTTTTTATATCTTAAAAGGTTTCGATAAACTATCATTATAAAATGGTTTCTACCTCTAAAAACAATGGTTCTTCCAAAGTACACTCATTTGGTCAAGCTCCATTCCTTGATGGTTTGAATTATAGTTATTAGAAAACTCACATGTCAAATTTTCATAAAATCATTGGTTATACTATTTGGTAAATTTTTAGGAAGGAATACGCACCCTCTAATGAATTGGAGGAAAAATGGTCTGCAGATGAGATTATGGGCTTTGAACCTGATGGAAAATACTTGAATTCTATTTTTTATTTAAATAATAAGGAATTTAATCATATTTCCACATGAAGAACTACTCTTGAAATTTTGAAATTTCTTGGAGTAACTCACTAATGCACTAAAAAGGTCAATGATACTAGACTTGATATGTAACATTATAATTTTTAATGTATTATCACATATTCTAATTAATAAATTACTGATATGTTTACTTACTTTACTAAAATACGTAATGGTAGAAAATATATTAGTGATTATATTTATATAAAAATTTACTGAATAAGTTACATTATATTTTTAAATGTTCTTGGGAACCTAAGGTAAATGTGATTCAAGAAGAAAAAGTCATCAAGAACATACTAGTTAAAAGACTTATTAGAACACGCATGACCTATGAGATTATCATGAAATGGAAAGACAAAAAGTAATCCAAGGTTTTCAAGGAAGATAATATTATTTTATTTTAGTAAATAAAATATTATTCTCATAATTGTTATGATAATATTTCAAACCTATCCTGGAAGTTAACAAAATTCATGAGAAGGAATAAATACTTTCATCGTACCAAAATGAAAAATTAATCAGATGGAGTGAAGGTAAAATTATTAAAATTTAAAAGGGACACATAAATCAAGAGTACCCTAAATTAAAAAATAATATAATAGAGAAGAATAAAATCAATAAATCCTTCATGGTTTGTACATGGAGTAAAAATAACACTTCCCTCTCCTTAATCGATTCAAGTGGTGATAGTGAAAAATGCATCATGGATGAAACCAAGGAAAATATCATGGTAAATTATTTTTATACCTTATATTCTTGTTGATTAATTTATTTATATTATGAAAATATTAAATATTCTAGAGATCAACTTGAGGATGAATTTTTTGAACTCACCACTAAATTAAAAGAACATAAAAAGATGTATAATCATGTAGTTTTGGCAAAGGGTTCACTTATCAACAGTTAAAGAGTAGTTATCATTGAAATTAAAAGATCAATTTAATTGTGAAAAATTAAAATCTATAATTAATTTTTTAGGAATTATATTTCTATTTACTCTAAGGTGAATATAATATAAATAACTTTTTCAGATCCCAACGCCACATAAAAATAATTTTGGGTTTGGATTTTGGAATTAAGCCAACACCTCTAAAAACACAGATTTTATAAGAGGAGAATCTCAAGATATTTTTTTAATTATTTTTGAAAATAAAAACATCTTATTTAAGAATGTGATTACAAAAAATTCTCATTATAGAAGACCCAAAAGTGTTTATTTCTATTCTAATAATTTTTCTATAAGATATTATTCAAAACAATATGTGTTCCAAAATCAATTTTAGCTAACATATATAGACCAAAAAAATTTATACCAAAGTAATTATTTTCCTGATTATTTTCTAGAAAAATTTCTAAATATAAAATTATTTGAAGCCACATGGTATTTGGAGAGTGGGTGATTAGGACATGTGTTTAGAGACTATTTTATGTTAAACTATCTTAAAAGGATTGATGGAGTATATGTCAATTATGGTGATAATTCAAGGACTAAGGTAATTAGTATATGTTTTATTGATATTTCTAATTTGATAATTGTGAAATATGTTTTATTTTTTAATGATTAAAAAAAATTATATATATATTAGTAAACTATGAAAAACAGTTTTAATTATCTTTTGAAAATGAATTTTGTAAAGTTTGTGACATCAATGGAAATAATTTATTTTCAGTTTATCATTTTCAGAATGTTTATGATATTGATTTAAAATATCTTTCACATAAAAATGTTAAATATTTTAGTGCACATGATATTGAGTCAATGATTTGGAATAGGTTCCTTAGTCGTTTTATTATATACACACTTTTCAAACTTATCCGAAATCATATATTATGAGATTTACCTAAATTTCATTTTAAAAATGTAATTATTTTTTAATATTTCCAAATCCATAAGAAGTAAAATAATTTAAATGTAAAAAATTAATTATCCACCTATAATGCCCCTAAACTTATTATTTTTTACATTTTTAGACCAACGTAGGAGGTAGCTATACGAGGTATTGATTACACATTCTTAATTTTTGATGATTATACAATATTTAGATGGGTTAATTTCATGGATCATAAAAAAAAGGTTTATAAAATATTTATTAAATATACCAAGAAGGGTGAAAATTAAAAATTATATAATATTATATCCATTCAATGTGATAATGGGAGAGTGTTTGAAAATAAATATTTTTACGAACTTTTTAATACACAAGGTTATTATCATAATTTTTATTCTCTAAGTACTCTACAAAAAAACAAGGTTATTGAAAGATGGAATTGAACTCTAAATGTGATTACATGAAATATATTTACTAAATTTAAAATTACTTAATATATTTGAGATGAGGTGTTAAATATCTATTATTATACCTTGAACCATGTTCTTATAATACACTAAATTAGGAATAACCCCTATGAGTTTTGGAAAACAAAAATTCCCAAATTATGTTATTTGAAGGTGTTTGTGTGCAGGTGCTATATTCTCAACACTAAAGTAAACACAAAAAATTTTGATCATAAATTTGATGAATGTATGTTTCATGGATACCTAAGTCAATTAAATCATACCGTGTATCTAACAAAATTACCAAGACCATGAAATAATAAATCCACATCAAATTTGATGAGAATTTTTCCAAACCTGATCCACAAATAGATGATGTTGAGTTTGACCTAGGATATTTAACCTTAAATAATCCACATCCTTCTAAAGATGTTTTTGTTTTGGAAGAATCAAAATCTATCCATTTTACAATTCCATGTATTAAATATAAAGAAAATCTTAGAGAAACATTTATCAATGATTTGTAATCTGGTAATCGTACTAGAATGGAAAATTTAAATTAGATTGAACATCATGATTTTGTCTCACAATTAGGACCCACAAATATTGATGATTCGATTAATAATAATTTTTTTTCTTTGAGTTACATAAGAAGTAAAATAATTTAAAAGGAATAAAATTTGGGATTATATTGAAATACTTGATAATCATAACATTATTGATACCAAAGGGATGTTTAGAAATAAGTCAGATGAGCAAGGTAACATCACTCATAAATAAAGCTATAATTGAATCCAAATTATATAATAAAAAAAGAAGGAATTTAATATAGAAAGACATTTTCACCCACAAAACAAATTGAATCTATTATAATATTATTTGTATTCACCGCTTATTAAAATATTAATCTTTTTAAAATGGACTCTAAAGGTGAGTTTTAGTGGTTTTATTTCTAATTTTTATTAATATCCTCTATGTTTTAAAGATTCAAAATTTCTAAAACATGTTTTATGTTATTTAGGGATATTTATTATATACCACAAGCCCCTCAGGCTTGATATGATAAGTTAAATAAATTTCTTTTATAAAATGATTTTAAAATGGGAAAATCACATTAAACTTTTTTATTGAAGCATATTTCAAATTATTTATTAATTTTTAAAAATTTAAATTGATGTACGTATTTTATGTTATATAAAATAATATATTTTTACTAAATTTCGAAATTTAATTGGAAAATAATTTGAAATGATTTTTTAGGGTAATTAAAATTTTTTCTTGGCTTTCAAATTTCAAAAAATATAGTGAACATTTTTCTAAACCATAACATATAAAAAATGAAATTTTAAATAATTTATGAATGGATAATGTAAATAAGATATGTACACATGTGAGTACTTTGTGTAAGATAACGTTGGATGAATCTACTAAAATATTTGAGGAACATATTTATCAAGGTATGATTGGGAGGCTTATTTACCATACTATGACTCAGGTGAACATCATGTTTAGTGTTTGTATTTATTATAAATTTCAAGCCAATTATAAATAAACTCATTTGATAGATGTTAATTTTTTTTCAAATATTTAAATGTTTTTAAAAATATAATTTTTATTTTATCTAAAAGACAATGCCTTTAAAAATACATGTTTTTTTTATTTTGATTTGGTGGATTCCAATTACATAGGGAATGTTCTAGTGGGATTTTTTAGCTGCATGGACAATCCCTAGTATTTTGGAGTATTAGGAATAAAAAATTTGTTACTCAATATAATACCATAGAGGAATATATAATTTTGGGGAGTTTTTGCAACTAAATTATTTGGATAAAAAAAACTCTCTTAGATTATGGGCTTATATATTATCCTATTCCAATCAAGTGTGATAACCTCAATTCCATTAGTGTTTCAAGAAATTTCACTGAAAACTCATGCACTAATAACATTGATCTGAGGAACTATTTTTTTGAGACCAACATAAAAAATTTGACATCCTGTTAGATTTTATTAGCACAAATTTCAATTAGATGATTTTTTCAAAAAACCACTTGATTTAGAGCATTTTTATTTTTTATGGGAGATATAAGAATCATTATCTTATGATATATAAATTATTATTTGGAAATATTGAGTATTTTAATTTCCTTATTTTTTTAATATCACTTTATTCAAAATTTTTAAAATTATATTTTCCTTTAATTTATATTTAAATATTTTAAATTATTGATCTATTAAAAGGGGGAGGTATTAAATTTATTTTAAATAAATTACATGTTTATAAATTTGTCAAAAATCATAAACAGAGATAAATTTATCATATGATTTTGGTATATTTTAAAAGGGATTGAAAATTATTATATCAAGGGGAGAAAATGGTAAAGTAATGTTAATATAAAATTCATAGCAAAGTCATCCCTATCTAAATATAAAAATGTTGATGTGGTTTTGGAAAAAATAAATATAGGGGTAATAACCTCAAAAAGGCTGGTTGGGTATTAACCTGATCTCCACCCTGGAAAGAGTAGTGGGCCTTTACTGTACAATTGTTTTGAAAATCTCAGGAGATATGATTTTGATAATCCACATAAAATTTAAGTTGAATTATAAAGATTTAAAATATATAGGTGGAAATTATACTTATTTAAAATCACTTCAAAATATATTTATTAATTTCATATTTAAATTATTTTTGAAATTAATTTGTCTATATTTTTTATTAGAACATTTCTTATACCTTTATCTCTTTTGTTTATATTTTTTATACTATGTGTTTTTTATCATAAAAAATGGTGAGATTATTATACTTATATTATGTGTTTAATGATCAAAAGTACTAAATGTGTTTAAAACTATCTTATTTCAATTATTTTTTTTGTGTTTATGTTTAGGAATGAATGTTAAAAGTTGATTGGTTGATGGAAGGGTTTAAAAAGATCTTGATATGTTGTTTGGAGAACTCTAATCCAATAATGGAACTATACAACTAGTGAGCCATCATTGAGTATACAGTATACTTGGAAGAAGAACTTTCTCCTTCCATGGATCAATGGATGGCCTATGGATTCCCAAATTCCATCCAGTGGTCCCAATGGCTAGTCGGTAGAATCGTTTAGTTATCCAGTGAGCCCAATCAGAAATACCATTTAATGTGGATCCCACCACTTTGACTCGACCTTTAAATATCTATTATACCTAAGATTTCTCTAGATTGGACAAAGAAATTTTGGGGGTTATAAATAAAACACCAAAGAGACACATACATTAATATATATGAAAAAATACATCAATTATATGCCAATCAAAGCCTCTTATGCCTTATCTTTATAATAATCTTTTGATTCTTGGTTATAGTAAAATTCTCTCTTATATTTTCTTATCCCTTTCTATTATTATTATTATTCATTTATTTTAGAGATATTATAGTATAAATTTAAAATGGGTTTCCTCAAATAAAACCTTCTCATAATAAATTTGTTCTCTTGGGTGATAACTACCACCAATGTGTGGGTTCTTGGGTTTCTTTCCTTCTCCACTCAAAATCAAGTGTATCATTAGGTCTCATGATTATACCATAAAAAATAAAATATATTTTTTTCTTCTTGAGTATCTTAACTACAACTAAATTCAATGTTTTTAAAATAAAACCTATTAATATTTTGAGGTGAGGATACATAGTAACTTATCTTGAGTTATTCCTGAACACCTTTATCAAATTGTTCTACATTTTAATTTTCACTATGATTCATTTATTTATTTTAAATTGTCCCTCAATTTGAATATTTTTCTTGCTTAATTTAGTTTAATTTTTTAAAGGCAATTCATACCCTATTATTATCTTACATGGACAAACATTATGTAAGTAAAGACTAAAATGTTACATCCTATATTCTTAGGATAGAATTAAATGGATGAGAAGATGTTTCACAACTATCACATTATTTAATAGGATTAAGGAATTGAGATTAAGGAGATGATGAGTTTGGGGATTTGTCCAAAACAAATAATTTTATTGTAAGACCAATTAGTTAAATCATATACTATATTTTCTTTTTTGTTTCTATAAATTTAAAATAATTAGTTTATGTGTTTTATTTTTTGCTAATAATTATTGAATTTATTTATTGTGAATGAAAGATGATATTAAAAGAAACCATGACATCGATAAATAATAAGATGTTAACCACAAACATGAGATTTTTTTTTTAGAATTTATGGTTGCATAATATACATGGAATTAGAGTTTGAGTATGATCATGTCATATATGGTAAGAAATCATTTAATATATAATTATAAATAATATACACCTTGATATCACTATATATAATGTAAATGACATGTGAATCATTGAATAAAAGATCATGTTTTGGTGTGTGAACATGTATCTAGATTTTTGAGGTAATACATAATTTTATTTAATAATACTCTTCATTTTAAAGGTATGTGAGTAGATTTGAATATGTTTGGAGAAGGATGAGATGAATTCAAGAAATATTTGGTGCATAGAAGTCTCAGTTTGATAAATTGGTAAATTTATTATATGTAAGGGTAAGTAGAACCATAAACGTAAGGGTGGTGCTATGGAGAACGGTTTTGAAGAATTGGTTATGTCCTTATATGCATGGGTTGATTTAAATGATATATAAGGGTAACCAGTGCTAAGTAGATTGGTTCAGAAAAATGGATGTTCCTATAACTAAGGATTGATTTGGACTGTATGTAAGATTCATATTCAAGATATATGAGGTTTATATGCATGATACATAAGGTTAAGATACATTATATATAAGGGTCACGAATATAATACATTAAGGTGATCCTTATGATATTAAAAGGTCATCTGGATGATATGTATGGTTTGATGTGTAGAAAACAGAATAGTTACCCCATAGATTCCATGAATACATAAGTATTACTTTATATATGTAAATAATACTTAAAAATATCTACCTTTACTACTGAATAACTATGCCTCTTATATAAGGATTAATTGAAGTCCTCAAAAGAATACATAAGGGTTTTGAAGGAAATATGTAATAGTTATTAAAGAAGAAGTCATAACATATGAATGAAGGACACATCACAACTTAAGTGTGTATAGTTAATTCTAATTTACATGTTTTATAATTTAATAGTTAATGTCATTGGAAGGATTCTTTTGTAGTGAGGGAGAGTGTTATTCCACACCTGGTTTGAGGATTGAGTAGAGTTGGTGAATCAAAATGCAATATTTTAAAGAGTTAAATATAAGATAATGTGAAAAGTTTTTGTTTATGGTTGTTGATTGAGCATCACTCCATGAAGAAGTGTATCATTCTATATTATTCAAAAAACATGTAATGCCACATGATTGTGAGAATAATTCTTCTATTAATAGGTTATTTATACCAGAACTAGAATATTTGGTCAAAATTTAATGTGGAAGGAATGAACCGAAATTTAGGAAGTCGGCTCAGTCGAATTGGATCATTATAACAACATTAATGTTCGTGATATTCCTAGTATATTATCAAAGGAGGAAGTAAATCTTTATAAAAACTTCTTATAGAGTTTTTGGAATAGTTTAACAAACATAAATTAATATATGTGGTTGAAAGATGAATAACAGTGTAGATCCATAGAGGATTTCAATTAATATATTTGGTTCAATTGTAGGAAGAAGGATTGAAGATGAAGGAGTTACATCACTATATCCATCTACATAATAATTAATGAAACAAAATTATACCAAAATGTATTAATATTCATATGGAAGGTGAATCTTCTTTTAAATTTATATCTTTAATAGATAGACTCAACCCTCACATTGAGGAGTAGATCCCATCCAATATTTAAGAAGAAGATGAAAAAAGAGAATCTTAACAAAGAATCTATTTTAAGATCAAGATTATTGGAATTTCATCAATGTATGATAATCTTGAAAATAACTATACATCGTAATCTATTGAAGAGAACCCAAGATTTATAAACCAACCAATCCTTACCTGAAGTAGTGTGAGGAAGAAAATACATTTAAATAACCCTAGGATTGATAGTATGTATTTCTCAAACCATTGAAATAATAATAGTGAAAATTTTTATCTTCTAATACACCAACAAACAATTAATGTATTCTTATTGGATTAGAACTTTTTTGAAAACAATGTAAAACCCCCATGTCATATGCATGATTTACGTTTTTTCATATATGTTGAATGATTGAGAATCCCTTATCTATTTTGAATGATTGATCATGTCCCCTACGTCAAGAGAAAAATATCCATATTGGGAACTAAAAGAAGATAAAATGTTTTAATTGGTATATACTATGATTATGATTTTACTTAAGAATTATATATATAAATATTACTTCATTTCATATGAATATTCAATAAATCCTATAAAAGGTTTAGTACCTTCAAAGACTAGACACATAATCAACTCATTTATGAATAATATTAAATATATGCATAAAAATTCCTCATATTTATTACCCTTATTGACATATCATACATAATACTTTCCTTCAAAAACTCATGGAAGAGAAACTTAAGAAAGGGTGATATCTAATTCTCAATAAGGGTACACCTGAAATATAACAATCATAAGTGACTATATGATGATCATTAGGGTATGTTAACACAATCAAGTGAATGTTCCTAGTATAAATGATTCATAATAAATGAATATTAAATAATGTCTAGAAAATTATTTCTTATCTTGAATCATGATATATAAGGGTGTCAAATAAGTAATCACAATTCAAGAGTCAATATATAGTCATGAGGAATCGTAAGAATAGAAAATCATAATATTTTTAGCACAGATAATTGATATAATTTCCATAAATAATCTTGTGAGAATAAATAGGACCAATCATACTCACACATCTAAATGTTAGCATAGGTATTGAAAATAATGTATGAATGTAATATTATGAGAATATCTAGAAGAAATAAAATCATGCATAAAAAAGAAAAAATATTTTTTCACAATCATGTCCATGATTATCACAATTGTCTCATGAGATATCTATATCAAATTAACCACCATATCATAGGGTTATAATTTATCCACCCATCTGATAATCATTATCCATTCATATGTATTCCATAAGATCACGAAAACATTAATCTTTTCGTCATATCTTAACCAATGGAAAATAAAATAGGACTAATCAAGATTTTATCATCATAATCAAAACCAATCTACAAAAACAAAAAGGATGATATCATTTTATTATATCCAAAATTAATCATAATTAACATCAATGGTTTTTTTCATGGATGTAAATAAAATAAAAATATCAATGGAACAAATCTTGAGAAGAATACTATATTCATTTTGAAATAACTTAATTAAAATATAAAAATTTATAGAATAATAGGGAACACTGTTTTTTTGAAAATAACCATGAATCTTTTTTAAAGGATTCTTCAAATAAAAGGGTAGTAAAAAATACAGTAAAATCCATTAATGTGGAATACATTAAAAGAATTATTATATTCACGCCATTGGTAAAAAGTACCGTGTTCAGAAAATGAAAACAAGATTATTTCTAAAATTTTTTATATAACTTAAAATATGGGTAAAATTTAATTTAATAAATCATCAAAGAATAGTTAAATTTTTTTTTGGGAAACATTTTAATTAAAATATATACATAGAAGAAACATATTACCAACCAAAGTGAAAATAAAGTCAACTTATCTTAAAAACATTTCTCAATCATTTTACATATCAAATAGAAGAAAATTAAAGAAAAAAATGAAAAACCTAGAAATAACTAGATGATAATAAAATATATGGGGTTTAAAGGATAATGATCATAAATTTTAAATATATGTATATTTAATATAAACAATCCCAAAAATAAATGATATTATAAAATAAAACCCTTACCTCAGGTCACTTCGTTCTTCATATGCATTAATAACTCCTCTATAATATAAAAATATTTATTATACATCCATTACATTACCATATTCACACATACAAATATATATATTTATATATCTCATTCCATTATAATTTTAAATTTTCCATCCATTATAATTCTTCTTTAAACCCATTATTCGAGACAAGACTAGTTTTTTTCCATGCATGTTTCGATTTGATCTTACAATTTGGTCATGGTTTAGTCATTTATAAAATATAAAAGTCATATTTATTTTCATATTTATTTTATTTAAATACTTTTATAAACATTCATTTAAATTTGGGGTGAAATATAAATCACATCACTTTGTAGAGATTGTAGTTCGTATGTACACATGAGTGATTTTTCTACTTTTCAATGTATGAAAATAAAGAATGGTAAATAATAATTCAAGTTTATATAATAATTATTATATAAAAAATATAATATGTATTCATTATATATATCCTTACTACCATCCATGTAAAGAAAAAATGAAAAACGAATCACATCGCTTCGTGGAGGTGGTAGTCCACACGTACAGATGAGCGATGTTATCATTTTACAACATATGTTAATGTAATAAGGTATTTATAAGAATAATAATGTAATAAATATCATATATAAACATTAAATAAATTTTAATAACCAGTGTTTAATGATGGTGATGGAAAATGAATCATATCACAACATGCCAATGGTAGTCTATATGTATGTACAAGTGATACTTTCATTTCTTATTTGATGGAAATGAAGTGGAAGAGGGTTATCCCATAATCATAATAACATATAAATATATTGATTATACTGGATTCATTATGTTATTATGGATGAAATATATTTACAGGACATAGAAGAATAAATAAAATTCTGAAGTGTTGCTAAATATGACCACCTCTTCTTTGAGAGAAATCCTTTTGATTAAACCTTAATCCTTCTTTGGATAGTCCTAGGAGAATACCAAGAGAACAATAATGATGGTAAGGAAGATAAGAATATTTTTGGTTAGGTATTGGATATGATTTATTCTTTAAATTGTGTGATAACTATAGGACATTTGGTTCCCTTTAATAAGTGATGAAAATGATACACTTGGAATTACATACACTATTTAAATATAAAATCATGGCAAGTGGAAATAAAGGAGTTAAAATTAACCGAAAAGGTGTAATAGGGCCAAAAAACACTCAAAAATCACATTTATAAAATTTTTAGATGAATTTTAAGCCTTATATTCAAGTTAAATCCCCTTAACACCCAATTTAACATTAATTGTGATAACTTTAATTTTTACCCTAATGTCTTATTTATATGCTTAAAAATAAAATTAGACCTCTAATGAAATATAAAATTCTGATTATAAAATTTTTATCTATTTTATTTGATTCAAAATCGTTAGGTGGAAGAAAATACATTTAATATAATTATAAAAAGGACATGAAAAAATATTTATACTAAAATACCCAATTTAAGCATAAAAAACCACTTCAAATTGAACAAAAAAATCGACCGAAAATAAATGAGTTTTTTTTTGAAAAAATATTTTTATACAAATATTATATTTTTATCTTAATTAATTAAATTAATCCTTATTGGTGAATTATTTTAAATAATTTAATATATTATATATTCAATCAAACTATTTTACATTTATTTAATATTTCTTCAAACCCTAGGATACGAATAAACAATGTTTTATGCATAAAAATGTATTTTTCTAAAGATATTTTTTTTTTCATGTTTTGTGAACCTATTGTGAAATTAATTTCCACCAATTATATAAATTTAATTTGTTAAAATATATTCCACATTTTGAATAAATAAATTCTATTTTTTTAAATATGACCATTTTATTTTTAGTAAACATAAATAATAACTATGGTAAAATTTATCACCTTAGTAAATGGTAAATCAGGTTATTATAGGTTAAAAACAAGTAATAAGGGAATAATTGTTAATACTAATTATAATTATATGAATGGAATTCAACCCTTATCAGCTTATTCTCAAACTATTTTTCTTTAATAAATATGTGTCCAATAAAAAGACCTATATATTATTTAAAGAAAAGAACATTACAAAATGGCACTCTATTACTTTTAAATATCTATTATGTGTCCACATGGGTAGACAATAAATTTATTAATTAATGAAAATTTCTATTTAGATAATAATAAAATTGTATCCATGGTATAAAATGAGTTCTTTTTTTGTAATTATATAATTACCTTAAATACTTATGCAACTCCGACGCAATATTTCATCAATTAATAGAAAAATAAAATTAATGAAGCTAAATTTTTTAAACGTAACATAAATTGAGTTATTTATTGTGTTACAAGAATTTTATATATAAATGTGACACATTATTGTTGTTTAAAATGAATAAATTTTAATTAAAACCTTCTATATATGTCTTTTATCTAGAAATAACTGAACAATTTCAGCATTAAAATTATTGATATTTTTCAAAATAAAATATTATTAAATTATTAAAAAATAATAAAAAAATTTAATAGGGAAAGGAGGATATAACATGGTCTAAAATATCATCACTTCTTAATTTATACCTCAATTTTCTGCTTATATAAAAACTTATAACCCTTTAATAATAAAAAAGATGTTACTATGATTAATTTTAAAATGGGTTAACTATGGGGTGAAACCAGAATTTATGTTTTAAAACACCATTTAATCCTATAAGAATTTTATTTTATATTTTTATTTCAACACCATAATATATTGGCTTATAATATCTATCCTTTTTGGAGGTATTTGGTTAATATAATTTTCGAACAAATTTAAAATATTCCCCTCACCTCAATTATAATAGGTAACCCCTCATTTCTCTTCATCACACCACATTGATACTTCTATATTGACTATAAACTACCCAAATACTTTCTAAAATTCATTATATACTTTATACTGGTTCTGTTATTTCCAAAATATAAACCCTAGGATCCTTAATTGGATATATAAAGGAATTATTTCTAACAAGAGGCAATCACCTTAACCAATCACTTTTTGTTTTATTTCATCCATTACCTACTATAAATATATTATATTATTTATAAAAAATAAATTATCTGTCATAAATATGCTTAAATATAATTATTATTTTTTAAATTATTTATTCACTCTGTTTCCATAAATTGGGAAGTGTAAGAATTTATTGTGCGTACGTACGACTTATCGTCTCCACGTATCAATACAATTCATTTTTCACCACCATCATTCATGGATGATTATTCTGATGGTTTTAATGATTATATATGATTTTTATGACATAATTATTATTATAGTGTGATAATTTTATATATAACTTCTTACATTAAAAACCATTGTAAAACGATAACGTCGCTCATCTGTACATATGGACTAGCAGCTCCACAAAACAATTTGATTAAATTTTCATTTTTATTTTACTTAAATGGTAATAAGGATGGATTTAATGAATTTATATGATATATGTGAAATATATTATATAATAATTATTCTATAAATTAGATTTATTATTTAAATTTCTTTTTCCTTATCCACCAAAAAGAGAAAACCACGTTAATGCATACGTACAAATTATTGTCTCCATAAACAGTGTAATTCATTTTACTATCTCTATCTTTTATAGATATATATATATATATATATAATTAATACATATGTTATTTATATCATTATTAAAATTATATAGATAATGGAACCATGATCGATGTATAAGGACTAGTACTACCAAACCAAAACATATATGAAAAAAATAGTTATCACCCAGAACAATGACTTTAATGAAGAATTATTAATAAACTAATGATAAAATGTTATAATAAAATAATATATGGTACAATATATATTATTATTTTTCTTAAATATATTTATAATAAATATATATTTATTATACATGAGATTATGACACATACAATGGATGTCGGACATAAGGTAAAGGATTTTCATCTCACTTTTATTTCTATGAGACACATTCCATATTCACCACTTATTTCATTTATATAGTGAATATAATACCCAATAATTTATTTTATTATGGTAATTTTGTTAATTATGGGTTTCAAAATATTTATTTGAGTTTATTTATTTCATTGCGATTATGATTAATATGTTATCAAAGCTGTAACTATTTAATGTCACAGTCTCAATGATTATTGGGATTATTTATGATGAAGTTTCTGATGATTAAATATTATGACACACCACTCAAAAAACTCCAATTTTTTTATCCAATGGTTATTTCTTGAAAATAAATGTTTTCTTTCATTTTAATCACATCAATTAATCAAGATACTGGAAATATGTTTTTAAGGTTAATAGACTTTATTTATCCCTTTGGATGGAATACCATTTTCTTCAATGTTCATGTTTTCTAAAAATGATTTAACGAAATTTTTTATTATTATAATAATTTTTTTAGTTTCATTTTTAATTAATTTTTACTTTTTATTATTCTAAAACGAATCTTCTTGTCATTTTCAAAATGTGGTACATTTTGAATTTTTACAAAAATGTCAAAGGAATGTTTTATTTTAATATATATGGCATGAGAAAAATTTCCCACCATCATGAAAAATTAATTGTTTTAATCTTAAATTACATATTTCAAAAGCAATTTTCAAATAAAAACATTTCCTTAATATTTAGAAAATTTTTATGTTTTAAAAATGTTATTTTCAAGTGAAAAGATTATTATTCTCAAGAAAATTTCCAGTGATCCATTAAAATATATTTTTTATCTATGATAACATCATTTGATGTTACTTATGATTTAATAAGGATGTTATCCAAGGAAAACATACATATTATTTTTCTATATGGTTTATGTTTGTGATGAAAATATTTTTTTGAAACCCGTTCCATTTTTTAATGACTATTCTATGATGAAATGATGAAATTTTTATGAAGAATGTGTATTTTATATGGGTTATACTATGATAAAAGTTTTATGAAACTTATTAATTTTCATAGGATATCATATTATGAATGTTTTATGATCTGTTTTCACACATATTCAATATTTTCATTATGTTTTGGGTGGGACCATAATTATATAACCCTCCATGGAATTGGGTAAAGATTGATATCTAATGAGATAAATAGGTTTGGAATTAGAAGTAAACCCAATTTAGTAAGAGACTCTATCCACTATGTTATCCTTAAGAGTGAGCCTTTACTACTTCAATGGTATAGGGAGTGAACCTAATCCACTATTATAGTATTAACAGTCAACCTTGAATACTATGATGTTTTTGGTATTGAACCCAATAAACTATTATAGTCACTCAAGTGAGCCTTTACTACCATGGAAATGATTTTATATGGTTATATGTGCGAAATAATTCCATGTATTATGATAATTTATACTCTCATGGATGTTTTTCATTTATTACTTAATGTTTCATGTCTCTTGTACTTACATGATTTATGATATAACTCATGATTATTATCTATGATATATAGGGAATGTATTTTAAATTTTAATATCATGTTCTCATACTATTATGATCATATTATTCTTATGTGATCAATGATATATCTCTCTATTAGCCTTACTAATAATTTATGGTCACCCTTTATTATGTTTAATTTCCCTAGGTTATGATGAAATGTTTTAGGAATTATATGACTTTGAGTATTCCTAGATATAATGAACTTTATTGGAGACTCTTATAAATGAGTTGTTTGTGTGTCTATGCATCCAATGATACTATAATGATATGATTATGCCATGTATTATTATGATATGAAATTACTATTCATATAATAACATGTAATATCTATGTATGATAATATGTGTTGTTATAGTTGGTATCAAATCAAGGTTTATTTCACCATTAAAAACTAGGATGAGAAAACTTTAGTGAGAATATGAGGAGAGTATAATTATTTAATAATAGAAGAAAGATTTAGTAATTAATAAAAATGGAATATGTTAAATTAATTCTATCATATATTGAAAATAAGGTTACTTGATTTAAAAAACCTATATATGATTTTTCATTATTATATGTTTTTCACTATTATTATTTTTGCACACACTATGTTTTTTTATTTTAGTCAATGGATGAACCCAAAGGAATCTTGTTAATGATGAATGAGACAAACAATGAAAATATTGTAATCATAAGAAACCAAATGTTATGGTATATTTAATGTGATATCTCATAAATTATCTCACATAACTTTATAAATATAGGAATTATATTGAAATTCTTAATTATTAAAGTTTGGAACAACATTTGTTTCGATTCCATCATGAGGAAACTACTACAATATTTTAGTGGTTCCTCTGGTCCACTAGATTCTAAGAAATGGATTAGTAACAATAAAAATATGTGTTCTATTATCTAGTGTTTAGATATTGAAAAATTCATTTTGGATGTCTGTCATTTGGAATGTGGAGAGGATCAATATTAGACACTTATTAAGAATACGAGACAAAAAATCAAAAAATGACTCTATGGAGTAAGTTGAGTTTTGGATCTTATTTTTCAATAATTATTTTTCTCATATTGTTCATATAAAAATGGAGAATTAATTAATTGAGATAAAGGAAAAGGATATTGAATCCATTGGTATACTTGAATCAAATTTTATGAGTCCTATATGGTGTGCTTATGATATTATAATCCAAATTAAAAGTAATTTTGATCAATTATTCAGTCTCTTAAAAAGAAGTCTTCACAGGGAATTAGCTATAATAGACTTTAGTAGATATGAATAAATCATTTTATCTACTATCATGATAGAAATGAATATTGGAGTTACCCACAAATCTCTTGGTTTAGAAAAATGGAATTCAAAAAAAATCATAAACAATCATTCATAGAAGAAGTTGAGCTTTAACTAATTCTCAAAGTATGGATGAAAATATAGTGAAAATCATCTTAAGGAAGTTGATAAATGTTTTATGTGTTGAATGTAAGTCCATATAAAAATTGAATACTGATGTGATTGAAAGATGTTAACAATTGATATGCATATAGAGAAATCTCCATAGAATGCACCACCCACACTCCAGTGTTTCAAATTCATGGAGAATGGGAATTATCTAACCTATGATCAAACTTGAAGGTTATTGATTATGATCAATTTCAATATAATATTAAATATAAATACATAAGGGAATATCATTCAATCATTATTGGTGATGAGTAGTACAATAACAAAGTATTAAAATATACACATACCATCAACGATGGAACTAATAATGTATTATTTGATTCTAGATCTTCCCACTCTTTTATATATGAAGAAATTTCTATGGGTAAAACAATACACAGTCAAATAATAGATTTTGAGTTAGTAGTGAAAACCCTAATGGTATTATGATCGCATATCAAGTCTACGTTTCTTCCCTGATTGATGTTTTTGGGAACATGCCTCCTAAAAATGTTATTATTCTTCCTCTAATGAATTTGATTTTATTTGGGCATGGAATGCATTAATTTACATAAATCACGCACACATGTTTTAGTAATAGAAGTTACATTTGTTATTTATAACCAACCTATAAACATATATCAGTGTGATGAAAAATATGAACATCCAATGGATATTAAATTCATTATATGGACCTTGATTCTTATTTAAAAGGGGATTATTTCTCAAATGGTTTGGTAGAATCTCAACATAAAAGACTTACCAAATTGTGTGGCAGTTTTTTGATGTCTTTCTAGAATAGTTTCTTATTATACCACCAAATTGTGAAGTTGAGTTATCAATAGAACACATACCTAATTCTACACCTATTTCAAATACTCTACATAGAATGGACTCGATTGAGTTGTAGGAATTGAAAAAGAAACTCTAGGAGAATCTTGAGAAAGGATTTATTTGGAATAGTACATCACCTTGGGGTTCACCAATTATTTTTATTTTGAAGAAAGAGGGATCAATGCGGCTCTTTAGTGATTATCAAGAACATAACAAGACCAAAATATTGAATAAGTATCATGTGTCTCATATTGACAACCTATTTGATCAAATTCTTGTAGATCAATACTTTTATAAGATTGAAATTAATTCAAGATATCACCAATTGAAGGTAAAGAAAGAGGATATACCCAATACAACATTCCGTACATTGTATGGATACTATGAATATGTAGTGATGCTATTTGATCTTACTAATCACCTTGTCATCTTCATGAATGTAATGAATAATGTCTTAAGAGATTACCTTGACCAATTTTTGTTAGACATTATAGAGGATTTTATTATCTATTTAAAGTGAAAGGAAGAGAATATAGATCAATTGAGGATTGTTTTGAAGACCCCAAAGAAGGATAATCTTTATAAAAATTTACCAAGTTTAAATTTTGGATTTAAAATGATTCATTTCTGGGTCATATAATATCAAGGGAGGGTATATCGGTGGATCCATCAAGGATAGAGGTTACTGAATATTGGCCCATACCAACTATATATCCCATGATCTATAGTTTTCTTAGATTGGTTGTATATTATTGGGTATTTGTAGAGAATTTATCATGGCTGTCTATTCTGCTCACTAATTTAACTCAAAAGGGATTTAAGTTTCATGGGACAGATAAATGTGAAAAAATTTCAAGGAACTAAAAACAAGGTTAGTTTGTTCACCCATTCCTACATTAACTTATAATAGAGAATTTTTTTAAATTTCTAGTAATGCATCAATGGATAAATTGGGATACATTCTCATGAATAATGATATGATGATAACTTATGCCTCATACCAATTGAAGGTTCATGAGAAAAAATTACCCAACTCCTGATTTAGAGTGAGTTGTGGTAAATTTTTCATTAAACATATGGAGACATTTTAATTACATAGAAAACTATGATATGTATGGTAATCATAAAAGTTTAGAGTATATATTTACATAGAAAGAGTTGAATATGCATAAAAGAAGTTGGTGGTATCTGATTACTTATTATAAAATCTCAATATATTACAACAATAGGAAAGAAAATAAGGTAGAAGATGCTCAAAGTCGAAATGATCATGCTATCTTATCATTGTTGAGGTTCAAAAAAGACAAAATATTTATGGATTTTTATTGGACGAGTTATGAAATATTAAATTAAGAGGAGAAATGTCATCTTTTTCAAATTAGTGTTCAATAACATATCCATTTAAAGATTAAAAAGACATAGAAGGAATATGTAGAACTATATAATTTGTGTGAAATTTTATCAAGGTTAACTTTTAATTTGATGTAATAAGAAGAATTAGGAACCATGTATGTGCTCTATGAATATAAAATTTGAAGAAGGTGATGTTGGATGAGACCCATTGATTATCACGCTATATTCATCCTAGTAGTAAAAAATATGTAAAGTGATATAAAAGTTTATTTTTAGTGGGACACCATGAAGAGAGATATTGTAGGTTATGTATATCAATTTATATTATGTTAGTAAGTTAATCCTGGGATACAAAGTCTCCGGTATTTTACAACCATGAAGCATACCATAATTGAAATATAAAGACATTACCAAGGAATTTGTCTTTGGGCTCCCTAAAAATTTTAATGGACACAATTTTATTTGGGTTTTAGTTGATCACCTTAAAAATTCAAAAACATCATTTCCATCAAAGAAGAATTCAATCTTGAAAATATTTCTTGAATATCCATTGTGGAAGTTTTAAGGTTACATGGATTTCCACATTATATTGTGTCTAATTAAGATATGTGGTTTACCTCAATGTTCTGGTGAAATCATCAGCAAGATCAAAATATAGAGTTGAGTTTCAACACTGCATATTTTAATATAATAAATTTTTATTCTTAGAGAAATATTAAAAACCAACAGTTTATTTTGGGTTATATTTTTATATAATTCAATGTTGTTTGGGATCAAAAAATTCTTTTAGACGAGATTTCATACAACAATAACTTTAACTCAAGCATTCATATGGTTCCTTATGAAGCAATATAAAGAAGAAATTTAAGAACTCCAATGTGTTAGGAAGAATTTTTAGAAATAAATCTATTAGGACCTGATCTAGTTGAATAAATGTAAAATATAGTTTGATCCATCAAACAACACACTAAGAAAGCTTAGAGTTGGAATTAAATTTATATTAACAATCATCAACATGACAAGGAATTTGAATTTTTTGAGAAGGAGATTCAATGAATTTATATATGGAAAAAATTATGATATTTACAAATAAAGGAAAAACAATCGCTAGATATATTTTCCTCATTGAGATTCTAGATTGAGTAGAGAAGATGTCTTATTAATTGGAACTTCTGCCAGCCGACTCTCAAGTTTATAATGTATTCCATATATCTCTCACAGAGAAGTACATACATGATTTATCACATGTACTAAACTCAAAGGATATACTATTGAGTTATGATATTTATTACGAATAAAAGTCATTATAAATCTTGGATCATAGATATAAATTGCTATGGAATAGGACTACTCACCTGGTGAATGTTTACTGGAGAAATCATAAAGTTGAAGAAGTTATATGGAAACCCAAGGTTGTAATAAAAAAAATGCATCCTCATTTGTTTGTATCAAAGTGATGAATTTTGATAGTGAAATTCATTGGGGGGGTGAATTTAACACTCAGATTATATGAAATATTTTTCTATAAATAAATTTGATTATTTTGATATCTTATATTACATGCAACACCGAGTTTAAATGAACTATGATATACTATTAAAATATTATTATTTAATGATATAATTATGAGCAAGCCATTGTATTGGTGGCTATGAATAATAAATACAAAATTTTGAAAAGATTATTCATAAAATTAATTTATTATTTTTTAATTAATTATAAATTAAAATAAACAATCATATTAATATAAAGAAGATGTTTTTCTAAAAAACTATATTCATGAATGAAATATATTTTTACCTTAATAAATTAAATTAATCACAATTGGATAAATTTTTTAATTAAAATTATATATTATAAATTGAATAAAATTTTTTAGCATTCATTTAATATTTTTTTTCCAATCATGAGATAAGAATAAACCATGTTTCATACATAAAGAGGTCTTTTCCTAAAAAGTGGGATTTATCACGTTTTATGATATTATTTTGAAATTAATTTATAAAAATTATATAAATTTTATTGGATAAAATGGATTCCATATTTTGTATCAGTCGACCCAAATTTCACAAATAGGTCGCTTTTATTTTTAGTCAATATGAATAGTAACTATGGTAAAACATACCTCATCGATAAAGGTTAAATTAGGTTATAGTTGGTTAAAAATAATTGAAAAGGATAAAATATTTCATCATAGTTCTTTTTGGATGAAGGTAATTTGATCGTTGTCACCTTATTCTCGAAATTGATTTGTTTAATGGATAATTTTCTTTGAAAATAACCTATATAATATTTAATGAGATGAAAGATACAAAATGTCATCCTATTTACTTTTCAATATATTTTATGTTTCCAAATGGGTAAAAAATGAAGTTATGAATGAATTTAAATGTCTATTTTGAGCGTAGTAAAATTATTTTCATGGCATAAATTTATTTCAAATTTTTAGTAATTATATAATTAGCTTAAATACTTATGGAACACCAACACAATACTTCATAAATTAATATAAAAATAAAATAAATTAGTTTATGTGTTGATTATACTATTTATTAATGTATTTTATGATGCTTTTTATGAAAATTATGTGTATTTAAAAATCCATATAAGTTTATTTCTTTAATGGTGATTACTATTCAAATGTTGCAAAGCGATAAGGAATTTATTTCACAATATCATTGTTTATCGGGATTATTTGTGATAATGTTTTCATTGATTAAATCTTTTGATATAACACTTATGAAACTCATGAATTTTATTATACACTAGTTATTTGTTGAAAATATATGTTTATATTTCATTTCCCTCACCATAAGTACTCAAGATACTGAAAATACACTTTTACGGAAAGTTTAATTTATTTATCTCTTCAGTTGAGAAGACTTTTTATTCCTTATACTTGTTTTCTAGAAATGTTTTAAAGAATGTTTTTACTATTCTCCTATTATTTTTAAAAGAAATTTTTACCTTTTTTTTAATTTTTTAAAAATTGTTTAAAAGAAAGATTATTTCCATTTTTTTGAATGAGGTTATTTTTATAACAACCTATACTTTACATAAAATGTTATCACTTTATAATTGAAGCATACTTATTACAACATATAATAGAACCATGATAAGACTGTATATGTATAGTGTCTTTAGAAAATGGGAAACATAAACAACTGGTTCATAAATCATCTACAATGTCTCCCGCTTATTTCATTATATCTAGAGTCCCTTTTGGCATATCCTACTTAGTAACCTTATTCCTGACCTGGGGAAAATAAATCATACAAAAGGGTGAGCTAAAATGCACAGTAAGGGTAAACAAAGGAAATGACAATCATATCATATTCATAAGAACATAACATTTTGAAAATCTTAACCTACAAAATAGATCATAATATAATGATATGGGATAATTCATAGTTGTGAAATGTAATCCAAATAATCATAACAGAAAACATTAATCTTTGTGGAATAGACACATAATCATAGAAAATAATTTCATACTAGTCAAGACTCATTTCCAAGACCATCATAGCGGGCAAAGTCTAGTATTGAACCGAGTTCACTACTCATTCCAGTCATGTATCACTGAACCAGTTTAACTTGCCGTTCTATCCATGTCTATCTCATGAGAAATAAATCTTTACCCAATGAATTGGAGGAAGAAATAGGTCCTACCCATCTCATTATGAAACCATTCTTATGTGTGCCACAAAATCATAAATCATACATCATAGCATAAACCATGTAATAAAAATGGGATTCTTAAACATCATGGCATCATAACATAGTCCTTATAAGATAAAAATACTTCATAAAAATAATTCCATCATAACATAATTAAATCAATGTAATAATAGGGATATAAATAGAAACCTATATTATCTTAGATGGAAAATTATGTTAATAAAACACTTGAACTCCATTCTTGAGGAAAATATCCTTTATACATCAAAAACATTTTTCCTTTCTTAAAATGTCAAGAAATTTTAAACTAAAAGATGTTAATTGAAAATAAACTTGAAAACTTGTAAATAATGCTTCATGGAAACAATTTTGATAAAAATACATTCATGCCATATAAGTTAAAAAAACATTCTTCTCATACTTTGGCCAGAAAAGTTAAAAAGCATCTCATACTGAAAATGACAAAAGATTCCTTTCATAAATTTTACTAAAAATTCACAAATAGGTAAAATTGTATTTAAACAATTCTAGGAGGATAGAAATAATATTATATATTGAGGAAACATGGATGTTGATGATAAATATACCCCAATAAATTCTGTAGTAAAATCAATCTCAGATAAAAATGAGATTGAGAGATTTTCCCTTACCTTAGGTCCGATATGCTTTGTACGTATCCGAACCTCCTGTATAATGATTTAAATAATGTAATTGAATTATTATAGAATCGTACTTAATGTTATGATATCATATATGGTCATATTTTTAGCTTCTTATTAGTAATATTTCATTGCTACTTGTTATTCGGGTGTTCATTGCTTTATGTTCTTATGCGTGTTTTGTCAAATAAATTCTTATTCCTCTTTTTAGGTTACATCTACATCATTTAAATGATGGTATTAGTATTATATTTATCATATTTATTCATTCAATTCGTTTATATAATCATGGTTTAATGAAGATCATGTAGAACGAATCACATCGCATCATGGAGACGGTAAGCCGTATGTATGCACGAGCGATGATATCGTTCCTATAATTATTGAAGGATCTTGTAGTGGATGATAGAATATCTCATAATTAGTATCATGTTATAATAATCATATATGATATAATTTACACCATAATACCCATCCATGTAAGGTGGTGGTGGAAAAAATATTACACCACGGCGTGGAGACGATATTCCGTATGTACACACGCGTGGTGATTTCATTTTTCGTAGGATGAATAGAAGGTGAAATTGGTTAGTTTAATATTTATAATAACATATCAGTATATTATTGATAATTATGTTATTATATTATAATGAAACTAATAAATAAGAGGAAGTATAAGAAGAAATAAATTTGAAAGGATCATTAAAGGATATTACCTCTTCTTCGACACGCCTCTTCTAAACAGCCTCTTAGGCCACTAAAGTTGGTCTTTGAAGAAGACCAAGACCTCTAATATGTTTCTAGGGAAGTGGAGAAGATAAATTGGTCGGGTGTTTCTGAGCATGAAAGATCAAAATGGTGTGAAGAGGAGAGGGAGTAGGTGCCCTTTTATAAGTGAGGAGATGGGCACCTTTGGAAACATAAGAAATATTAATTTATAATATATTGAAACCCCACTTATAAACATCCATAAATTACTCAATTAGAATATTAGATGAGATAGGGTTGTAATCTCATCCACTAATAAAATTTATACACGTTTGGAATTTATTTTAAACCTTATTGAATTTATTTATCCTTATTTAATCTATTTAATTTTATTTTTGGTAATAATATTTGAAATTTTAAATTATTATAAATAATTACTTTAGTGATGTGAATTGTCTATAATTAGATAATTTATGACATTTTAGACCATATAAATTTCAATTTATAATTTTTAAATATTTTTTTTATTTCTAAACAAATTTATAATATGTTATTTTTATAAAGTAACAATAGTGTTGATTTTGACACTATTTATTTATTTGAATTTAAATTAAATCCACACAGAAGATATGTTCGAACTAAAAGATTTAATATATTCATAACATGTAATATTTATCTATAAAATTCGTGGATCACATTAAATAGTTCATATAATATTTATTTTAATATTTTTAATACCATTTATGTGATATTTCAATCAATAAAATAATTTGAACATCACTATTGTGTCATAATTAATGATAATTATTTAATACCCAAAAATTATAAATAAAATCACATGATGTAGATAATTCTATTATATTTCTGGAGACAATTCATGTTCTATGTTTTATAAATTTTATCACTAAATTTAAATTATTACACTTATAAGATATAAGAGAGATACATGTTGTCACTTTCTTTGGTTTTAATGATAATTATATAATTTTCATGGTAAAAAGTCCATGAAAAGAATATATTATGACCCTTATGTGATATGGGTTGAATTTTATTCATCAAATAGAATTTTTCTTGAGTTAGGTTAATTTTATAATCTTATTTTTACCCTTAATTACCTGATTTACCATTAACTATAGTAAATAAAAATTACCGTAGTTACTATTCATAATTTCAAAAAAATAAAAGTAACCGATTAACATAATTTTGACCCAATGAATCTAAATATGGAATCCATTTTTCAAAATTCAAAATAAATAAGTTTCATTAATTAATTTAAAATTAATTTCGTTGTTAAGAAAAAGGGTTCTAAAAGTTAAAACATTATCAAAGATTGAAATGTTTTTACCTATGAATTCAATGTAAAATTAATGGTAATGACCTAAATTATATTAAATAGTAAAAACAACTCTATTTATACTTTATAACCATTAAATTTTATCATTTAACTATATAAATTATCTTGATGAAAAAAGTTGTTTTTAAGAAAAATTTAGCGTATTTTTACTATTCATCAAAATTTGAAAGTTATCAGAAAATTATCAAAAAATTACCCAATGTACATTTTTATATCATAATTCAAAAGAAGAATTTTATTTTGTAATAATTAACTTATAAAGTTGTCAAAAATTATATTTTAAATGGGTGCGCCATCAAAAGGTGGTAAAACTGCATTTTTTTTTTGAGAAATACTTCTTTTATCCGAAAAATTGATTTTGTTTTCATATCTCATTCTTGAAAATGTGTAAGATGAATTATAATTTTATAAAATTAAAAATTCAGTTAATAATATTCATAACAGTTAGTTCATAATATTATAATAATATATCATTGTTTAGAGAAACTCAGTATTGCGTACAAAGCAAGCTATCGAGGAAGGTTTCTCTTGCGTGTAACGCAAGACAAGCCAGTCTTGTGTTTAGTGAATGATTCCCTTGGTGTTGTGTATAACAGAAGACATAAAAAAAATATTGCTCATAAAATCTCAGGGTGTTACATTCTACCCCCCTTAAAATTAATTTCACCCACGAAATTCGTCACTTCGTAACAAATAAATAAGGATACCTCTCCCTCATTATATCCTCAATTTCTGATGTAGCTTCTTCTAGTTGGTAGTTACTCCATACAAATTTAACCAAGAGAGTGGTCTTGTTTTGTATAACTTTTTCACTATGATCCAGAATCTCTATCGACTGTTCTTCATAAGTAAGATTTTAATCCAATGGTACAACTTCTGAGCTTATTACATGTGAAGGATCAGGTATGTACTTTTTCAGGAGAGATACATGGAACACATCATGAACTTTAAAGATATTTGGTGGAAGTGCCCATCAGAAATCTACCTTCCCAACATGATCTAGTATTTCAAAAGGACCGATATACCTAGGGCTCAACATTCCCTCCTTTCCAAATCTCATTACTCTCTTCGAAGGATATATTCTTAAGAACACTTTTTCACCAACTTCAAACTCTAGTTCTTTTCTTCGATTGTCGGTATAACTTTTTTTTCGACTCTGAGCTACTGTTAAGTGTTGTTGAATAAATTGGACCTTTTCTGCCATCTCATCAACATGATCAGGTCACAATAGCTTTCTTTCCCTAACTTCATCCCAACAAGTTGGAGTTCTGCATTTCTTTCCATAGAGAGCTTCATAAGGAGCTATTTGAATAGTAGAGTGAAAGATATTATTATAAGAAAATTCCACCAAAGGTAGGTGTTGATCCCAACCACCTTTTAAATCCATAGAGAAATATCTCAACATGTCTTCCAAAGTTTGAATTGTCCTCTCAGACTGACCGTTTGTCTTAGGATGATAAGCAGTGCTGAAACTCAACTCTGTATATATAGTTAGCTGAAGACTTCACAAAAACATCGAGGTAAACTTGGGTTCCCGATCATATATAATGGAAAGTGGTACTTTATATAATCACACCACATCCTTGAAATATATCCTGGCAATCTGATCAATAGATAAATTCTATCTAATAGCAATGAAGTGTGCTGACTTTGTAAGACGATCAACTATAACCCAGATAACATTATTGACTTTGGATGTTTTAGGAAGTCCAGTGACAATGTCCATAGCGATGTTTTCACATTTCCACTCTGGTATGGGTAATAGTTGTAAAATCCCCATATAATTCTATCTATCAGCTTTAATTTGCTGACAAACCAAGAATTAAGAGACATATTCAGCAACATCTCTTTTCATGCCATCCCACCATAAGTACTCTTTCAGGTCCTCATCCAATATTTCCTTCTTTAATTATGGGATAGGAGGAACACAAACCAGATTTCTGAACCTTATTATTTCATCATAATCAATGTGTAATTCAGGAACATTTCTCACCATCTTTTGTAACTCTACATCTTCTTTCTCTTCCTCTTTAATCTTCACATGTATAGATGGTTGAACATCCATTTGAGAAAATAAGATTTCCCCCTTCCTTTATAATTCCAAGATCCATCCTTTGTAAATCCATAAATATTGGATCTTTTGTGATCCTCATCATGTATAAGCTATCATGGTCTTGTCGACTTAATGCGTCTTCCACCTTGTTTGCTTTACCAGGTTGATAATGAATTGAGTAGTCGTAATCCTTAATCAGATCCAACCATCTTCTTTGGAGCATATTCAGCTCATTTTGTGTGAAAATATACTTTAAGATTTTATGATCAGTATAAATATCACACCTTTCACTGTAAAGATAATGCCTCCAAATATTTAATGAAAGGATTACCGCAAATAACTCTAAATCATGAGTTGGGTAATTTTGCTCATGGATTTTCAACTTTCATGAGGAATAAGATATCACCATACCATTTTTCATGATAACAAACCCCAATCCCTTCTTGGATGCATCACTATAGATCAAACAACTTTCTCCACTACAAGGAAGTGTGAGCACACGTGCACTGGATAACCTTCTTTTTAACTCTTTGAAATTCTCTTCACAGTCCTCCGTCCAAACGAACTTAACGCCTTTTTGAGTCAACCTAGTGAGTGGATTAGATAATCATGAAAAATATTTCACAAAACATCGATAATATCCTGCTAAACCAAGAAAACTTCGGATCTCAATTACCGTTCTTGTTCATGACCATCTTTCGGTACACTCTATTTTTTCTGGATCCATAGATATCCAATCTTTTGAGATTATGTGACCCAAAAATGAAACCTTTTGAAGCCAAAATTCACACTTGGTAAATTTGGCATAAATCTTCTCCTTTCTTAGGGTCATTAATACAATTCTAAGGTGATCTTCATATTATTTCTTAATCTTTGAATAGACAAGAATATAGTTTATAAATACTACCACAAACTGATCAAGATAGTCTCTAAAGACTCTATTCATTAGATCCATGAAGATATAAGGGGAATTAGTAAGACCAAATGGAGTCACTATAAATTCATAGTGTCCATACCTTGTACGGAAAGCTGTCTTTGGTATATCCTCCCTTTTGACCCTTAATTGATGATACCCTAAACGAAGATCAATCTTGGAAAAGTATTGAGCTCTGCGTAGTTGGTCAAATTAGTGCTCAATGCATGGAAGAGGATATTTGTTATTGATAGTGATCTTGTTAAGTTCTCGACAATCAATGTAGAGTCTCATTGATCCATCATTGTTCTTAACAAATAGAACAGGTGCTCCCCAAGGTTAAACACTAGGGCGTATGAATCCCTTATCAATATTCTCTTGGAGTGGCTTATTCAATTCCTGCAACTCAATTGGGGCCATTCTATAAGGTGTATTTGAAATGGGCATAACACCCTGTATGTGTTCTATTGAAAACTCAACATCATGATTTGGTGGAAGACCTGGCAATTCCTCTAGAAAGACATCATAAAACTCTCATACAATGGGAATATTCTTAATCGTGAGTTTCTATCAAACCATTTGAGATAAATAACCTTCATTTATTGGAATCAAGACCCATAATATGGAATAAATTTCCACCGGATGGTTATATTCATCCCTGCATTGATAGATGATCATAGATTGATTAGGAATATAAAATGTGAATTCACTTTTTTGGAAATTGAAATTAGCTCCATATAAAGAAATCCAATCCATGCAAAGAATCACATCAAATTCCACTGTAGAAAGGATCACAAGATTTACAGGAAGAACTTTCCCACAAACATCAATTAGTGAAGAATTGTAAAATTTTGATGCGACTGTTGTGCCATTAAAAGTTGTCTTAGCTAACTCAACAGATAATTGTTTGGGTAGTACGATGATACCCTTAGAAAATTCTTCAAAAATAAAAGAGTGGGTGGATCCAGAATCAAATAAAACATTTTCTACTTTAGAGTGGATGGTAAGTGTACCTTTAACCACTTCATTATTGTACTCCACATCACAGAAAGAAATTGCATGTGACTTTCCATTTTCTTTGGCCTTAAGAGTTTATTGATGTTGATAATCATCCACAACCCTTGGGTTAGGGAATTTATTGGCATAATTGCCCATTTCCTTTCACTTTTAACATTGAAGTGTAGGAGGTGAATTCTGTGTAGCATTTTCTTTGTTCGCATCACTAGAAATATTTTTCCCATCACTATGGAATTAAATTGCCCGAATACCTTCTTTTATACACTTATAACATTTAATTGTCCCTTTAAGACAATTCTCTCCATGTTTCTTTCCACACTTTGAGTATAAGGGAAAACTCATCTTCTTTTCAGTGTGGTCTTTAGATTTTCCTTTGAATTCAATTTTCCTCTTCTTATCAAACCCATATGACTGATGGGTTACTCCAATATCCATGTCAACCTTGAGACCACATCAAAATATTTCCTCATAGCTATTGTTGTTCCTTATAGATAATTCCCTTCAGAGAATTGGTTTTAAGCCACTAAAGAATTGATTGATCTTACTCTTAGGATGGATAATAATCCCAGAAGCGTACCTTAAAAGCCTTGTAAAATTTTCTTCGTAGGTACCAACAGATTCATCATCCTTTTTCTTCAGTTCAAGAAACTTCTTCTCCAACTTTGTTAGAAGAATACAAGGGAAGTACTTATTGAAAAATATGTTCTTGAACTCGTCCAATTCCATGGACTCAATTTCGTCTCTTTGCCTCGTATTCTTGATAAGATTCCCCCATTGATCAGCTTCACCTTCCAAACGATATACAAATAAGATGAATTTATCATATTCAGAACATTGTAGAACTAAAAATATCTTTTTAGTATTAATAATATATTGTTCATCCACTAATAGATCAGAAGACCCACTGAATAAAGGTAGACACTACCTCATGAAGGATTCAATAGAATGTTACTCCTTCCTTTGCTCGTTTGGAAGTCCTACATGATTCATATCTTGATAAAGTTGTGTGAGCATGGCTACAAGATTTTTCATTCCATCTCCAATATCGTTTGGTTGCTCAGGGGGACAATCATTGCATTTCCCATCGCATTCAAAATTAACATGGTTTTTTAGGTTCCATCTATTGACTAAAACCAAGAAGTATAATGTGAGCAACACTAATTACAATAGGAAAACCACATAATCATAAATAAAATTTCAAACTTTAGTTATTATCATAGGTTATTCATGGACATTTCTAAAACACTAATATTGTGTTCTATGATTAGACATATCTTTAGGGTTCTTAATAAGTCTTTCACATCCTAGTTTCCAAAGGTTAACTATACCATTCCTCTGATACAAACTATAATGACCAATACTTTACATACATTGTTATTACTTTAAAATTGAATCATACTTATTACAACATATAACAAATCCATTATAGGAATATATAGGTATAATGTCTTTATAAACTTGGAAACATAAACAAGTGGTTCATAAATCATCTACATTGTCTCCTTCTTATTTCATCATATCTAGAGTCCATTTTGGAATATCCTAGTTAATACCCTTCTTCCTGACCTGGTGAAAAGAAAACATACAAAAGGGTGAGCTCAAATGCTCAGTAAGGGTAAACAAAAGAAATTTCAATCATATCATATTCATAACAACATAACATTTTAATAATATTAACCTACAAAAGAGATCATAGTATCATGACATGGGATAAATCATAGTAGTGAAATGTAATCCCAATAATCATTACATAAAACATGAAACTTTGTGTCATACATACATAATCATAGAAAATCATTTAATATTAGTGGTGACTCATTTCCAAGACCATCATAGCGGAAAAAGTCCATTACAGAACCGAGCTCACTACTCGTTCCAGTCCTGTATCACTGAACTAGATTAACTTCCTGTTCCAGTCATGTCTATCTCATGAGATATAAATCTTTACCTAATGAATTAGAGGCAGATATAGGTCCCAACCATCTCATAATGAAACCATTCTTATATGTGCCACAAAATCATAAATCATACACCATATCATAACCCATTTAATAAAAATGGGATTCTTAAACATCATGCCATCATAACATAATACATAGAAGATAAAAGGACTTCATAAAAATAAATCCATCAAAAATAATTAAATCAATGTAATAATAGGTATAGAAAAAAAACCCTATATTATATTAGATGGATTTAATTTTGATAAAATGCTTGAACTCCATTCTTGACGAAAATATCCTTTCTACTTAAAAAACATTTTTTCCTTTCTTAACAGGTCATACAATTTCAAAATAAAATAAGTTAATTGAAAATATAAATGAAAACGTGTAAAGGAAGCATCATGGAAATAATGTTCATAAAAATCCATTCATGCCATATAATTTGAAAAAAAACATTCTTCTCATACTTTGGCTGGAAAAGTCAAAAAGTATCTCGTACTGAAAATGACAAAAGATTCCTTTCATAACTTTTACTAAAAATTTCACCAATAGGTAAAATTAGATTTAAATAATTATACGAGGATAGAAATAATATTAAATATTGAGGAAACATGGATGTGGATTATAAATATGCCCCAGTAAATTCTAAAGTATAAACAATATCCGATAAAAATGAGATTGCGATATTTTCCCTTACCTTAGGTATGATATGATTTGTATGTATCCGAACCTCCTATATAATGATTTAAATAATGTCTTTTCCTTATTCAAGAATCATTACTATTGTTATGATATCATATATGGTCATATTTTTAGCTTCTTATTAGTAATAGTTCATTGCTACTTGTTATTCGGGTGTTCATTGCTTTATGTTATTATGCGTGTTTTGTCGAATAAATTCTTATTCCTATTTTTGGGTTATAGCTACATCATTTAAATAACGGTAGTATTATAATATATATCAGATTTATGCATTCAATTCGTTTATATAATCATGCTTTAATGAAGATCACGTTGAACAAATAACATCGTATCATGGAGATGGTAAGCCATACGTACGCACGAGCGATGATATCATTCCCATACCTATTGAATGGTATTGGAGTGAATGATAGAATATATTATAATTATTGTCATGTTATAATAATCATATATAGTTATTATTTACACCATTATACCCATCCAAGTAAGGTGGTGGTGGAAAACAGATTACACCACGACATGGAGACGGTATTCCGTACGTACGCACGCATGGTGATTTCATTTTTCATAGGTTCGATAGAAGGTGGAATAGGTTTGTTTAATATTTATAATAAAATATCAGTATATGAGTGATAATGATGTTATTAATTTACAATGAAACCAATAAATAAGAGGAAGTAGAAGAAGAATTAAATTTGAAAGGATCGGTAAAGGATATTACCTTTTCTTCGACGCGCCTCTACTAAACCTCCTCTTAGGGCACTAAAGTTGGTTTTTGAAGAAGACCAAGACCTCTAGTATGTTACTAGGGAAGTGGAGAAGATAAATATTCCGGGGTTGGCTGAGCTTGAAGTCTCAAAATGGTGTGAGGAGGATAGGGAGGAGGTGCCCTTTTATAAGGGAGGAGAGGGGAACCTTTGGAAACATAAGAAATATTAATTTATAATAAATTCAAACCCCACTTAAAAACCTCCAAAAGTGACTCAATTAGAATATGAGATGAGACAGGGTTGTAATATAATCAATCAATAAAATATAAATATGTTGGGAATTTATTTTAAACCGCATCAAATTGATTTATCCTTATTTAATGTATCTAATTTTTTTGTGGTAATAATATTCTATATTTTAAATTGTTATAAATAATTACATATGTGTTTTGAATTGTCTATAATAGGATACTTTATGAAATTGTAGAACATATAAATTTCAATTTATAATTTTTAAATATTTTTGTGATTTCTAAATAATTTTATAATATGTTATTTTTATAAAGTAACAATAGTGTAAATTTTGACACTATTTATTTATTTGAATTTAAATAAAATCCACACAGAATATATTTTTGAACTAAAAGATTTAATATATTTATAACATGTCATATTTTTCTATAAAATTCATTGTGAACATTAAATAGTTTATATAATATTTATTTTAATATTTTTAAAACCATTTAATTGATATTTCAATCAATAAAATAATTTCAACATCACTATTGTGTCATAATTAATGATAATTATTTAATCCCCAAAAATACTAAATAAATTCACATGATGTAGATAATTTTATTATATTTCGGGAGACTATTCATTTTTGATGTTTTATGTAGTTTATCACTAAATTACAATTATTACACTTATAAGAAATAAGAGAGTGACATGTTGTCACTTTCTTTGGTTTTAATAATAATCATATAATTTTCAGGGTCAAAAGTTCATAAAATGAATATATTACGACCCTTAGATTATATGGGTTGACTTTTATTCATCCAATAGAATTTTTTCTGGTGTTAGGGTAATTTTATAATATTATTTTTACCCCTAATTACCCGATTTACCTTTAAGTGTAGTAAATAAAAATTACCGTCGTTTCTATTCATTTTGTCAAAGAAACTAAAATTAACCTATTAACATAATTTGGGCCCACTGAATCCAAATATGGAATACATTTTTTAAAATTCAAAACACATATGTTGCAGTAATTAATTTAAAATTAATCCTATTGTTAAGAAAAATGGTTCTCAAAGTTAAAACATTGTCAAAGATTGAAATGTTTTTGCCTACGAATTCAATGTAAAATTAATGGTAATAACATAAATTATATGAAAAAGTAAAAATATATTTTATTTATACTTTAAAACCATTAAAATTTTCAATTTAACTATATAAATTATCTTGATGAAAAAGTTGGTTTTATAAAAAATTTAGCTTATTTTTACTATTCAGCAAAATATGAAAGTTATCAGAAAAGTTTCATAAATTTATCTAATGTAAATTTTTATATCCTTATTCCAAAGAAAATGTTTATTTTGTAAAATTGAACTTATATACTTGTAAAAAATTATATTTAAAATTGGTGCGCCATCAAAAGGTGGTAAAACTGCATTTTTTTAAAAATACTTCTTTTAGCTAGAAAATTGATTTTGTTTTCATATCTTATTATAGAAAATGTGTAAGATTAATTATAATGTTATAAAATTCAAAATTCGGTTAATAATATTCGTAACAGCTAGTTCATAAAATTATAATAATATATCATTGTCTAGTGAAACTCAGTATTGCGTACAACAGAAGCTATCGAGGAAGGTTGATCTTGCATGTAACGTAAGCCAAGCCAGTGTTGTGTGTAGTGAAAGATTCCCTTGGTGTTGTGTATAACATAAGACATTAATAAAAAATTTCTCATAAAATCTCAGGGTGTTACACTTTTTCCCTTTTTACAAAGATGTGAAAGGAATGTTTTAATTTAACATATACAATATGAAATGAATTTATAACTATCATGACACATCGGTAATTTAAATATTATATTATAGGTTCCCAATGTTATTTTAAATAAAAAGTTTCCCTTCATATTTTCAAACCTATTATTTTTTAAATTGTTTATTTCAATGTTAAAGGATAATTTCCCCAAGAACTTTTCCACTGGTTGTTTAATGAAATTTTGATATATGATGACATCCTTTGATGCTACCTATGAATAAATAGGGATACAATGATAAGATAATATCCTTATTATTTATATGGATGATATTTATTAATGAGGAAAATATTTCTATTAAAACCATTACTTATCCATGGGTTATTCTTTACTAAAATGATAAAATTCTTATAAAGCCTTCTTTTCACGGGATATGCTATGACGAAATATTTATAAAACCCATTAATTTTCATCGTTTATGATATGATGAATGTTTTATGATTAGTTAGACCAAAAAATATATCATTTTCATTATTTTAAGTGTTGGACTTGAATTATATATCACTCTAATGAATTGGGTGAAGATTGATATCTCATGAGATAAATAGGACTAGAATGGGGAGTGATCCCAGTTCAGTAAGGGACTCTATCGTCTATGATTATCTTGGGATTGATCCTTCACTACTATGATGGTTTGGGGAGTGAAACCAACACACTATATAAGTATTCGGAGTGGACCTTTACTACTACTGTGGTTTGAGAAGTGAACCCAATCCACAATGGTAGTGTTTGTAGTGATCTTTTACTACAATGGAAATTATTTTCTATGCTTTTGTTTATGACACAATTCCATGTATTATAAAAATGTCATGATGTCATGGTTCATGCTTTTTAATTCCATTATGACTCATGTATTATAAACATCCATGATTTACACCATGAATCAATATTATGATCTATTATATACCAGGTATGGATTTCAAATGTTATTCTTATGTTCTCATACCATTATTCTCATACTATGCATATTTGATGATGGATATATCCCTTGTTTACTATTAATGAGCATATGTGTTCACATTTTCCTAAGATTCATATCACCGTGTAATGAAAAATGGTTTTAGGAATGATATTTCTAGGAAGGGTGCTAGTTATAAATAACTTAATTGGAGACTCTAATGAACTATTTTTTTTAGTTAATGTTTCCAAATATACTAGATATATATTATTCTTGTGTGGATCATTATAATATATACTTAATATTTTTCAAATAATATGTAATATTAGTGTATAAAAAGTAATGTTCTTTATATATATTAAATCACCATAAATTTACAATTAAATCATATATGATTCCCAAATATAATTAAGCCTTTATTCCATAAATAATCTTTTATCTTAGAAAAAAATATTTCCATTGGATTTTTAGCTTTGTCATTACACCAATATACTATCATAAGTTAGTTCAAAATATAAAATTCAATTTCTATAATCTAGAAATTTAAATGGAATCTATGTATTAATATCTAATTAATGCTCAATATCATATTAAATTCCACTAATGGATGAATAATATGATTTTAATATTTCACATTCATACAAACTTTGTCATGACATCATCAACTCTAGAATGGAGGATAAGTGTTCCAAAATTTTCATGATTCAGTTTAGTGATAGACATAGAATATTCCCTTTCTTGGCCTTGGAGTTAGCTTTTATATTAGGGTATTGACTTGGATAATTCTCAAGTTCACCACATATAAGACATTGAACTAAAAAAGGTACCATTGGATGTAAATTATTTCACTATATCAAACACTTAATTTTTACATCGATAATCGGTTTCTTTATGCCCTATTTTTCTACACAAAATGAATCTCCTTTCACCTTTGTGAGATTTCTATAGGTGATTCCTTACATATTTCTTACATTAAGTTAATTTAATCTCTGTCCCTCCGTGGTCTTTATCACTTTAATTCCTATGAAACACTATTTTTCTTTAATGTGGTGTGTTTGAAAACTAACCCATGATGAGGTTGTTAATCATATAAAGATAGATGGTTAGATATAATCATATGGTTTTTATTATTTCTACAATAACATTTAGTTTCTTAGGAGAAAAATGAATCCCTTTTCTATCACATTCAATGTTAACCTGATTCCTCCTGGTTTTAGTCATTGGATTCAACCAAGAAAGCATATTGTGAGAATCATTAATTAGAGTGAGTAAACATGAAAAATCATTTACAATATTTCAAAATCACAACACCTTATTTTAAATCTATAAATTTATATGTTTATATCCTATCACTATGGATTATAATAGGTTTTATCCTCTTATTCATCATAATTTTAAATAAAGATAATGTGAATTATCCAAAGAATATCTCTCAGAAATGTCTATCCAGGTGTGCGGTCGTAGTCCCAGTCATTGTTCCTCAATGATGATGAAGTTATTACCCAAATTCCTCTTTCTGATTTTTTAGCCTTAGGAACATCTATGGAATAACCACATCTAGTTTCCATTATCTAAATAGAGATGTATTTTCTAAGAAACTCACGGTCCTTTTTTCTATAATTTAAGATATTCTTCTATAATTAGGCTTATCATGATGTTTTTAAACAATATTTTATAATCATAATCTCTAAAAATAAATACTCCTTTCTCTGATACTAATTTATGTGGTATTAGTATTACATACATAAAGTTACATCACTTCAATGAATATTAAATACATATCTTAACAATACATTCCATAGAACAATAATGGTTTAGTGTCTTTAGAGACTAGACACATAATCAACTCATTTATGAAAAATATATTTCATCTCTATAAAAATTATTCATATTTAGTATCTTTCTAGACATATCAAACATAACACCTTACTTACCAAACTCGAGGATGGGAAACATAGTAATGGGTGAGTCCAGATGATCATTAAGGGTAAATATGGGATATATCAATAATAAGTGAGCAAAATATAACCATAAGGTATGATAAATAATAAAGTAGATGTTCTACATGTAAAATATTCATATCTTGAAGCATAATTTATCTGGTAATTATTGTAGTAATCATCATTCAAGAGTCCTAAAATAGTCATGTGGAATCATAAAAATTTAATATCATAATATTATAAACATACTAAATCAAAATAATTTACATACATAATATTGTGAGTACATATAGAAGAAATCATACAAAAAAATCAAAATGTGAAAATAATTATTCACAATCCTGTCCTCACCTAATACTATGAGCACATCTAGATGAAATAATACCACTATATTAAATGTGAACATAGCTAATATAAATCATTTGCATTCAGATCATCATCATCTAATGAGAGATATATATATATATATATATATATCATATTACCTAATGAATTGGAGGGCTATAAAGAGCCCAATCATCACATAACCATAATCCATTCAAATTTAGATAATAAGATCATTGAAAATTTTATCATTTCATAATAGAAAGACCCATGCAAAACAAAACATGCTTCATTAAGATTTCATAATAATTACCAATATCCATACCCAACAAGGTATAGTTAATATCAACGGTTTTTTCATAGATAAAAATACCATTAATATATCATTGGAATGTTTCTAGTGGAAAATACCATTTTTATTCAGAAACAACTTATTTAAAAACTAATAATTCCAAAAATATTAGGAAAAAAACTAATTTGATAAGAATCATGAAAACTTTTAAAGGAATATTTAAATAAAATATTTTTAATAAAGGAGGTAAAACTATTAATGCAATGTATGTTAAAAACAGATTCCATTGACACCTTTGGGAAAAATTTCCTCATTCAGGAAACTAAATGAAGAATATTTGGAAAACTTTTTATAGAAACTAAAATACGGTTAAAAAGAAATGTAATAAATAAATAGAGAATAGTAAAAACATTATTGATTTTTTTTTAAAAGAAAATAATTATATATAAGGAAAATATTCCTGAACAAAGTGGAAATAAATTCGACTTGTATCAAAAAAATACTTTCAATCGTTTTATATACCAAATATTAGAGAATAAAAGAGAGACAGGAAACAAAAAAATAACCATTTGAGAAGAAAATAGATCAGGATTAAATGATATGGATCATATGATTGAACTCAATGTATTTTTAACATAAAAAATCATGAAAGTAAATGAAATTGTAACATAAATCCCTTATCTCAGGTTCCGTGTTTTTTTGTATGTGTTTGAACCTCCTTTATAAAAATTATTTATTATTTATAAATGCATTATAGTACCAAATTAAAACACCCACAACCACATAAAAATATAAAATAATATAAATTTCTATATACCATTCCCTTTTAATTTCTAATTATCATTTTTTTGTAATTCTATATTAAAATCATTATTCATGAGGAACACATTCCTTTTCCAGGCATGTTTCATATTGACTATTCTAGTCCCTATACCCTGGTCATGGTTTCATCACATCCTATTAATAATATTTTGAATATAATATTTATGAATTTATATAATTTTATATCCATTTATAAAACTTTAGGGTGAAAGATGAATTACACCACTTTGTGGAGTCGATTATCTGTAAGTACACACAGGTGATGTTTCCACTTCTTGTTATATTAAATGCAAGAAAGGTGAACAATAATTCACATTTTAAAAGTAATTATTATATCATAAATATTATAAATATCCACTAAATATTTCCTTCATACCATCCATTTAAATCTTAAATGAAAAACTGATCATATTGCTTCGTAGAGGCGGTAGTCCATACATATGACTTAGACAAATTATCATATTACAAAGGATGGTAAGATAATAAAGTAGTTAAGATATTATAATTACAGAATAAAAATTATTTCATAAATATAATATATAAATATTAAATCCATGATAATAACCATTCATAAAATTTGGTGAAGGGGAATGAATTATATCGCTATGTGGAGGCGGTAGTCCACACATATGAAAAAGTGATACATTCATTTCCATTTTAATGAAAAGGTGTAGAAAATGGTTGTAATATATACATAATAAAATATATTTATATTTATCATACTTGATTAATTATTTAATATGTATACAATATATTTAGAAAAATTAGTATAAGAAATAAACATTTAAATTGTCTGTAAAGATGAAAACCTCCTCCTTGAGAGACCTCCTTTGGCTTACTCATTAACCCTTCATAGGATTGTCATAGGAGAAGAAAAGAAGATCCAGAATGAATGGAATTAATATATAAAGGTTTATGGTTGGGTATTTGTGGAGATGAAATATTCAAGTGGTGTAAAGAAGAGATGAGACGAGGTGGAAAATATAACTGAAGGAAATGACACACTTCAAATTTCTAAAATGATTTAAATATAATATATATCATATTCACATGAAGTGTAACAAAGAACTTCAAATTAATATATAAGTCACTATAGGGTTCAGATATACTCCTCCAATCTCATTTATTCATGTTTTAGATACATTTTAAAACTTATCCCTGAGTTAAACTCTCTTTCAACCCAATTTAACTTTGACCCTGATAACTTACATTTTTACCATGACAACTTAATTAATTTCAAAAAAATAAAAGTTTATTTTTAAAAAATTCATAAATGATAATTAAAAATTATTAATTCATTTTATCAAACTTGAAATTTATATGTTCCAAAAATTAGTTTTAATATAAGTAATAAAAATGCATGAAAATAATTTTCAGAAAACACATGATTTAATCATAAAAAATCATTTTACATTGAAATCATGTAAGAAGTGGATTAATTTTTTTCAGTTAAATAAAAAAAATAATGGTTGATAAACTTTTGTATCTAGATAAAACTAAATGAGGCCTTCCAAACATACAATTAAATTAAATATCCCAAAAATATTTTTTAATTTGGATAAAATATAATTTATGTTAACGCAAGTCAAGAATGAGTTCCAAAATTAAAAATAATTCTTCAAAATAATTCATTTAACTCTTTAATCTAAAATTTAGTAAAATAATATTCATCCATTTGGATAATGTAAACTGTTAGATATATTTTAAATCTTTACCCAACTATTTTATACACATTTTACCAATTTCATCCTTACAGATATGAAAAATATTAACCATGGTTACTATTAATAATGGTCAAAAATAAAGGGGAAATGTTTACCAAATTTTAATCACATGATTATAAATATGGAATCCAATTTTCAAGGATTAATTAATTGAAGTATAATAAATCAATTTTAATATAAATGCATAAAAAATGAGAAACTGTTATTATAAAAATGAGTTTTTAATCCCAAAAATGAAATTATACCAAAATAAAGTAATATTATAATTATTATGTAATTAAATAAATTATTTATAATTAAAGGAGAATTATTTTATTTTAATATGAAATTAAAAACAAAATATACTTTTAAAATACTTTATCCAATGAAAAGAAAGGATTGTTTTACAAAAAAATATATTTTTCTGTATTCACTTAAAAATACATCATTTTAGAAAAACACAAAAAATTCACCCTAATATAATATTTAAATGATTATTTACTAAATTATATTCATTTACTAAAATAAAATTTCTTATAAATGTTGAAATTAATTATAATGTTCATGCACATAATGAATTAAATTCCATTAGAGAAGAAAACAAAATTTTAAAGCATTAAGTAATTTTAATAAAAATTGAGAAATTATTTATTATTTATTAATCAATATATTTCCCTCATATTAAACCTTTATACATATTTTTTACAATTTTTTATTTCTATTCATACTTCTTATTTAATGGCTAGATTCTATTGGTCAGATTTAAATAATAATATTTTTATAGTGTATCGTAGTCAGTTTAAAGTTCATTAGTGCATGATAACAAATCTGTTGAGAATATTATTCATCTACACATTATTTTAATAGTTTTATAGATAAAACCCAATTTCTAGAGAACATACATTCATATTGGTCACCAAAAGTGGTATCAAAGCCTGAAGGTTTTGACTTGATTTTCAATATCAAAAGTTATTTTTTATATTTGTTGCATATTTGTAATTAACGACGATGCACCATATTTTTAATAGAAAAATTATTTTTAACAGAAAAAAGAGATGATTATTTTTCTACAATAGTTTAGAAATGAAATCATATAGTACATATAATTTGATAGTCATCTAACTAAGCATAGTCAAATAGTTGGTGATGTAAGGATATAAAATATTTTTACTAGATTATTATCTAATTATGTATATAGAAAATCCTTTCATTTTTACACTATATTAAAAATGTGTAAAAAATAGAATTTTTATGTATAAAATTAGTGGATACCAAATAAATATTGGATTCAAGATCAAGATAATATTTCTATTCTAAAGATAATAATATTTTAGTAAAATAAATTAGGATAAAATTAAATTATGTCAAAAGATAAGAAGAAAATAAAAAATTAGAATAAGACTACTCAAAAGATAGAATATCCAATCAAGGTGAAAAATTATGAATTTAACTATGAATATTATTCTAACATTGGTTTGTAAGATACATAAAAAGGCAGAGTTTCATATATTCCCATAGAATCTCGAGAGGATGATGATTCTAAGGATAAAGTGGAACTGTCATCATGTATTCATTTTATATAATTTTTCTGAAATAATTAATATTTGATTCAATAATTATAATAAGATTTTAATCAATGGAAAATTATCTATGTAGTTGATTATATATTCATATATTATTTAGTGATAAAAAATAAAACATTTAAGAAATAGGAGATAACAGAAAGTGAATCTGTTATGAAAATGGTTGAAAAATTGAAAGGTTAAAGTGACATACCTAGAGAACAAGCCCATGAATTGGTAGAATAAATTTCCACAAAAGAAACAAAAATATGTTATTATTCTTTTTAATAATTCACTTGAGGAGAGGATAAAATCACAAATGAATTCTAGCTCAAGGATTGAATACATAGTTTCCCAAATGAAAGATAAGGATTTGAAGATTATATATATTTATTCATGATTAAAATCCACAAATAAAAATAAAAAATGGGAATCCTGTATAATTTATCCTTAGTATGTAAAATAAAAATAGTGGACATATAGAAATGATGAAAAAATGAATGATTATTACCAAATATAGATGTGAAGGTATTCAATAGAAGGTGAAATTAATATGACACTATTTTAGAGCTATAGGATATTATATGGATGTGTGATTGAATGAAAAAAATCTAAAATATTGAAGAAATTATGTTGCATCATTTCAACTGAGGAATGATTTTAAAAGGAATGTTTTGTAGTGACCTCAACCTGAGTAACCTGGAACCAGTTTTTACTTTATTACTTTTGAATAAGATATAAGGAATCACATCTCGAAGGATAGAATAGTTTAGTAGTATTGGTAAACTATATATATACATGATTGTCATATTAAATTTGAAAAAATATAACATATTTTTTAAAAAAAATACCATTATTCATTCTAGAATATTTTTTCAGATCATTTACATTACACCTCCTGGATTCTTAAGAGAGGAAATAAAATAAGGGTACGATCAAATACTTATTAAGGGTTAGATGTAATAGAGGATATCATTAGTAAATAAATCATGATTAATAATACATAATTTCTATGGAATGTTAAATATTTGAACAGACATGATATTTAATCATCAACTTGAATATCATGGATCAATAAGGAATAAACAATATGATAAGGTAAATAAATAAAAACATATTCAATTTAATCAATAAACTGTGAACAAAATTCATCCATAGAAAACATCATTGTAAAAATATCATGGGTATTAATAACTAAATTCTTAATGAAGGAAATGTTAAATTAATGGATTTCATGATCTCAAGCATCACGATACCTCTACTATCAAGCTCGTTTGTTAGACAGTTTAAAAATAATGGGTAGGTATACACAAAAAACACATTTTACTAAGGATATCCAACAAATTGAACTCATGAGACAATTGATGCATCAAGGGTATATCTATAACTAGTCCCCACATATATCTGTATGTCCAACACATTCCTCATATATCGAATGGTTAATTTAATTAATTAACAATATGACTTATCAACAAATTTCAATATTGAGTAAGGAATATGAATTGAAAATAATTTCCACAGTCAATCATATAACTCTAAAATTAAAATAAAATATATATAAATCATATATGTTTTATTAAATAAGAAAATTCATGAAAAATAATATATATATTTATGGGAAATGTAATATATAGTGATTTCCTGGAAGTGAATATTTCAAGGGAATTATAATGATTATAAAAATTAATCAAGAAAGAGAGTGTGGATAGTTTCCCTAGTCAAACTAATCATAAACCATACATAGAAATAATAGATATATTATCAATAAAAAATATCACTATAGGATCATAAGTATAATAATACAATTATTTTGTTGATGAATAAAAATACCATAAAAATATCAAAAATAACACTCTTGGGTAAAATAAACATTTCAATTTGAAAATATTTTTTAAAACAAAAAGTTCACTAAATATTTTGAAAATAATTTTATTTTAAAATATCTTTTGAAACATATAAATTAATCTTTAAATAATTGAGTGTTCATGATGGTAGAAATGTTGTATATTCCCTTCATGTTAAAACAAGATTCTTTAGGCATTTTGGGAAAATAAAAATAGGCCTTATTTGGAAATCAATATGAATATTCCTTTCATTTTTTTTGTAAAATATTAAAAATGGGAAAAAATATATTTAATAAATCATTAGGATAATTTTTAAGGAATTTATTATTTTTTTAAGAATCCAGGTTTTGGTGGAAATACGATTTTCAAATGAGGAAAAAAATAATGTCATATTTTATTAAAATCATTTTCTCAATAATTATAAGAACCAAAGAGGGGAATATGATACTGTTACTTGAAAACTTCTTGAATAACTAGATGATAATAGAATAAAATGGTTTTATTATTCATTAATTAAATATTTTATTTTAATGGAAATTTCATGCATAAACAATCTCGATTAAAATAAGATTGTGAAATAAGCCCTTACATAGATCATAATGTTGATGTGAGAATTAATCAATGAATCAATTATGTGTATCAAATAAAATCCAAATAAAACAACTAGAAACATAGTATAAGATAGGGAAAATTGTTTAGACACATAATCTTATAATTTCAAAGATAATTAAGAAGTTATATGACCCAATTAATAGAAATTGCGTTATGAAAGTCTTCACTACTTGGTAATTTTCAAATCAAATCCCCTCAAGTGAAATTATTCTAATTGAAACATAAAATACCATGGGGAGTAAATTATTCATGATATTACATCATAAGTGGTAATATATACACAAAAAAATAATCTTGGTGTATAACATTACAATACGGATCATTGAAAGAAAATTAAGACAAAATACCTCACCTCAAGCTTTCTTTTAATCAAATGTGGTTTAATTTTATTGAATAAAGGTTATAAAAATGGGATTAATTTATAAAAAACCATATTAATATTTGTAATATCAAATATTATCCTTTTATAAAATATTATTTCCTATTTATTAATAAATTTTTATTTTTACTCTTGTTTCGGGCGTTAATTGCCTTGTATTTATTGGACATGTATTGTCTCAGAAATACTCTTTAAATATTATTGATTTTGATGCTAACAAATACCCTTATTTTTTTATAATGAAATTACTTTATGTATTTTTGAGGAATATATTTCTTGATAATATTATATTATTTATGGGTTATAATATTTGTTAAAATATTCTAAATATGTTTTGAAAGTATTCTAGAAACAATGTTCATACCATATGTTTATAAGAGTGAAGTATGGTTGAAAAACCCATAAATTTAAATAGATCATATGGATCTTATACCCTATTTTACTGGAAAATTAATACTTATAATCACTACACTTGTATATAATCTTATGTTTGAAAAAAGGGAATGTATGGATGAACTACCCTACATTTGTAAGGAACCCTATATTTGAGGAAACATACATTAGGTATATTAACCCTAATTTTATAATAAACATTATGTTGTAAAAACTTAATTCAAATTATATAATTAAAATAATGAACCCTATGTTTGACTATTCAATAATGGAGTCTAAATTAAAGACATTTTCATGATTTCTACAATGACTTCGATGGAAGTAAATATAATTTTAAAGATTTTTTCCACCAATTAAAATCTCATATTCAAAAGAGTAATTAGTTCATATTTATAATGGAATTTATGAATCTATTGAATGATTTAAAATTTAATGATTATTATTTTTCATGAATTATTTTTTGGATCTACTCAACTAAAGAAAACAAAGATTGCTGATGTAATTCTTGTTTCAAGATTCTACTGTGTAATTATTGTTGTTTTCAATTACTGATTTTATTAAAGATATCTCAACAAGGATGTCTTCAAATATATTCTTTCTGGAAGACATTTATATTTGAAAAAGATGATTCATATTCTGTCAGTTTCTTCTGAAACTATCTACAAGAACCTATCACTCCAATCAAATCAAAATATTTAGTTTTTTTTGGAGTTTTGGATGCTTAGAATCATTCATGGTAGAGTTTTACATTCTCATACTAAGCTATGGATTCATGGTGTTATGAAAAATAACCAGAATGATATGTGAAGTCTTGTTATAAATGTGTCAACAACCAACACTCAGTTGCGAAGGTCATGTTTTTAAAGGAATTTTCTGGTGAAAATCACTAGGATCATAGAGGGAGTGTTGGTAGAGTGGAATAGCGGATCATTTTTCCTCAAAATAATATAATTTTTTTATGGATGTTATAAATCTCTTATGAACTTAGAGTATGTATTTTAATGATATGTGATACATACATCAATGATGATAACTATGGATGTTGGAAATCCCTTATGATTATATATGTTAAAAATATTTTATTTAATATATATATATGTTGATTATCACTCCATATGAAATTCCTAAAAATATAAATGCATGAGACTCTTCCAAAAAATATGAGTATGACATTAATTTTAAAGTAATGAATGCTATTATTTGTGGACATGGTCCTAAAAAATTTAATTGACTATATCAATGTACTTCTACTAAAAAAATGTTGAAAAAAATTGTTATTGCATATAATTGAACTAATAATGTCAGAAAATTGAAGTACTATACTATAAAACTAAATTTTGAAACTTCTGAAATGTATGATATTGAAAGCATCAACTTGATGAATTGGAAATTGATAGAAATAATCAATGATGTTCTTACCTTAGGAAAAAAATTTACTTAATCAGATCATGCACTAAAAGTACCCAATGTACTACCCTAAATATGTAGTGGAATATCTTCCAAATAAGACTATAATCACCGATCAAAGATTGGAAAATGAAGAATTTATTGGAACCTTGATGATTTCTTAAGTAAAGATGAATGTATAAGTTGAAGATTATAAGATAATAAAAATGGAAAACAATTCCCCTAAAGTGACATCTAAAATTAATTTTAAAGAATATGTCAAAATATCAAAAGATTTTGATTTATTATATTTTAAAATTGAACTAGTTTATCTAGCTAGAACATTTTAAAAAATTTATAGGAAAAAGATAGGATTTAAAAATTCCTTCAAGAATGATGAGAAATGAAATAAAGAAGTAAGATTTTATGAATGAAAACAGATCTGTTATAATAGAAATTTTTTCCCATAGTTAAAATAATAAATAAGGAATATGGAAAAGAAATGTTAAAATAAATATTCTTATGAGAATAAAGGTGAAATGGCTATGAAGGCTACTTGGAGTGTGTCTGAAGACTCCATCAGATATTCTAAATTTGACTGATAAATAGAGCACAAAAATATGAAAGAAAAATTGTTCTTTATTAATCACGAAGAAAATTAGTCACAATCCTATTATTCTTCTACTTCTCATTCTGATAGCTACCCTATATGTAATTTTCTGCTTATTTATCAATTCTTAATGAAAAATATGAATCTCTAGATAAAATGACAAGATACTAAAGAGACATAATAATGTTATTTTAAGTGAAAAATATGAAATGCTAAAACAACATCAATAATTGAAATAAAAATTTAATTAATTTATATTAAACCATACTATTCATGAAACTAATGTAAAATAATTAAAATACAAAGTATAATCATTAAAATGTACCGCTATTATATAAACCAAAGGATAAAAATATCTAAATGATATTCTTGGAGAAAATATTATTAAAAATGAAAAATATGGAATACTAAGAAGAGGATAAAAATCAAATATTTATAAAAATTATTTCGTACCTATTTCTAAAAATTCAAAATTTTTTTATTATGTAATGAAAGGACATTATTATACCAAAAATATTTTGAGAAAAATTCAAATAAGTGGAATTAAAAAAACTATTATTTAAGAAACTATTTTTGAAACAATTACTATAAATTATAGTAAAATAAGGCAAACCATTATTCCCAAATCCTTCCTTGATGACACAACTCGACAGAAGAAATATGAGAACCACAAAAAACTCTCACTTAATTAATTTTGTTGGTAAAAGACCACATGAATAGAAATTATGTAATGTTTATGTATAGTGGGTGCTCAAGAAACATGAGTGGAGACTCTTCAAATTTCCATACATTGCTAAAACTAGATAGAGGACTATTCACCTTTTTACACAATACTAAGGGAAATATAGTTGGAATTGAATCATTTAGAGATCCAAATTCAATTTCCATCAACAACATGCTAGATGTACAAGGGCTAATGAAAAAGAAAATAAATATTTTTTGACTATATGATGATGATTTTTATAATTAATTTTCAAAATATTACTGCAAATTTGTTTATGATAAATTGCTTAAATTTTGAGAACATAGAAGTAAAAATGTTTATACCATGGATCTTGGTTCTTTGTGTAAATAAAAAGTGAATTTTGTATCTAATGGGAAAAATGAGAGTTAGATTTGGCAGAAAAGACATAGATATTAAAATATATTTAATTTAAATGAATTGGATAATAAAATCTTAGTTTCTTATTTTCATATTCTTAAATTTGATTATGATAGATTCTATGATACATGCCAAATTGGAATACAAAAACAAATAATCTTTATAAGAGATTTATAAATTTTCTATGTCTAAACTATGATAACTTATCCACTTGAATTTTTTGGAACCATAAACAGTAGAAATGTTTTCTAGAAAATTATAGGTTTATGTATTAGGTGATGACTTTTCTATATTTAAAGGGGTTTATTTTATAAAAATTAAATGTGAAGTGTTCACTATTTTTGTATATTTTTTAATTTTATTTATAAACAATTTTTTTAAATAATATCATTAAGAAATGATCAAGGTGGAGAATTTGAGAACCCAAAAATTAACTCTTTTTTTTCTAAAATTTAGTTATTAAACACACCTTCTCTCCACAATAACACCTCAATAGAGAATTTTTTTTGAAAGAATAAATATAATTATTCAATATATGGAAAGGACTATGCTAAATGAATAAATCCTTAATACCTATTTTTCAGAAGAATATGTAAAAATAGCATGCTATACAATGAATAGAGTTCTAATAAGACCACTTTTTAAATAGAAACCCTATGAATATTGGAATAATATAAAACCTAAATTAAGTTACTTCAATTTATTTGGATGCAATGTGTATATCTCAAATATTATCGAAAGCCATGGTAAATTTGATTAGAAGGTTGATGAAGTAATGTTTCTAGGATATTATGGTACTTAAAGGCCTAAAATGTGTATAATAAAAATTCAAGAATTTTTTAATAATCACTTCATGAGATGGTTGATGAAAGATACCCTTTAGGTAAATATAAAGATCAAACATATCAAATTTTTGACAACATTATGCTTGAATCACTTAAAACTGATTTTTAAAACAAAATTAATATAATTCAGTCTAGTCCATAAGAACAAGGAGTAGATAAACCTAAAAGTGCCTTACCTAGACATTCTAGAACCTTTAAGGATTATCCATTATAAATAGTTATAAGAAATCTATATATCAGAGTAATAAAAAAATATAGGAAACATAGTTGTGTTTTCTTCCTTTATATCATAATTAGAACCTAAGACAATAGAAGAATCCTTTAATGATGAAAGTTGGTTAATGTATATAAAAGAAGAACTTATTCAATTTAGTAGAAATAATGTTATGGAATTAGTTGATATACCAACCAATTAAATAGTTATAGAAATAAAATGTGTTTTAAAAATAAACAAGTCGATTAAGGGATAATTACTAGAAATAATTCAAGATTAGTAGAAAAATTATACAACCGGGTAGAAGGAATAGACTTTGATGAAACATTTCCACATGTTGCTAGAATAGAAGAAATTAGAATCCTTCTAGATTATTAATCACATATAAACTCTATTTTATATCATATGAATGTAAAATAGGATTTTTTAAATAGATATTTAATGGAGTAACATTATATTGAACAACCACCAATTTTTGAAAACCCACATCTACCAAATTCAGTTTCCAAACATACTAAATCAATTTATGGCCTTATAAAAGAACTTATGGCTTGGTATGAAAGATTATTATTTTTTATTTGAAAATAGATTTTTTGTAGGGTTAAAGAATCATATATTTTAAAGAAAACTATTTTTTTAGTATATTATTTTTAAAAGTTTATGTATATATTGTTATTTTCGGTTCAAAAAAAATAATAAAAAATTTGTAATTATTTTTTAAGACTTATAAAAAAATTATTTTAACTGAGTATTATGGGAGAATTAAATTTCTTTCTTGGTTTTCAAGTTTATCAAAAAATATTATGGAAATGTATTAAATAAAAGAAAATACTTTATATGTTTACTGAAAAAGTTTAGACCGGTAAAAATTAGATGTATACAAACTCCCATATGTATTAATGTAAAACATGAGTTGGATGAAGTTGGAATTTTTTTTGGCATGAAGCTATATCGAGGTATGATTGGTAGTTTATTATATCTTACTACTAGAAGACCAAATATAATGTATTCCACGTTTTTATGTGATAGATTTCAATAAAACCTAATAGAATTATATCTTACTGATGTTAAAATAATTTTTAGATATTTAAAAGAAACTATTTTCCAATATCGACTTTATCCAAAAAATTATGATTTTAATTTAATTTCATATATAGATGCTGATTTTAGAGGTAGTAGATTAGATAGAAAAGATCATCAGGAACCTGTCACTTTTTAGAAAAAAATTTAGTTTCTTTTTCAATTAATAAACAATATTATATTTCTCTATATCAAATAAAGTGTGATATATATCTACTGGAAGCTGTTGTGCAAAAGTGTTGTAGAAAAAACACACCTTGTTGGACATTGAACTTAATTTTAATAACATTTCAATTTTTAGTGATAATACAAGTACAATTAATATTTCAAAAAATCCTATAAGTCCCTCACGAACCAAATATATTTATATATGTTATCATTTTATAAGATATCATGCTATTAAAAAGTATATATTTTTAGAATTTTAAATACCAAACATAAAATCAATGATATTTTATTAAACCACTTCTCACTACAAGTTTTTATTTTTTTAAGGTAAAGTTAGGAATATTTAATTGTAAATAAAATTTTATTAATTTAGTCTGTTAATTTATATGTCATTTTTTATAGATTTATATTATATAAATAAAACAAGACTTTATTTCATTTTAGAAAATGTTTAACTTTCCTAAATAAAAACTAATAATTATTATAATGAGTAAATTGGCCCAATAAACTAGAACCTCATCACCAAAATATCAAGAAAATCCTTTCTTTCTCTTTTACATACCCTCAAATTTTGAACCCTTCTACCTTCTAGAGATCTTGTGTTCCTTCAAACACATTGATCCTGAACCTTTAACCTTCATATTATATGAAATTTCAAAGAGAAAGAGGATAAATGGAGGTGAACCAAATGACTCAAAATGACAGCACACCCCATTTAGATATATCCTTCAAGGAAAAGTTTTCAAATTTGAATGTATAAATTAGATTTTTTATATTGAAGAAAACCCTTTAATTTCAAGGGTTTGAATTCATTTTTAATGAATAAAATATTGAATATATTTGTGAAATAGTACTGAATTAGTTCCATAAAAAAATTCAGTTCAGTTTTGGTGAAAGGGAAGATATATTCGCTTCACATGTAGATTATAAGGAATTTTCCATTTCCTCTTTTTAAATTTAAAATATAATTATATTTCCCCAAGAAGGAATTTTTCATTTTGATATTCAATAAATTGGAAATCAATAGAAAAAATATAACGATATTATTCTATTTCTCATTGGATAAATTTAATTCAGAAAATGTTTATTATGGGTCATGAGGTTGACTCAAAGGTACTGTTCAAGTTTATACATTCAATAATAATATCATGAATTAAAAAATTATAAATGATTATTGATCTTGATATGTATGTGATGTTCTTATTGATCAATGATATCAAGTTAAACTTCCCTAAATATATGCTCTGATATCTGAATCACTGCTTCTATTCAGATGCACAAATATATTTGTTTATGTATGGAAAAGTTATTTTTCTTATTCAATATATAATGAATAAAATTATTAATATAAATGTTTTCATGATGTTCCATCATAGAAACATTTTTACTATTGGTACTTTAATGATGTTAGGGTTCTTCTAGAGTACTGTAAATGGAAAACTATTACCTATTAGGGATTATGACCAATAAGAATCCAATCCTATTTCTCAGATAGTGTACAAAAATCTAAAATCCCCTAGATAATTTCACCTATATAACAAGGAAGTTGAAGAATATAGAGTAGAATATGTTGTAAAAAAGGATACTCAAATATGATACTTCAAATCAAGAATAAGTGGATCCTCAAGAAGTAGATAATGAAGTCCTTTTTCACTCAGGCTAAGAAAATAGAAGAAAGTTCCAGTCAAAACATAGAATATTAAGCTGTTTTACCCAAAGATGTTAATCCATCATTCTTTTTTGGAGCCTCAAACACTCATGAAGGAAAAAACATGAATGTAAGATACAAATTGAACAAGTATCTCTCAAAACAGAACATGTTATGAAAACTAATCAAGGAACTAAGAAAGTTAAAAAATCATGAGCTAAGACCACAAAAATAGTTGGGAATCAAATAGTCTATATTAACACACCATCATGGGAAGAAACATATTCTGTGTCTGGAGAGAAGACAAAAAATACCAAATAACATTTATTTCTCTTCTAGTGAGAAGAATATAGGAAAATCATTAGTTGTAATAGAAGGTTCTCAGTCATCAATACACCAATTATAAGACTATTCTAATTATATTAATAATCAAAGAGAACATTTATTCATCATTTTTAATAGAATAAAGGAGGATAATTCTACTTTAAAACATTATCTAGATTCTATATGAAAATAATTCGAAGAATTGAGAAAATAAAATATTCCCAAAGTATAATATAAATATATTTTAGCTAAGTTTCATAATAAAAGATAAATTTTTATTTTTAAAATATAATTTAGCACTTTTCAAAGATAAATGTTAGATAAATTTGGAATATTGAATGTAGAGTAAGTCTCAAAGAAATATATCAAGGATTTATCGAAGTATTTAGGAATTCAGTTTGAATTTTTAAGTAATATCTATAGTTAATTTAGATCCTCTACCTCCACTCCTCAACCATCACCTGATTTAATCATGAGGTTTCAAGTTGTTACTACCATGATATATGAAATTAATGACCGAATTCATTTACATCAACATAATAGTGCACTTTTGAATGAGCTTCAAGATAATGAAAAAGAACGATTTGATAAGTTAACCTCAAGGAAACCTAGAATCACACTACTTTTCAGCTAGTTAAGTGAAACCTTTACAAGTTTCATTAGGTAGAGGAAAATTTTCATGAATTTCTAAAATTCAATCTGATTGAAATTATTATGGTGTGTTAGGATGAAATGTTTTGCTGAGATAGTAGACTGATAATCGTACTGAAATATTACAAGAAGAGATGAAATATTTGAAGGAAGTTCTTTAGGCTTTTTGAGCTTCACCAGATCCCAAAACCACTAATAAACCATCCCTTTCACATTTAACAAGCCCTTATATTCAAACATTTCTCATCCAAATTGACTCATGTAACCATAAACATTTTTTCTCATGAAAATTACTTTATTTATTATATTCATGTTTATTATCATTATATTATCACATTTCTACTAAAAGAACACATATAACCCTTTCATCTTAAGAAGAATGTAAAATTGATTTTGATATATATACTATATTGAATGTTTTTTTATCAAATTCCATCTAATTTATTTTATATATCAATAAAATGGGGATAAAATTGTGTCAACAAAACATTACATTATTTTATTACCAACCTCTGTTATCAATTAAATGGAATCTTTTTTTTTGAAAATTAATTTCAAATAACTATAATAACTATATATTTTTAAAGATATTATTTCACTTTTGTTTAAAATTCATCTATTTCTTATAAGCCATGTTATAAGTTTTGTGATCATGAAAAAGAGTGATATTGTTGGGAATGTATTGTCTCAACAATACTCTATAAATCTTATGCATTTTGATGCAAAAAAATAGGTTATTTATTTTAATGATGAAATTACTATAAGTATTTTTCTAGAATATATTTCTTGAGATGATTATATTATTTACGGGTTATAATATTTGTTAAAGTATTCTAAATGCATTTTGAAGGTATTCTAGAAACATTATTCATACCCTAAATTTATAGTTGTAACATATAGTTCAGAGACCCTACCTTTGAAATAGTATGTTTGGAGTATGTACCCTATGATGTTTGAAAAGTATTGTTTATAAAACCTATTCTTTAATAGAGTCATATGTTTTAGAAAAAGAAATGTATGGATAAACAACCCTATGTTTTTAAGGAAACCTACATTTTAGGAAACAAACATATGGTATATTAACCCAAATTTTGTAATCAACCATATGTGGTTAACCGTACATTCAAATTCTATCATTATAAGAAGGTACCTTATGTTTGACTATTCAACGATGAAGTTTAAATTAAAGATATTATAAACAGTTCCTATAATGAAATCAATAGAAGTAAATGTCATCTTAATGATGTCTTATGACTGATTCAAAGGATTGTATTCAATAAATCAAATCATTCCTTTTTATAAGGTAAGTTATGAATATCTTTTTTGTTTTAAATTTGAATGATTGTGATTTTTTAGGCTACATTCTTAGATATACTAACCCAAAAGAAAAAAATATTTCTATATAAATATAAAGTTAATTTTTTCTTCATATAATACCATGTATGTAAAATATATTTTAAAATATAGAACAGCTACAGAGAAACGAAAAGATCGAATGGAAATGTTATTCTAAAAAAGATACACTTTGAAGCCATACATGTTTCAATGTTGTAAAGTGTAATTTCCATGCTTTGTTTTTTGATTATTTTGTTGGAGATAATTCACAAAGATAATATTTTTGGAGCTATTATTTTTTAGATACATTTATCTTTGAAAAAGTAGATACATATTCTATTAGTTTTTGCTGAAACTATATACAAGAACATTCTAATTCATTCACACAAAACTATTTTGATTTGTTTGAGTTTCGGCTGCTCGGACACAATTGTGGTGGAATATTAGTTTCTCAGACTAATATATGGATTTATAGTACCCTATAAAATAAGTAAAAGGATATTTAAATAGTTGTCTAAAGGTTTCAACTAACTATACTCTGTTGTGAATTTATTATTGTATAAGATCCTTTCTAGTGGAAATCACCAATCTCGGAGAGAGAGCATTGGTGATGTAGACTGGGGGATCTTTGTGCCCATAAAAACTATAAAAATTATTGTGTTATTATTTAATATTTATCCACTACAAAAATTATTATAAAAGAAAACATTGAAATAATAAATAAATTGTAAAGAAAGTTAATATCCCGAATATTTCACGATTTTTAAAAAGACACAATTCACCCCCTCATGTATATCTTTGTATTATTCCAACTTAATTCACATGAGCCTCAACCCAGTTGGTGAGGACTCCTTAAGTGCATCAAAGAGACCCAGGATCAAATCCAGGAAGAGGCTAATTTCTGTGTACTGTAGCAGGAACTTTGTAGAACTGTAGTACGCACAGTTTGTCACTGTATAAGTTGGGAATATTCCCTTATTTGGGCCTTTGGGCCACTGATTTGGTCCTCGAGTCCTTTAAGGCCTTCGGGTCACTCATGCCTTTGGGTCAGTAAGGCCTTCAGGCCACCTCACGACATTTGAGCCACCTTAAGTACAGATGAAAAACAGACAACCTATAGGGAACAAGCTTCAGAAGGAGGAGGAGCAAAGAGATTTAACCATAGAAGAAGCTAAAAGGATTAAAATAATGAGAGGGTATGGCATCTACCATCAGGAAAAGCCTGTGGATGCACGGGAATGCATATCTGAATATCCATGCAAAGGTGGAGAGATGATTTCTCAATGAAGATGCTCAGGAGGAGTAGTTCCCAATAGTTAGTCTGGGTTGCATGTAATGTTTGAAGCCTAAGGGAAATAAATTCCTCTAAGGCCTATAGTACATGTAATACTTACGACTACGGGCCTTGTAAGGGTTCCACCTCACCCCTTGAATGGTGGATTATCAAAATCAATAAAAAATGAAGGCCTTTAGCCATTAGAGGTATTATTCCAACCGAATCGTATTTTCATGTTTTTTTTCATGGATGTTAAGTTATTTTCCAAAGTATATATATCCCTCATCAATATAATTATATTAATTATTTAAATACTATATTTAAACATTAAATATATAACCATTCATGAATGTTAGACATAGAAAATGAATCTCATAGCTTTGAGGAGATGGTAGGCTGCCCGTACGCACAAGCGAAAATATAATTCCTATAACAGGTTAGAGGTTAAGGAAGTGGATGATATAACAATTTATGAGAATCAATATTATGTATTATATTTCACATTTATTCATTAAATATATCCTTATGACCTTTCTTGTACATCATAAGTGAAAAGAAAATCACATCGATTCGTAAGGTGCCGTACACATGAGAAACAATATAAAATTTTAAAAGGAATAGAATGTAAGAAGGTATATGAGATATTATAATTAAATAATTATAATAATATCATAAAAATAATATAAATTTTTTAAATCTAATATTATATCTATCCTTTAATGGTGGTGATGGAAAAATAATTACATTGGTTCATGAGGTGGTTATCCTTTATACACACGATCAATGATTTCTTTTCCAATTTGATGGAATATGAGATAGATATAGGTAATACACATAAAATAATAACATATAATTATATTTAGGATACTTTGATTTTTATATAATAATGTTTTAATAGGATTTTAATGATATAGAATAAGAAATAAAATAACAATTCTTGTTTAAGAACATTACCTCTTCTTCGGACAACTTTTATAGGTTTTCACCAAAATAATTCCTAGGTTATCTATGTGATCCAATAAAGGGCTCTATAATGTTGTGAGGGGAGTAAGTAAGTGATTTGGATAGTTATTTTGTGAAAAAATGTATCTATAAATTTGAAGAGGGGAGGAGAGTGGGTGTCATTTTATAAATTAGGGAGATGACAAACATGATTCGTTTTTTTTGAAAAGATTCGATTAAATCAATATTTTTTCAATGATAAAAATCCTTAAATAGGGTTCATTATTGAACATTATAGGTGATAATGTCGAACTATGTCTAGAAAATATGTTTTTGATAAGTCTCAGATCATTTTAAATAATTATCTCCTTAGTTTATCCCCCAATAAACATTTTTTAATTAACATCTATAATTAATATTTACCGTTTTCACTAAAAATTATGGTAAAAAAATTAAGCTGACCTTATTAGGTAATATAAAATATTATCATTATAAATATGAAATCCATTTTTTTAAATTCAATTAATAGAATTGGTAGAATTTAATTTAAAATTAAACCCATAGACCTAATGAAAAAGTAGTTTTCCAATGTAAAAAAATTCAAATGTTAAAGATGTTTCTTTATCAAAATTAAATATAAAATTCACTAAAATGAAATATTTTTTTATTAATAAATATATAATATAAAAAAAAATTCTTATAAAACTATATTAAAATAAATAGTGTTTCTATATGATTTAAAATTAATGGATGTTTTTAATAAAAATTTATATTTGGTTATTATTCATCAAAAAAATAATCATTTTTGAAAAATGTTAAAATTTTAACATAAGATAATTTTGATGTTATTATTTAAAAAATTAATTTATTATTGAGAAATAATTTTTTTATTATGATTAAAATTAATTTTATATTAAATTGTTTAGAAGCATCAAAACTGTTTTCTCTGAAAAATACAACTTTTCCAAAAAAATGTATTTTTCATTCAAATAATAATTATTTTAATTATAATAAATTAATTTCCATTTATTTTTTTATAAATTTGTAAACTATAAAATTTAAATAATTTAGTTAGGAATATTCATACTCTTTAATTTAACATCCAGGTTAAAGAGTCATTCTATTTTACAGTTCCTTTAGACTTGGGGTTATGCCTGTCACAAGCTATCAAAGGCGTTAAATTTAAAGAAATATATTTCATGGGAAGTTTATGTTCGATGTTGTGTGTTTCAAACACTATCAAATAAAATGTTATTATTTTTTAATTTTGTGGTATTAAATTCTCCCAACATTAAATAAATTATATCCTCATAAATTAACTTATGGTAAAAAATCAAGGGTTTGAAATTTGAAAATTCTTTTGTTGTAAAACCACATTATAAGAATGGTTAATAAAAATTACTCTAAATAAGAGATAAAGTGAAGTAAAAAGGTCAAATGTAGTAACACCTAACTAGGATTCTACTTTGAATAACAAAGGAGGAAAGTGAAAATATGTACATGGAAGGAAAACATAAATTAGTATAAAGAGTGAAAGAGATCATTCATCACAAGAATGTGAATGATCAATGGTAAGTTAAGGACCTAAAAAAATAAATCTTTGATTATTTAAAATTCCATTTGATTCATTAGATATGAAGTTAATATGATAATTTTTTTTCAAAATCCATTTTCTAACATTGAGGAATTCATTTATTTTTTAAGAATATATAGAAATATAACTACTTTATATCTATCTATGTCATAGGCACAATTTCATACTTTAGTTGTGCATCGATAAATTCCAACTTCATATCTTACTCCATGAAATGAATATACATAAATGAATTTTTGTAAGACTGAAGCACTAAAATTGACTTGTAATGAATCGTAAGATCCATAAAAGAGTGAAATGTTTTTCCAACTATCTATGAATATTTTCTAAAAACAATATGGTTAAAACATGTTATCTAATATAAATCATTAATCTCTAAACCTCAACATTAGCACCACAGATTCTTCATTAATATTAAATTTTCAATTTAATTAATTAAAAACAATGATATGTTAATCAAAACATTATATAGACCAGTGCTAGGTGTATCACCCTTTTCTCCATTTGATTGTGGGTCTAAGCTCAATAAACATAATGGTTGTGATGGGTTTTCACCCAACAAGTGGGGTTTTTATTTTTTTAAGGAAATATTAATATAATTCCTATAACATTCCCAACTTATAATGAACCATAATAAATAAAACATTAAAGAAAAGATAACCCTTAAAGGTTGTCAATACCATTAATATTATTTCTAAAAAAATATAAATTGATTTTTCCTCAAATAACTGTTTCGTAAACTCAAATAATAGGTTTTATTCCCATAAATATTTTCCAAAAATAACCTCATTCATATTATAATCCTACCACATAAATTTTCAAAAGGGTTGTTTAAGAATTTAATTTTTGGATTAAACATAAGCTCATAATCCCATTATGGTATCCATAACACTTAAGTTAATGAAGACATAAATGATTCTCAAATTAAACACACTTCACAGATGATTCATGATTCTTATAACCAAAATTCCATTGGAAAAAAAATTCTTCGATAACTTTATTCTTGAATACTAATACTTCATATATTTTATTTTAACATAGGGCCTTACTTGGTCTAGGGGATAACCTATAAAAGATGGTATTGACTCTTATATGTCTTAGGTTACCCTCATTTATGATGATAAACTATTAATGGATCTCTAGGATGAAATTTAATTCCTTAGATTTTAGTTTTCATTTTTCCTTGAAAATTAATTTCTTTATGACCTTATTTTACACACATAATACAATTTCCCATTCCTCTTAGTCACTTTTCTGGGTGTCTCCTTCCACATTTATGATATGATAGAAATGACACATTCTTTCCTCTATGGTCTTTACTAATCGACGTCTTAGTGAAATCCATCATTTTATTCTTTGGTGAGTGTAATAGTTGGTTATTTTATAGGTTTTTAATTATGTTTTTGTATAACTTATTAGGAATAATCATGATATATTTCACTCTTATAATCATCCAATTTGGTTTCTCATAGTCACCAAATTTTACTTCATAATCAATATTAACATGATTCATTTGGGTTCTAGCTATTGATTAAAACCATAAATCATTGCATGAGAAACAAAAATCATAGTGTTAAAACCATATAATCATTTATAAGATATTTGAATCATGAAACCCTATTTTTAATCAAAACACATTAGGTTTAATATAGGTCATTCACTATCATCATTTATTAAAATGATTTATAATGGTTTGTAAAGACAATATGAATTATCCAAAACATATCCCCCGAGAGTATCAAACCTGGTGCATATTATGACACACTGTCATGTACCAGGTAATAGTTGAGTCATTATAGATGCAGCTTATTTAGATTTATTTCACCTAGGTATATATGTATCAGAACCAAATCAATTCTTTGTATCCATACAGGGATACATTTCTTATAAAAACCACATAAACTCTACTTTACCAAAACAATATGATGTTTTTCTATACTTATCGTCAATGTGTATCATTGGTTTATGCTTCCAAATATATTTTTTTCTAGAATCTAGTTCCCATGGTTTTACTAAACTTATTTTGATACCATTTATAGAGACCCTGCACTCAGAAACCTCTAGTCATTTTCTACATTATTTCAATGGAATAAGCTATAAAGAATCTCAACCTAAAGGACATAATAGTTTGGTAGTCTTGGTAAAATAGATACATATATTATTACCATATTAAGTTTGAAAATAAAAACTAAAACATAATTTTTATCAATAATATCGTTTTTTTCTCTATCGTTTCCTTGAATATCTTTCATAGTACACTTTCTGGAATCCTGAGAAAGGAAACAAATTAGTGTAAGTTTAAATAATCAATAAGGGTAATGTTAAATAAAAGATATAATGACTAAATAAAAAATTATTAATAAGGACTAATTAATATGTAAAGGTAAATATTTGAACACACAATCCATTTAATCAATAAATTGACTATCATGATTAGATAAGGTAAAATCAAAATGGAATGGGGAAAAACTGAAAATACATACTATTTAATAAATAAATTGAGAATGAAATGAATCTAGAGATAATATCACTGTGAAAATATCATGGATAATAATAATTTAATTAATAATAAATGAAATTTGTAATTATTATATTTCATGGCCTCAGGTGTCATGATACCTCTACTATCAAGACATTTAATAATACAGTTTAATGTTGATGGGTGGGTATACACCAAAACCTATTTAACTAAGGATAGCCAATTGATTAAACTCATGAGACTACTGTTGCATTGAGAGGATATCTATAACTCTGCCCCACCCATATGTGCATGTACTTCACATTCCTCATTTATTGAATGAACAATTTAGTTCCTGAACAGTATGCCTTATCAATAAATTTTCATATCACGTAAGGAATGAAGATTGATATTAATTTCCCTGGTCAATCATATAAATATCAAACTAAAATACCATATACATAAATGATATATTTTTTAAGTAATAATCATATCTATGTTAAATAATATGGAAATTTGTGGAAAATTTAATTTCTAATGATCATAAGAAAGTGAATATTTCAAGGGAATGATAATGATTACAAAAATTATTACAGAAAGAGAGTGCCAATACTTTACCTGGTCAAAATAATTGTAATCCATATCGGGAAAAAATAATTATTATATTCAAAAATAATTATTAGATCATATGTATAATAAATAGTTTATGTCATCAATAAATACAAATACTACAAAAATTTCATTAAAACTTTATTAAAGAATATAACCTTTTCATTTTGAAAATATTTTTTTTAAAACTAAACATTCAAACAAAATTATATTTTTTTTATTAATTTCTTTTGAAACATATAAAATATTCTTTAAAACATTTAGTTATCTAAATAAATTCCGTATATGATGTACACATTCAAATAAAGATTTCTTTTACATTTTTAGTAATATCCAAATTGGTATTGTTTAGAAAAAACATAAAGGTTCCTTTAAATTTTTTTAATTTAAAAAATGGGTAAAAAATAATTTTATATACTAGTTGGATAATGCTATTTTTTTTGAAATAATTTTTAAAAACCTGGTTTTTTAGAAAAAGGATTTTTGACCGAAGAGAGAAATGAATTCAGATTTTATTAAAATAATTTTCTCCATACATCTTTGTAAGAAATATTGTAATATGGTACTATTACTTAAAAATATCATGAATAAACAATCAAAAATAAGGTTAAATGGGTTTATTATATAATGATCAAATAATTTCCTTCAATGCGAATTTCCTGCATAAAGAATCCCGATTAAAATGAGATTGTGAAATAAACCATCATAAGGATCATAAAATTGAAGCAAGAACTAATAAATGAATAAATTATGTCTATAAAATGTAAATCCACACAAAACTAGTTCATATAAAACAAAATATAGTTATAAGTCTTTACAAACATTCTTTTATAATGTCAAATACAATTATTAAATTATGTGTATAAAATGTAAATCCACATACTCTAAATTATATACAATTTAACCTCCAATTTAAAAGTTTTAAACATGTTATGAATTTATACCATAATTGTATTATTATTTATAATATCATATATGTACCTTTTATACCATATTATTACTCATTCATTAATAACATTTCATTTAATGCTTGTTTCCAGTGTTAATTGCCTTGTCATCTCATGCACGTTTTATCACAGATGTTGTAGTTCTTATGCATAATATATATATATATATAAGTTACATTATTATATTAATATTTTCAATATCATATTTAACAATTTAACGTAATTTTATATTCATTATTCAACTTTGAACATAGAAAACGAATCACATCTCTTTGTAGAGACGGTAGGTCGTTCGCATGCACATGCAACGATAGAATTCCATTAACAGGTAAAGGGTTAAGGGATTGGGTGATAAAATAATTCTAAAGAATAAATATAGTTTCAAATATATCAAATATATTCATTAAATTTATCTTTATAACATTCTATGTAAGGTGTAAGTGAAAAATTAATCACAACGCTTCGTGAGGCGGTAGTCCGCTATACACATGAGTAACATTATAATATTTTAATCATATTGAAATTAAGAAGGTATGTGTGTTATTATAATTTAAAAAGTATCAGAATATCATGAATATCTTATTAATATGTTTAATCCATCATTATATAGATCCTTTAAAGTTTGTGATGAAAAAACTACATCAGTTCGCGAGGCGGCGGTCTGTCGTACACACGATTGATGGTTCCATTTCCTATTTGTTGGAAGATGATAAAGATATAGGTCATTAATTTAACATAATAACATCTATTTATATGTTATATAATTGTTATATTATATAATCAAGGTTTAATAATATTTTAATGAGGTTAAATAAGAAATAAAATAAAAATAATTGTTTAAGAATTGTACCTCTTCTTCGGATTTTTTTAGATTGGCACCAAAAACCTTCTTAAAATGCATCTATGATGAAAAAAGGGATCTAGTATTCTATTATTGGTGTAATTAAGTGACTTGGGTAGGTCTTGGCTAAACCAAATTACTTTTTAAGTATAAATATGAGAGGAGAGGGGGTCTCCTTTTATAAGTGGGGGAAAGGACACACATGGAATATTAGAAAAGAATAAATTAAAACCATGTTTTTTTAATTCCAAAATCCTAAAAAATGTATCATTATAAAACATTATATGTGATTAGTAAAAATTGTTCCATAAAATATGTTTTTGATATGGTTTATATCATCTTCAAACTTTATCTTTTTAGTTTAACCCCCAATAAACCCATTTTTTACCTTATCCATGATATTTAACATTTGATGTTTCAACTATTAATTATGGTAAAGAATTAATTTGATATTATTAGATAATATAAATTTTTAGTATTTAAAATATTTACCAAATTTTAAAAAATTCCATTCACATTAGGGATAGGATTCAATTTAAAATTAAACATGTTGGTGCGATGAATATGTGGGTTCTCGAAGTAAAAATATTTAAATGTTCATAAAGTTTTTATATAAAAATTCAATATTAACTTTATTAAAAAAACCAATTTGGTTCAATAAATATATAATTTTACTAATTTTACTTTTAAAACCATATTAAAATATAATGGGGCTTGTATATGCTAAAAAAAGACAATTTTTAATAAAAATTATTCTTTCTACCATTCATCAAAAAATGAATATCTTCAGATAAATATAAAAAATTAATCATAAAATAATTTTTAAATTTTGATTTAAAAAATTAATCTTATTTTTTTTAAATAAATTTCTAAAATTTATACATATTATTTTCAACATAAGTTCTCAAAACGCGATAAAAACATTTCCTTGAAAAAATACAGTTTTCAAAAAACATTTCTATTTATTTAGAAACATTATTATTTTAATGATAATAAACATACATCCAATTAATTTATTTTATATATGTCTAAAAAATAAAAAATTTAAAATTTAGTTCTTACTTTTCAAACTCTCTAGTTTAGTAGTTAGGTTATAACAACATTCTTTTTTACGGTTCCTTTAGACTTGGGGTTTCATGTGTGGAAAGCTATTAAAAGGATTAAATTTTAAGAAATATATTTCATGTGTATTTTATGATCAGTGATTCACATCACATATGTTATGAAATATAATGTTCTTCTTTTTTAATTTTTGGGTCTTACCTATTTTTCAATATAATTATTATTTATATTAATTGTCGTCATATAGAAAGATATTGAAGTATTTGAATTAAAGGTATTGATATGGATAGAACCCACATTACCATGAGAATGAGGAGTCTTGAATGAATGAAAGAAAAATATGTTTCATTGAAAAAAAATTATTGGGTTGATGGAAAGTAGTTCTGGATGTCAAAAAAGTGTGCATCAAGCATCAGTGATGGCTTATCAACCATATCACTCATGGAGGGAATAAAAAAATACAGATAAGAAAGAAAGGCGATTCTATTTGTCTAAAAAATGAATATTTTCACATGAATAAAGGATCACTAATGAATAAAATTTATGAGGTTTATCTATTTAAAATTGAATAGTATAAACACAAACATTGTCTTAATGGTTTCTTAAATCATATCACTAGTAAAAATGTGAAGATCGGTGAGAGATCCCTCCTATAACAGAGGAAGCATGGAGAATAATGAAATGGTAGAGAATTGAAATAATAAATATATAAAAGTGGGATGTTTCTCAAAATTGAGTTTAATCCCATTCCAAAGATGATGAATAATCCTATATAAATAATCTATAATCAAATTTTTTTAAGTGGTATCACCAAAAACAGAATCATTTCGAAGGAATGGAGTAAAGTTGAAAATAAAGAGTTATCCCACCATCAATAACCAAATTATTCTATTTATTGATGACTAGAAATTACCCCACCCCCATATGATTAATATTTATTATTATGATTTGATGTGATGTAGATTTAGGGGGGAAATATGATCCATGGCATTTGATTTTTCTGAAAGGAGATAAGTGAAACAAGTGGGGTTAGAGTTATTATAGGTATTAATTGGAATTAGGCCTATAAAAGTTTAAATGGTATCAAGAACCTCTCTGAACTACCATGTGGTGTAGAGAAACCACCTCTGTATTTCATAGATGAATTTGTAATTTCATGATGAACATTAAAATATTTAGAGCTTGATTTGGAATTAAAGTGGTGTCAAGGAATTATCAAAAATATAAAGTGATATCGATACATATTTAGTGATCAATAAATGGAATCAGTACACATTTCAATTGTTATTATACCACTAATAAAAGATAACATTACTCAAATTAAGAATAAAAAACATTCATGGGAATCAAGATTATTTTCATTTAAAAATAATGTGGTATCAACTAATTGTTTTTTATGATACAACAAGACATATAGAATAAAATTGAATAACTAACAAGTGGTTACCCCACCGAAATATCTATCTTAATACTTGGTGTATAGAGTGGAATGAAATCAGGGTGAGCCGATGATGAGAATTCAAATATTTTTAACCTTATATGGAATAATATTAGACATGTGAATAAATAATGAACATGGATATCAAGTGTTAACACAATTTTATCATGAAAAAGCTATATTAGTTTTTTCAATACGTGTTATGAACCACATAGTTTATACTTTATTGTATATTCACTAATGTTCTGAAAATATTGTGATTGAGATCATATGATGAATTATTTAAGTAATTAAAAGATCAATATATATGAGTATATTGAAGAAAGTGAGTTAAATGGATAGTTCTCACATCATTGAATTAAATTATTCTACCCAATATGATTTTTATCGTAGTAAGTTTAGAAAAGCTATTAATTAATGAATCCAAGTGATAAATTGACTCTGTAAAATTTTTGGAGTAAAATTTATATGGAGATATGATGTTTTTTGGATCTTGAAAGGGTAAAATATGAAATTTTCTTGTTAAAAAATATATACCAATATAATGTTGAAAAATCTAGAGTTACAATAGTGATAAAATAACAAATGGTTCAATCATCATGTGGTCAAGAGAGAACCTAATGGTTTGAAGGTGGTTAATGAACCCACATCTTCAAAATATAAATCTATTTTTAGAAGTTGGGTGAATTTGATTTCAATAAATTGACCTTTGTGAAGAATTTGGTGAATCTTCAGAGCTAGATATTGTAATTTTCCAAACCTCCATAGACTATGAATTTTTCAAAATCAGGTGATTGGGGTGTTATGGAAGGAAACAATAGATCATTTCAAGAGTTTTCCAAAATTCATGTTTTCCTAATGGTTGGACACGTTGATGACTCAGGGCGTTCGTAGGTCATGGTATCGGCAGGTCAGGGCTTTAGTAGGTCAAGCACCGGTAGGTCGAGGCTTTGGTAGGTCAGGGCGTCGGTGACTTAGGGTGTCATTAGGTCAGGCGTCAGTAGGTCTAGTGTTGGTAGGTTGAGGGGTCGAAAGGTTGAGGCATCTGTAGGTTGAGATGTCTGTATGTCAGGCATTGGTGAGTTTGGTGATATCGAGTCACGTCAGTGACTCGCTATCAGTGAGTCCATTCAGGGACTCACTATCGGTGATTCATGTCGGTGACTCATCTGTTGGTGAGATAGTTTACGATGACTAACTATCAGAGACATGTGTTAGTGACTTACCCATGGGTGATTCATTTCCTTTTTTTCCAAATTTTTCCACTTTATCCCCTCTTATGTTGTATTTTATGTAAATAGAGTTTAAAGACTTGTTTGAGTGTTTATAAAGTCATTTAAAAAGATATTAATTATATCTTTAGTATCCTAATCCTCATGGGACTTTGAAATATTAATACCATGTGGTCTTGACCATGATCTGAGTTTAATGACCCCTGAAACTGTTTCCCTTCCATTAATATATGATTTGGGTCTTTTTAATCTAAGATTCTCTCTTCGTTGAAACCTTCCATTTCTCTTGGTGCTCTCAAAACCATTCTTCCCCAAGGTGTCGTGTTCCAGGGCTATATCAGTCTGTTCAGTTTTTCCGTAGTGTCTTTCCCAATGCTTGCACAACCCCTTGTTTTGGAGTAAGGAAGAATCAATGGTTACCTATTGTTCTAAGTAGGAATTCCTTCATCTCACTTTTATTTTTGCATCATGCATGGTTGGTGTGCTCATTTCCCTTTGTGAATACGGTTGTACACAAATTTAATGAAGATAATAAGAAGTAACAAATGAGTGGCTGAGAAGACGATTACGATGATTTCTCTATTTTATATATTATCCTTGATCCAGGTTACATTTTGTAAGGGTTGTATGCCTTTTGAAAATCATGGTCGTTCGTGGCCTCTGTTTGTGCACCCATATGACTTATGAATATTTCTTTTTATTTCCTTGTTGAACTAATAAAATTATAAAACTTATTAACCACATACAACCCATTAAATATACAAATTCCCCAGGATCAATCCTTTTCTTTGATCACCCACGAATTATCAAAGTGGAATTAAAGAACGAGGGTTTCTAATTATGAATACGCCTTGCAGTTTAGTGTGGCAGCGTGATATTTATGGTTCTGTCAACCTTGTGTTTCATGATGGTCATATGGTGTTGTGACCGGGAGTGTGGCTATGAGTATTGGGTGGTGTAATGGAATGTCAGGTTGAGATATTGGTTGATTGTAGAATGGATGAACTTGTTATGTAGTGGGTCTATATCTGGGTAGTGGGTGGGCATCGGGGATGCATGCTTGGGTTGTGTTATGTTTATGTTACTGGGTGTGCTCTATGTGGTGTTGTTATATAGCGGGGCTGCCTTGGGTGGAAGTGATGAGGTGTGTGTGTGTGTGTGGGGGGGGGGGGGTTCTTATTGGGAGGAAGGACACGGTGGTATTACATTGAATAATGATGGTGGAAATATATGAATGAGTTTTCAAGAAAGGGGAGTATGTTGTGGGACTGTAATCTAGTGGAGTTTTTTTGCTGGATGTGGGTTTTTTCAGGAAGCGGGGCTTCCGAGGATGGTTTATGAGGGATAATTTTTAAGAAGGGTGATTTTACGTTGTGTGGACCTTTCTCATGGAGTTTCCAAACACTTTTGTTAAGTGAGTGTGGGTTGTGATGTTAATTTTTATGTTTTTTGTTGGGTAGTTTCCTAGATAGGGATGCAATAACTGGTAAATTAATAACAACGTCAAAATAATTTGCTCTCAAGCATCTTTATTTTATAGAATTGGTAAGTGACCATCATTCATTTTGATACGTGCATTTAGAGGTAGCAGTAAAGGTAGATTTCGGGGTTGGTTTTTTGTTATAAAATACCATAAGTTGGGGTGAGTGTTTGGTACTTATATTTATATATACTTTTAGTTCCTTGAGATTTATATATACACCCCACCCATGTTGAGCACTACATGATGAACACCCCCTATTGTTATGGGGGAGGTTGTCATTTCCTAACATCCTGGTAGGAGGATGGATGGTTGGTTATTGGATTTTTTATTATCCCTATTTTAGGTATTCGTTGCCCAAGAATCTTCAAGAAGGTTGTGGTGTGGTTGTGAGGCCTAGGTGTCTACAGGTGTGGTGTGATTCCCATGTGTTTTCAATATGAGATATGTTGTGATTTCCCAATTGGCTTCAGGATGAGGTTGTGGTTTGTGGCCAAGGTGTCTATGGGTAGGATGTGATGTGGTATGGGGCCCAGGTCTGGGTGAGTAGATTGTGATAGTGGGGCTTGTGGAAGAGTGTGGTAGTGTTATGACGCTCGCCATTCGGGATGAGTAGTTAACAAGAGGGAAGTGGTGTGGGGTACCCTAACATTGACGTGCTTACTATTTACATTACTTGACTTGTGTTATTTGGTGAGCATGATTTGGTGAGTTTGGGGTAGATAGTATACCTTGTTATATACTTTTTAGTTTTTTCTATTTTTCTCACAAGGGAATTAGTATAATTCTCCCACTTGTGCATGAGAGACTTAAATTTTTTCTATTGAGTATACTTGTATGTTCACTATACATATATAAATTTTTTTCAGGTTTTCAGGGAGATTACATGTACCGTGCTGGACATTACTAGCTCAGGCATCAAGACAGTTGTTGTGTCACTACTTAGTTTTATTTTTGTATTTACTTTGGAAATTTCTGTTGTATTGCTAGTAGTTTTACTTTAAACATGCACGTGGGATGGATTTTTTACTTCTTAAATATATATTTTCCGTAGAGTTGTTTTGAGGATTATACATATTATCTCTCAATCTTGGTTACATTAAAATGGATAATTTCACCAATTTTGTGAGATTTGTATACCCTTGGTGCTAGTAACCACATCATGGCCTATTGGAGTTAGGAATCAGGGGGTCATTATCACTTTTTCATCTTGAATAAGTAAGGTCATGACATTTTTTCATCCCTTTTGTCATCTTGAAGAAGGAGGGTCGTGATAGAATGGTATCAGAGAAAATGGTTGAGATAAAAGATGGAGTTTTGAGTTAGGCACATTGAAGATTGAATGGGATGGTAGAAAAATAGTGTTTGTTGATCTTTGTGAGTGACATAGGCAAGAGAAGACTATCTAGGAAATAAGATTTTAGGTCCCCCCATGATCGGAAGTAAGGAATCTGAGCGTACTGAACGAATAAGTGAGGCTACATCGTTTGAAAGGTAGATACCCTAAGAAAATACATACATCGTATTGACTTGTTTTTTTTTGTTTTGGGAATTTTTGGGAAATTATAATAAAGAATGAGTTAAAATGAATTCAAAATAAAATTCAATACTACTATATCTTAGGAGTTCCCTGTTTATTTTTTAGCTATGGAACCAAGTCATCATTTGCGTGTGGTATGAGAAGTGGAGGCTCAACAAGCTGACTCGATGGATTTAACGAGGGCTGAACCAGTGAGAGTGGATAATCAGTGGCAGAAGATGCTTCTTAATTCCAAATGGTAGACTCTGGAAAGGTATGAAGCAATTGTTTCAGATACATAGTTAGAGAGTTGGATTGAGTAGATGATGATCAAATTCATCTTGATTTAGGCTCTGATAGAGTATTGGGTTCCTCTAGTGGGGAGCCAGATGCAGGGCGCTGCGTGTCAGTGGTGAAATCTCTACCTGGGGGAGAGGATAGAGACTGATCTTCTCTCGGTGGATTTTGAGAAGGAGTTCCGAGAAAAATTCATTTCTTTGGGCAAGAAGGATGGGAAGAGGAAAGAGTTACTCTCCTTCCAGTATGGGAGTATTTCATTTTGGGAACTGGGCATCAAGTTAATGGATCCCCTTCTCTTTGTTCTAGATTAATTTATAGATGAGGAGTCTTGAGGAAGATGCTTAGAGGAGGAACTCTTTCATTCCCTCCAATATACATTTACTCTTTTCACCTTTTCGATATACCTAAAGGTTCATAAGAATGAGGATTTAGTGAAAATGATGCACTCAAGAAGATGTTTATAGTGAGAGGGGATCCAGTCGTGCTCTTCAAAGGGAAAGGTTTTCATTGGAAGGTCTCCAGCGTTTGAGACTTATAGGTTTTATCCAACAGGGAACCAAAAACTACAGTTTTAGTTCTGAACTTATAGTCCTCATACTTTTCTTATGGGATTAGGACCAATGTGTTTTTCATGAAGAGGCTGCAGGAAAATTTGGAGTCATTTCCCAATTCTATCTCAGTATGGTGGAGGTGGGCACATTCAGTGTCCACCTCAGCAGCAGTTTCCAGGAAAACCGTTTCAGCGGTAGGGACAATAGGCTCCTGCTCCATCGAGGGGAGACAGAGCAGGAAGAGGCAGACCTTAGGGAATTCAATAGGGACCTCATCCTAGAAATGGTCTATGAGGAAACCATTAGTAGAGGGGAATAGGATCTAGGGATGGTTAGTTACATGCTGCAGAGGCAGCAGTTCCTGTAGTGACATAGATCATTCGAGTAACGATCAGTTTGTTTAGTACTTTTGTTTGCACATTGTTTGATTGGGATTTTCTCACTCCTTTGTTGCACCTAGTCTAGACCATGGTCTAGGAATATACATAAAGAGAATTTACAATCCCCTTGTGTTAACTACAATGATTAGAGTTCAGACCATCTTGTTTGATGTGTGATGTGGATGAAGACTGATGATGGGGCCACATTAGTCCTATGAGGATCTTTTCTTGTTATAGATGCAACCACATGATTTCATCCATGGAATCATCTAGTTTTACTCTATTCATGATGTTATCGACTACTTATGAATAATTGTTTTGTTTTCATATGTATATGTCCATTGTGTGGCTCTCATTGCTATGTAGGGATATCAGGTGGATAACCGACGTGTGGATCCTCTTCTTTCCTTATTGACCAAACTGTTAGTGGAATCAGTGGTTATTGAGATGAGTGGGGTTTCCCAGAGTTGAGGGTTAATTCTTGTATGTTTTTCCTAAGGAGGTTTTGACTCTACCTCCATGACATGATATTGAGTTTGGGATATACAATCACACTGTTGCTTCTCTTATTTTGATGGATCCTCATTGGATGGAACATTCGGAACTACGCGAGCTAAGGATTCAGATTGACGATCTGATGAAGAAGGGATTTATCAATCCTAGTGTGTCACAGTGGGGTGCTTCAGTTTTCTTTTCGAAGAAGGAATACTGTGGTATGAGGATGCGTATAGACTACCAAATGTTGAATTGGGTAACAGTCAAGAACCGTTACCCTCTATCGATGATACATGATTTTTTAGACTAGTTGAGGGGAGAAAGTTGGTTCTATAAGATCCATATGTCGTATGGGTATCACTAGTTGAGATTAATGGATAGTGACTTATCGAAGATTACTTTCAAGTGAAGGTATATTCACATAGATTAAGTGGTTATTCTGTTTAGTGTTACGAAAGAACCGATCATGTTCAAGGGACATATAAACTCCATCTTCCATGAGTTCCTAGACTCGTTCATTGTGGATTTCATTGATGACATATTGATCAACTTGAAGTTAGTGGAGGATCATACCAAGCATCTCAGAACTGTATTGGAGGTTCTTAGACGCAACCATATTTATGGAGTACTATCAAAGTGTATGTTTTGGAGATGGAAGGTCTACTTGCATGGACATGTGGTTCCTCATCTGGGTGTAGTAGTGGATCTGTAAACGGTAAAAGTGGGTATTTCATGTTAATAACCCAAAAATTTGGTAGAGGTTTATAGTTTTCTTGGTATAGTAGGATATTACCAGATACTCTTACCTGATTTATCTTAAGTAGCAGGTCTGTTGAGGGCTCTGACTAGAAAAGGCCAAGATTTCGTTAGGAGCATGCAGTTCTATGCCATGTTCAAATATCTAAAGGGAAAGTTAGTTAGTGCTCCAGTGGTAATGTTTCCAGAGGAAGGGGTGATGTTTGAGGTTTTTTTCGATGCTTCCTATATGGGCTTAGGGTTCTTACTGATGCAACAATGGGGAGTCATATCTTATGAGTTTATGCAGTTATGTCACCATGAACATAATTATGCCACCCATGATTTAGAGCCAGCATCGGTCCTATTTTCACTAATGTAGTGGTGGAATTACCTCATCGAGGAGTCCTTTGTGGTCTTCACAGATCATATGAGTTTGAGGTATATATTTTCAAAGGGATATATGAAAGTGATATAGAAGAGGTGGATGGAGTTTCTTTAAGACTATGGTTTTGAGATCTCCTATACCTCGAGAAAGGAGAATGTTGTAGCTGAGGATTTGAGAAGGAATTCACAGAGAGAGGGAGTTTGATAATCTATAGATTCTTGGAAGGAAATGGAGGAGTTTGAGTCCTTGCACATTGATACATGAATGGTTGGTGCCAGGGGTTGGCTATTTTAGATGACAGTGAAGTAATCTCTAAGGTGGTAAGTGGAGAAGTCTTAGTGGGGATACTCGAAGGAAGAGGTGATGTGTGATCACATAGACCATGGTGATGCTTTAGAGGAACGATAATAGGAAGGTCCAAATTGGATGTTATTCCATGGGAAGCTATTTTTACTAGGGGAAATGCATGAGGGAGTTCTCCATGAGTTTCATAGATCACCCTTAGTAGTACACCCAGAAGTTTCTAAGATTTATTGCAGCTTGAGAAGGCAATTTTGGTGGGCCGGGATGAAGCGGTCCAAGGTGAAGTTTATGGAGAGGTTCTTGGAGTTCCAATAGGTGAAGTTTGAGCCTCGTGTCCCTGGTGGTTTGTTGCATCCCTTAGATGTCCTAGAGTAGAAGAGGGATGAAATCTCAATGAATTTCATTTCAAGATTACCCAGGCATTAGGGAGCATGTGATGTTTTCTAGGTAGTGGTGGACCGACTGATGAAATCAGCTCACTTATTAGAAATTAAGGAGTTGATCTCAGTAGATTCCTCAATGATAAGGTATATGGATGAGGTGGTGTAGCTGGATGGGGTTCCAAGAACCTTTATCTCAAATAGAGATACTTGTTTTACCTCACTAGTGTAGAGGGGATTGCGACATGATTTTGGAACTCAATTATTCCTCAACACTTATTTCCACCCACACATAGATGACCAGACATAGAGAACCATCCAAACATTGGAGGACATTCTACAGGCATGCATCTTGGATTTTAGAGGATCGTGGGTATATCACTTTCTCTTGGTAGAGTTTTCTTACAATAATAGCTATAACTATTCCATTGGAATGGCTCCATTGAAAGATTTATATAGAAGGTCGTATCATTCACCTATTTTATGAACGAAATTTGGGGAGGTAGTTGTTCTAGGGTCTGAGGTAGTGTAGAGTATGATAGGGAAGGTTCAACTTGTTTTTGAGAGAATTAAAGCAGTACAGGACCGGAAAAAATTGTATGTTGATCATAGGTTGAGGCCCTTAGAGTTAGAGGTTGGAGACCACATGTTATTGAAATATTCCCCTCGACATGGGAAACAGAGGTTCTACAAAGGAAGTAAGCTTTATCCTTAGTTCATAATACATTTTGAGGTTCCAGGATGAGTTGGAAAAGTGGGGTATTAGTTGGCATATCCACTGTAGTTGGAGAGGATCCATGAAATCATCCACATCATCAGGCTTCATCAGTATCTTCACGATGACTCCCATGTCATTGATAGGGGAGAGTTGGATATCAAGGGTGACACAAAGTTCATGGAGTTACTAGTGTAGATCTTGGATCATCAATATAAAGTTACATGTGGATAGAATAATTATTTGTTTTGTGTATTGTGGAGAAATTGTGGCCTAGAGGAGAGTACATGGGAATGTGAGACGTGGATAAATTCCCAGTACCCAGATTTATTTTGAGTTTTTATTGTCTGTTTTTATTTTTGATGTTGTTCTTGAACCCCGATTTCTATAATATGGGTTGCTTCCTTGTCCAATAGCGTGTGATGAATTCCTAACAAGTGAAAAGAGGGAGATGAGATTCCTAATAAAAATTCATTAATTGAGATGTGATTAATCATACGTGGGTGAGTCAGTGCCGCCCAAAGTGGATAATATCTTGACATGGATGAAAGAATTCCCTAATTCATGTGTCCGAACAATTGGTGCTTGTATAGGGAATCTTATGGATGTTTGGGTTAGAAAATGTGGGTGGAGGTGTTATTGGATGTTGAGGATTAACTCCAACATTCAAAAAATACAGGGTGGTTTATCCTTCAGAGTTATCTTACGGGGTTGTTGTTCAGACGCCTCTTTCTTTTGGGATTGATTTTAAATTCTCAAGGGAGAGAATAGTTTTAGAGGTATATGATGTCATGAATCGGACCTCCTTGGTGTATTACTTTATCAAAATATAGTGTTTTGTGTGTTCTGAGAGGCAATGGTATCTCATTTCAAGACTGGTCCAAAATTTTAGTTTCCCCAATGGTAGGATGTTGTCGGTGACTTAGGGTGTAGGTAGGGCATGGCATCAGTAGGTCAACACATCATTAGGTTGGGTGTCGGTAGGTCAAGGTGTCAGTAGTTCAAGACGTCAATGACTCAGGGAAGTGATAGGTTAGGATGTTGGTAGGTCATGGCATCATTATGATAGGTGTTAGTAGTTCAAGGTATCGGTAGGCTGAGCCATCAGTATGTTGAGGCATCGATAGGTCAGATGTTAGTGAGTCGGGTCGGTGACTCACTGCCGTCGAGTCATGTTGGTGAATCACTGTTGGTGAGTCACATAAGTGGCCCAACATCAGTGGATCATCCATCAGTGAGATAATAATTAGAGACTCACTATTGGGGACTTGTTTCAACGACTCACCCATCAGGGAGTCATTTCCAATTTTTCCAGTTTCTCCCCTCCTACATTTTATATGACATAAATCAAGTTTAAAGCATTGTTTTAGAATTTATAATGGAATTTAAAATGATATAAATTATATCTTTAATATCATAACATTTATGTAAATTTTAAATAGTCAAACCACATGGTCTTTACCATGATCTAACTTTAATGACTCTTGAAACTAATTTCCGTACATAGAAATAGGATCCTGCTCTTCCTAAGCCGAGATCCTCTATTCCTTGAAACCTTCAATTTCTATTGGTACGACCAAAAAAATTCATCCCCAAGGAGTCATGTTCATGTAATGTTCTAGTATATTCAGTATTCCTAGGGAGTCTTTCCTGGTGCTCGCGCGACCCCCCTGTTTTGGTGCAAAGAAGAATCATTGGTCTCCTGATGTTCTAAGTAAGAATTATTCCATCTCTCTTTTAGGTGTGCATTATACGGGGTGGGTGTGCCCTTGTACCCTTATGAATACGGTTGGACCCAAATTTGAAAAATGATATAGATAATTAAAAAATGAGGTGCTTGGAAGATGATGATGATTTCTTTATTTTATATGTTATCCTTAATCCATGTCGTGTTTTGTAAAGGATGTATGCCTTCTGAAAATCCTGGCCATTTGTAACATCCTAGGTATTTATAGAATAATAAATTTTCATATCTGTTAATATTTATGAAAAATATATTAATTTTACATTAAATGAGACACTTTTTCAGATCGCGTACTCGACTTGCAACGACGAGTTTCTTTGAAATCTTACGTTGCACACAACATTGAGTTATACCAAAAATTAACACAATAATAATTTTATTATTTTTAATGGTAGATAATGAATAACCATTTTATTCAATGAAATGATCAAAACTAACTAAAATATGATTATAAATGTTTGTTAAATGTTTTTACATTGATCCAATAAATTTTAGATGCTTAAAATGAGAATGAATCCAATTTTAAGCATAAAATACTCTAATATTTTTAAAAGGTCATTTTACCGCGTTTTGATGGAAAAACCATTTTAATATAATTTATTTCACTTTTATATGTTTCATTTTAGAAAATAAAATTTTTATTTAGAATATGGACATAAAACTTTATGTTAGTTGAAATTTTGATATTTTTCTGATAAAATCAACATTTTAATGAATAGTAAAAAATACTACATTTTAATTCAAAATAACATTTTCATATAATTTATTTATATAGTTAGATTGTACTTTTAATTGGGTTTAATGAGTAATTATATTATGTTTTTATCATTTAATACAATTCTGGTCATTATAAATCATTTCACATTTAAATTGGACATAAACCCATGTTAATCTTTTGATAATTTTTACTTTTTAAACACATTCTTTATGGTTTTGACAATGGGAATTAATTTCAATTAATTAATTCTATTTCTGAGTTTTGAATTTTGAATCATAAAATCAAAATTTGGAAAATATGAACCTTTTATTTTTGGACATTATGAAAAATAACTTGAGTAATTTTTTTTATTTATAATTGTTAAAGGGTAAATCAGGTATATATGGTTAAAAAAATAATATTATAATAATATAAAACTTCATTTACACATGTCCTAATCCTATTGGATGAGATATGTCCGACTATATGAATCCTTGGGTCGATTTTAGGACCCCATGGGCCCACTTGGGTGTGATAATGAGATGTTATAATAATTAATTTAAAGTAAAGAGAAATATAACACAAACATGTATCTTTTTACTAAAATGATTTTATGGTGGGGTTATATAATTGATATATATGATTATAAATATTTATTAGAAATCTATAATTATTTCATAAATCATATTATTTTATCTATAATTTTTAGATATTAATTAAATGAATTTATTTATGACACAATGATGATGAAATTATTAACTTATTAACAAAAGATTATAATAAACGATATTATAAATATTAAATAAATAATAATTTCAAAATTTTGATGCCGTAGAAGAATTTTCTAGATTATTATGACATTTTACCTCTGAGTTATTATATAATTTTTTCGAGATAATCGGGTTTTTATGAATTAATAAAAAATTAATTACTAAATAGTGTCAAAATTGACATACATGAGTTTTTAAAACAAATACTACTCTATTAAATGACATAATAGTCATTAAATATTATATTTGGCCAAATTACTTAGATAATGTTAAATATTTTATTAATTATTCACTTTATGTTCTCTTGGTATTTTATAGTAACCATATTAACCATTTAGATTAAAAATATTGGAAGAAATTGTAAGAGTAAATTTATTAAACTAAGGGTTAAATCCAAAAGATAAGGTTAAATGTGTGATATAACTTGTCTAAAACATATTGGTTTAGAGGATTTAGACTTATCATAAAATTATCTTCAAAAGTTATCATTTTGGAACAATTATAATTCTAAAAACAATTTATAATAAAATAATATTTGAAGACATTCCATAGTGCCCCTCATCCCTCTTATAAAAGGCCACCACCTCTACCCACTTACTCAAAACTATGAATCCCCTTGGATCATTAATATTATTTTCAAATAAATTAACAACATATCAAAATTTATCCTAGAATCCTTAAATTCGGAATAAGGCATTTTATGAAAGCTTTTGGAATAAATAAAAAACAGTTAACTGATATAGAGGTATCATATTCTCTCAGGATCCTGTCATTTATTTTTCTTCCCCAACCCCTATAACCTCAATTTATTCAATATTTTTATTAAAAAACTGGTATCATAAATATACTAGGATGTTTTATGATAATTTTTATACCTTCACATACACACACCACTATCTAATGAATATATAGCATACTATTTCTATGTACGGTGAACTACTGCCTCACGAAACGATGATTGTTCAATTTTATCATACCACCCTTCATTGTGGCCATTATAATGGAACTTTATATATATAATATATATTATATTTTTATTGTCTCCTTTCTTCTATAATTTTTATTTATATCATTCATTTATTCTTTCCATGTAGTGTAAATACGATAATTTCGTTCGTGTAAGTGTGGAATACCATCCCCTTAAAGCGACGTGGCTCATTCTTACTATACATTGAACATATAAATGATGTTTTTAAAAAAAATATGAGAAATAAATGACATTAATATAATACTGGTCTTATAATATACATTTTTATCATTTTATTTTTATTATTTTAATATGCTAAAGAAATGAATGTATCGTTCATGCGTACGTACGACCTACCATCTCCATGAATGGTGAATTTCATTTCTCATCCCCCAAAATTATGGATATTATAAATATATATATACTAGATTTATATTATATTTAAATCATTAATACTATTTTGGAGTTGATGTAATTTTTACCACATGGACATTTAACATCAAAACAAATTCATTTTTGACCCAAGTACTGAATATCGATAAAATGAACGATATAAACATAAATAATTATAGAATTTTTATACCTAGGTACTAAGTCATATAAAAGGAATAATAAACTTGTAAAACATTCTCATGAAAGTATAAATTAACCTATGTTTATTATTTAATAACATAATGATTGTACGTGATGAGTCAGACTCAAGGTAAGGGACTTCCTCTCAATATCCAATCATTGAAGCATATTTTGATGGTATACACCACCTTATTTTATGAAGTGTATAATAAACCCCTTTGAATTTTAATTTCATTCTAAGGGAAGCTTTTTTCTATGAATCATTTTACTAAATAACAAAAAAAATGTTTTCTAACATATGCATTGACATCGACTTCTCCGCCGCGGTAACCATTATTTGATATTTGGCTTTTTATATGAGCCTTAATGTTTTAAAAAGGGAAAAAACCTTATTCACTTTTTGGGTGTTTTGGTATTGAAAATTATTTTTGAACTTGATTTACTATTTCAATATCTTGAAATGATTTCATGTGATTAAAAATAAACTTTTATTAGTGAAATATTGATAATTTCAATCTTTTACAAGTTATGATTATATAATGGAACTTGGACATTTGACGGGTCATAAAATGAAAAAATAAAGATGGGTGGTTTTGTGATAAACCAAATACGGGTGGTTCCATGATAAACCAAGGATGGGTGGTTACGTTATAACCTCCAATGCATTGGTTATGGAAGTCAACCACATGGCTATTCCATTTAGTGATATGTGTGGAAGTCGACCATATAGTTATTCCATTCAAGTAAGATTATGACTGAAGCTACCATTATATGTTATATGTTTCTTTCTATGGGATTTATTGTAATATTTTTGTCATAAAAAGGGTATGGAATGAGCTTATTTTCAGTGAAGTATATTTTACTACATAATAAAGGTGAACCGTATTACTTTATGAAAAAATATTCACAGTTTTCATGTTTTTTCAAGGCTACCAGTTTTACTTATTTTTTATCCCATACTAAGATTTTTATTCTCATACCTAGTTTTCAATTGTTTTTTTAGAGGACAGAAATAATAACAGAGTTAAGGATATGATCAGGGAAAATTCATTCTGTTAAAACATGAAATGAACCATGTTTCTTTTTAAATAAGTTTTTTCTTTATGAAAAAATTGTATGGTAAGTAGAAGTGTATCATTTTAATATTTAAGTTTTTTTCTGTATGAGTTATGACCTAATTCTATATGTCTAAAAACATTAAAATATCCTTGAAGGGAATTAATGTAATTTTTTTGACTTATCTTAAAATTATGTAATGTTTAAAGTTGGGGACACATTCCATTAGTGGACTCTATCCATGCACCTATATGACATGTGAATATTTTTTGTTGTTTCCTTGTAAAACTGATAAAATTACGAAATTGATTAAACATATACAACCAGTAAAATATATATATTCCTCAGTATCAAACTTTTTCGGTGATCACCCATGAATTATCAAATTGGAATTAAAGAATGATGGATTGTAAATATGAATACAACTTTCTATTTGCTACGATTATGAGCTATGTATGGTTCAGTCGACCCTATGTTGAATTCTAGTCATGTGGTGCTATTATTGGGAGTGTGGATGTGAGTATGGGGTGTTATGGGTGGTGTAGTAGAATATTAGGTTGAGAGGTTGGTTGATTGTTGAATGGATGAACTTGTTATGTAGTGGGACTGCATCCGGGAAGTGGGTATGTAGTGGGGATGTATGTTTGGGTTGTGTTATGATTGTATTACTGGGTGAGCTGAGTGTGGTGTTATTATGTAACAGGGATTCCGAGTGTGGATGTGTTGAGGTGTGTTGATGGTTTTCTTGTTGAGAGTAAGGACATGATGGCGTTATATTGAAGAATGATGGTGGTATTTGTTGAATGGGTGTTCAAGAAAGGGCAGTTTGTAGAGGGACTGCAAGCTAGTTTAGTTTTTTTGCTAGATGCTATGATTTTTGTGATGTAGGGATTCCAAGGATGGTTTAAGAGGGATAGTTTTAAATAAGGATGGTTTTAACTTGAATTGGACTTTCGCTCGGTGTTTCCAGAAAGTTTTGTGAAGTGAGTGTGGGTTATGATGTTACTTTTGGTGTGCTGTGTTTGGATGTTTCCCAGGTAGGGATGGAATAAATGGTAAATGCTTAACAATATCAAAATAATTGGGTGTCAAGAGACTTTCTTTTATTGAATTGGGAAGTGACCTCTATTCATTATGATATGTGCACTTAGAGGTAGTAGAAAACGTAGTTTTTTTGGGTTGGTTGTTTGTTTTGAAAACCCGTAGATTGGGATGAGTGTTTTGTACCTATATATATACCTTTAGTTCCTTGTGATTTCTATATGCAGCCCACCCGTGTTAAGAATTATGTTCTGAACACCCCCATTGTTATGGGGTAGTGTTTCCTTTCCAAACATCCAAGTGGGATGATGGATGGATGATTATTGGCTCTTCAATACTCCCTCTTCTAGAAATTGGTAGCCCTAGACTATTGGGGTAGGTTGTGGTGCGCTTGCGTGGCCTCGGTGTCTGTCAGTGAGGTGTTTTTTCCAATGTGTTTTCGGGATGAGATATATTGTATTTTCCTAGTTGTATTCAGAATGAGGTTGTTGTTTGTGGCCCAGGTGTCTGCGGGTAGGATGTGATGTGGTATGTGGCCAAGGTTTGTGCGAGAAGGTCTTAATAGCGGGGCTTGTGGAAGAGCATGATAGTGTCAGGACATTTGTTGTTAGGGATGACCAGTTAATCAGTGTGAAGTTGTTCAGGGTACCCTATCATCAATTTTCTTACTATTTATATTACTTGACTCCATTAATTTGGTGAGCATGCTTTGGTGAGGTTGGGGTGGATATTATACCTTTTTAGGTGCTTTTGGGTTTATCCTATTTTTCTCATTGGGGAATTACTATAATTTACCCACTTATCCAAGATAGAATTGGTTTTTCCTAAAAAGTATACTTGTATGCTCACCCTATATATATATTTTTTTCCAGGTTTCTAGGGAAATTACATGGACCGTGCTGGACCTTACTAGCTTGGGCGTCCTGACAGTTGTGTGTTGCTTCTTAGTTTTATTTTGGTATTTACCTTGGAACTATTCATTATATTTCTAATATTTTTACTTTAAAAATGCACGTGGGTTGGATTTTTTCTTCCATTATATATTTATATATATATGTCTTGGAGTTGTGTTGAAGATGATACATCTTATCTCCTAATCTTGGTTACTATAAAATGGGTAATGCTTCACATTTTTTTAGATTTGAATACCCTCGGTGCTAGTCACCACCCTCTATCTTATTAGAGGTGGGACTTGGGGGTCATTATCTCATTTTCATGTTGAAGAAGCAAGGTCACAACATTTTTTCATCCCTTCCATCATCATGAAGAAGGAGGGTCATGACAGAATGGTATCAGAGGTAATGGTTGAGATAGAGGATAGGGTTTGGAGTTAGGAACATAGAGGATTGAATGGGATGGTAGTTAAATAGTGTTATGTGATCTTGGTGAGTGACATAGGCCATATAAGACTAGATATAACATTGGATTTTAGGCCCCCAAGATCTGAAGTATGGAATCTGAGCTTAATGAACGACCAAGTGAGGCTACACCATTTGAAAGGTAGAGATGCTATTAAAGGTACATACATCATGTTGACATGGGTTATTGTTTGTTTTGGTAAATTTTTGGAAATTAAAATAATCAATGTGTTAGAATTAATTATAAATAAAATTCCATACTACTCAAGCTTAGGAGTTCCCTGTTTACTTTTCAGTTGTGGAACCCGGTCATTGTTTGCGCGTGGTATGAGAATTGGAGGCACTACAAGCCAACCCAATTGAATGACAGAAGGTTGACCTAGTGGGGGAGAATGATCAGTTTCATAATATGCTTTGGTATTTCTAGAGGAAGACTCTAGAAAATTATGAAAGACACATTTTATATATAGAGTCAGAGAGTTGGCTTGAGAGGATGGTGATCCCATTCAGCTATATTCAAGCTCTGACATAGTACTAGGTTACTCTAGTGGTGAGCCAGAAACAGGGTGCTATGCGTTAGTGGTGAATGCTCTACCTAGGGGAGGGGATGGAGATTTATGTTCCATTGGTCAATTTTGAGAAGGCGTTATGAGAAAAATTCCTTTGTACGACCATGAAGGCCGAGAAGAGGCAAGAGTTAATCTCCCTCTAGAAAGGGAGTATGTCGATATGAGAATTGGTTATAATATTAAAGGATCTCCTTCTCTATTCTCCAGATCTATTTTTGGATGAGGAGTGTTGGGAAGGATGCTTAGAGGAGGCACTATATCCTTCCCTCTAGTACACAGTTACTTCCTTCACCTTAACGAAATACCTAGAGGTCTAGAAGAAGGCTGAGGTAGTGGAAACGATGCACTCATGGGAAGGTTTACCATGATATGGGAGCCAACCGAGCTCTTAAAAGGGGAAGGGTGTCAATGGAAGTCTCTAGTGTTAGGGCCTTCTAGGTTTCAGTGAATGGGGAGCTGACCCCAGTAGTTTCAATTATGACCTTCTGGTCTTCTTACTTTTCCTATGGGCTTGGGACTGAGGTGTTTCTCTTGTGGAGGCCACAAGAACCTTTATAGTCAGTTCACATTTTGATCTTAGTATGGTGGATGTGGGTAGGTTCTTTACCTACCTCAACAACAGTTTCCTGACAAACCATTCCAGTAGTAGGGACAATAGGCTCCAGCTCTACCAAGGGGAGACAGAGTAGGGGAAGGCCAACCCCAAGGCATTCCTCACGAATGATGACCCGAACATGGTCGAGGAGGTGGCTAACAGTAGAGGAGAATAGAGGATGGGCATGGTCATTTTTATGCCACATATGTGATAGTAACAATAGGGGCATAGATCATTCAAGGTATGATAAGTTTAATCAGTACTTTCGTTTATGCCTTTGTAGATCCAGGAGCTTGGCACTCCTTTGTTACACCCAGTGAAGCCCATGATCTGAGACTAGACTTAAAGGGACTTTATGTTCCCCTAGTGATGAGTATAGCAGTAAGAGGTCATACCATCTTATTTGATGTGTGAGGGGGATGGATAATTATTATGGGGCCACATTAGTACTATGGGGATCTTTTCCTATTACAAATTCAACCATATAATGTCATACATGGAATTGACAGGAGATACTCTATGTGTAGAGACCCGAACTTGACGTACATAAATATTTCATTAATTTTGAGGAATACTTAATATATAACAAAAACATACACCAAAGGACCATAATATTTTAGTGTCTTTGGAAACTCAGAGCATAATCTTCTAACCATGGTGCAAGATCTTCAACATCTCCCATAAAGATATCCCCCTTTTGTTTTCTTACCTAAAACCTTTATTTATATATTGGGGAAAAGAAAAAATATAAATGGTGAGCTCAAATTCTCAGTCAGGGTAAGCATGGACAAAATAAAACAAAACCATATACATTTGAACTTAAAAACATAAACATAATGTTTAAACATAAAAATCTTGAGAAATGACATGAAACATGGCAGTACGTAAGGCATAGATCATAATGGAACATCAATCCTAATAAAATAGAATGTGAATAAATCATTTAATTGTGGAAAACCATTAATCACATGATATGATTTCCATAGTAGCCAAGGCATTGTTGCCAAGACCATTTTAGTGGACAAAGTTCCTTTCTGAATTGAGTTCACTCCTCGTTCCAGTCCTGTAATACTGAACCGGAATAACTTACCATTCCATCCATGTCTATCTCATGAGATATAAATCTTTACCCAATGAATTTGAGGGAGATATAGGTCCCACCCATATCATAATGAAATCATTCTTACTTTTTCCACAAAATAATCATAAATCATTCATCATAACCCAAAGAATAAAATGGGTTTCATAAACATCATCCCATCATAACATAATCCATATAAAACAAATGGATATCACTTCATCATAACAAAAGTGAAACCATGTAAATTTTAGAGACAATATAATTGAAACATACACATATTAATTAATTTCATCTTATATGTAAAATGGTTTTGAGAAAACACTTGAAATTAATTCTTGAGGAAAATATCCTTTCTTCTTCAAAATCATTTTCTTTTCACCAAATGCCATGAAACTTTAAAAGAAAAGGATTCTATTGAAAATTTCCATGAAATCTTGTAGAGTAAGCTTCTTGAAAATAAGGAGTTATGAAACCATAAAAATCCGTTCGTGCTGTATATGTTTAAAAAACATTCTCGTGCTGTATATGTTTAAAAAACATTCTCCTCATACTTTGATCGAGAAAGTCAAAAAGTACCACGTATGGTAAACAAAAGAAAAGATTCCTTCCATAACACAATGTAAAATTCAAAGATGGGTAAACATGAATTTAAAAATACGTGGAAGAATATTAAAAACTTCATGAAAAACATTTTTATGGACATGGATGAAAATATAACCCCAGTAAATACTTACGAATAAACAATCTTGGATAAGAACGTGATTTGAATAATTATCTATTACCTTATGTACGATATGCTTTGTATGTATCCGAAACACCTATATAAGGATTTAAATAATTTCATTGAATTATTATAGAATCATATTCATTGTTATGATATCATATATGGTTCACTTATGACTTTATATTACCCATTCTTTTGTAAATTTCAGGTTAAAGCAACGTTTTGGGTAAAATCGTTTCATTTATCGTACGTGTTTCGATTTGTTGTTCTTGATATTATTACTCATATACCGATTTACTTAATTACAGAATGTAAAACATTATTTATATAAAATATATATTTAGTATATAAATATATATATGATATATCGATAAATGGAATGAAATACACCGTTCATGCAGACGGGAGACCGTACGTACGCATGAATGCTGTTTTTGTTTCCTTATTGAATTGAATGGAATGAAACATATATGTACATAAATCCAGTATCATTATTATTTAATATCTTTCATTATTATCTATTACATATATAATTTATAATCATACTTGAATGGTTAATCATGGAAATTGAATCTCATCGCATTCGTGGAGACGGTAGTCCGTACGTACGCACGAGCGTTGATATCATTCCCATAATTATTGAATTGAATTGGGGTGAATTATATAATATCTCATAATAAGTATGATGTTATAATAACCATATATATATATTGTTTACAACATTATAACCATCCAAGTAAGGTGGTGGTGGAAAAACAGATTACACCACAGCATGGTGACAGTATTCCGTACGTACGCATGCACGATGATTTCATTTTCTGTAGGATGGATATAAAGTGAAATGGGTTTGTTTCATATTTATAATAACATATTGGTATATTATAGATACTGATGTTATTAATTTATAATGAAATAACTAAATAATAAGAATTTTATGAAGAAATAAACTTGAAAGAATCGGTAGAAGAGATTACCTCTTCTTCGACACACCTCTTTTATGATTCCTCTTGGGCACTAGAGTTGGTCTTTTGAGGAGACCAGAACCTCCAGAATGTTTCTAGGAAAGAGTAGAAGAGAAATGGGTAGGGTTTGGACGATCTTGAAGGCTCAATGTGTTGTGAAGAGGAGAGGGAGGAGGATCCCTTTTATAAGGGAGGAGAGGGGCACTTTTGGAAACCTCTAAAATATTAATTTATAATAAACCTAAACCGCACTTAAAAACATCCAATGTGACCCAATTATTATATTAGATAATATAGTGTTGAAATATCACCAGAAAATTAAATCTATACATGTTTTTATTTTATTTTAAACCTTATCATTTTGATTTATCCTTATTTAATCTATTTAATTTTATTTGTTATAATAATGATATATATTTTATATGGTTATAAATACTAACTTATGTGTTCTTAATTATACAAAATTTAATATTTTATTAAATTTTAGATCATATAAAATTTAATTTTTAATTTTTAAAATATTGTTTTGTCATTTTAAAAAAAATTAATAATATTAACTATCAATAGTGTCAATTTTGAAACTATTCATTTATTTGAATTTAAATAAAATACAAATAGAAGATATGTTAGAAAGAAAATATTTAATAGATTCATAACATGTCATAATTATCTAGAAAATTTGTGGATCACATTAAATAGTTCATATAATATTTATTTTAATATTTTTAAGACCATTTATTTTATATTTTAATCAACAAAATGATTTCAACTTCACTATTGTTTCACCTTTAATGATAAATATTTAATCCCTAAAAATTTAAAATAAATTCACATGATGTATATAATTTTATTATATTTCTATATACTATTCATGTTCTATGTTTCATGAAGTTTATCACTAAATTAAAATTATTATACTTATAATATTTAAGAGAGTGACATGCAGTCACTATATTTGGTTTAAATAATAATAAAATTATTTTCATGGTAAAAAGTCCATTAAATGAATCTAATCTGACCCTTAGGTGATATGGGTCGACTTTTAGTCATCAAATAGATTTTTGGTACGTGTTAGGGTAATTTTATAATCTTAGGTCTACCCTTAATAACCAGATTTATCTTTAAATGAAGTAAATAACAATTACCGTAGTTACAATTCATAATATAAAAAAATAAAATAAAAGTAACCTATTAACATAATTTGGACCCACTGAATCCAAATATGGAATCCATTTTTCAAAATTCAAAACACATAAGTTGCATTAATTAAATTAAAATTTATCCCATTGTTAAGAAAACAGATTTTAAAAGTTAAAATATTGGCAAAGATTGAAATGTTTTTACCTATGAATTCAATGTAAAATTAATGGTAATGACATCAATTACATTAAATGCTAAAAATATATTCTATTTATACTTTAAAACCATTCAATATTATAATTTAACCAAATAAATTATCTTGATGAAAAAAGTTGTTTTTAATTAAAATTTAGCATATTTTTACTATTCATCAAAATAAGAAACTTATCAGAAAAATATAAAAAAATTATCCAAAGTAAAGTTTAATATCTTTATTCAAAATAATAATTTTATATTTTCAATTTGAACTTATAAACATGTAAAAAAATAGATTTAATGTGGGTGCTCCATCAAAAAGAGACAAAACTGCATTTTTTGAAAAATACATATTTTACCTGAAAAAATTTAGTTTGTTCTCATACCATGTTCTAGAAAATGTGTAAGATGAATAATAATGTTATAAAATTTAAAATTTAGTTTATAATATTCATAATTCCTAGTTCAGAATTATATTATAACTATATATCATTGTTTAGTGAAACCTGGTATTGCGTACAACACACTCTATCGAGGAAGGTCGTGATTGCGTGTAATGCAAGACAAGTCAGGGTTGCGTGTTTTGAAAGACTCCTTAATTATTTTTTATAACATAATCAAACCATATTTCATTTATACATTGAATATATATATATATATATACACTCAATTTTTCATAGAATAACTATTGTCAAATGAATGTGAAATTGTGTGTAACATGATCAAAGAATAGTGTTGCGTATACTGCAAGCTAATACGGTGTTGCGTATAGCACAATGTAATCATGGTGTATCATAAAACATAAGATATGAAAGAAATTAAATAGAATATATCTCATAAAATCTCGGGGTGTTACATTCTATGCCCCTTAAAATGAATTTCACCCTCGAAATTTATCGGGGTTATAAATGGATTACTACTTGAGAGTTTCTTTCATAAAAACCCACATCATAAAAAGGATTTATAAAACATAATTTTAAAATTGAATTTTTGAAATAAAATGGATACCGAAAGTAACTCATCACTTGGGTTCTCACATAGGGAACATTGGTGAAAATATGGATATGGAAAAGAAATCTAACCATCAAGTTCTGATGGAGAGTGGTAGAGAACATGGCTATAAAAAAGACAACAATTACAAAGCCCTAAATTTGTGATGATATAAGGTAACATTTGATTCATTATATATGTGAGTACTAGGACAACATTTTTCATTTTCAAGATCATTTCCCTAACGTTGATGAATTTTTACATAAGGAGAAATACTTACATGATTTCACTGTAATATCATCATTGGTCATTCCATGAACAATTTCCACTTCATCTCTATTTAAATAAATGAAGTTGAATTTGTCATTCATGATGTATTAGCAGATCATTAGATAGAATGATTATTCATCCCATCTATTTCTATCACAAAAATGTTACCATACGTTATTAAAAATACATAAGTCCATCTATGGTGATATTAATCATATATGATTCCAAAAATGGACTTATAATTCATCTATCATAATGCTTAATAAAATAAAACTAGTTTCTACTAATCAGGGACTTCGTGTAGGCTAGTGGTAGGAAATAAAGGCCGGTCGCACTTCGGTTGTGGGTTCAATTCCCGCAACCTTGTCCAACATGACGGGTTGTCGCTCATCCTACGGGTTGTCATTTTTATAAAACAATAATATTATATCATTCCAAAAATAATATGAAAAATTTCTATCCTTAAACAATACTATCTGATGTCCAACTTAATGCATTCCAACCTTTAAGCTTATCAGAAATACTTCTGTCCAATCTCATAGTATAAAGAAAAAGACTACTTGAAAGGTTATCTACCAAGCATGTGAATACAATCATTTATCCCCTATATATCATAAGATATATTTTTTTGATCGCATTCTAAACATGTCAATACCTTAATCTAGTACTCTCTTGCAATATGAATTACCATAGAACCATAGTGAAAACATGAATGCTGTCAAAAGGTAACTCTTTCCCCATACCAAAAATCGCAAAAATTATATATACTCAAACCATGATATCACTTTGTCCTTATATTAGTCATGAGATCATTAATAATATCAAACATGTTATTTTCTCCTTATCCCTAAATTATGTGCATATCATCTACTTTTAAAAAAAATTGAATTACTTTTCATGGTTACCGGTACCATATAATTATTGTAAACCATAATAAACCAATATATAGATATACCAATATTCCACAGTACTATAAATTAGATTCCACAACATTATTTTGGAATCCCATTACATAAACACATAATCATTCCACTACATCATTTTCATACTCAACATCACCAATAGTGATCGCATATCACTTCCCATTGTCCTTTTCCTTAAGAGGTTTCTCACATCGATCATCATTAACCCTTGGATTAGGGCATTGATTAGCATAATGCCCCATTTCCTTTAACTTGAAACATTGAAGTGTTGGTGGAGCATTCTCTGTATTCTTTTCTCTATTCATGTCATTAGAAACCTATTTACCATTAATTAGGAACTCAACTACTAGATGACCTTATTTTCCACACTTGAAACATTTTCTAGTACCTTTTAGACAGTCTCGGCCATGCTTATTTCCACACTTTGAGCATAAAGAAACATTCGCCTTTTTTTCACCATTGTTCTGAGGTTTTTCCTTGAACTACATATTTTTTTTCTTATCAAAACCCTGAGATGGATATGTAACACCAAATTCTTGTTTTACCATGATCGTAAAACACAAAATTTCTTCATAGCTACTGCAGTCTCTTATAGCTAATTCCCTTCGAAGACTTGGTTTTAAGCCATTGAAGAATCGATCAAATTTACTTTCAGGTTGGATAATAAAGACAGATTAATACCTTGAAATCCTTGTAAAATTATCCTCGTATATACCAAAAGATTCATCATCATTTTGCTTAAGCTCAAGGAACTCATTTTCCATCTTTTTTCGAAGAATACAAGGGAAGTACTTTATGAAAAACAAGTTCTTGAACTCGTCCTATTCCATGGATTCAATTTCATCTTGGGGCCTTGTATTATTAATTAGAGTCCACCACTAGTCTTCTTCACCTTCTAACCAGTAAATAGCCAAAATGACCTTTTCAAGCTCTGTACAACGAAGTATGGAAAATATCTTTTCAATGGTACTGATCCATTGTTCAGCAACAAGTGGATCAGAAGACCCACTGAAAGAAGGTGGACGTTACCTCATTAAGGACTCAATAGAATATTGTTCCCTTCTATGCTCATTCGGATGTCCAAAATTATTCATAGCTTGTGTAAGTATAGGAATAATATTTTTCACTCTATCTCCCATCACATTTAGTTATTCGGGAGGACAATCATTGCATTGTCCATTACATTTATCAACACGATTCCTTCGGGTTCCAGCCATCGTCTAAAACCCAAAAAGAACAGTGTGAGAGGCAAAAATCATGCTAGGAAAACAACATAATAAAGGGGGAGTACCTTTAACATATAAAATCTTAGGTTTAATTCTAATATCATTACTATAATCTATATGTATACTTATCCTTAAAGGCACCCCTAAACATACCATTGAAATATCTCTAGGGATTTCACTAATGTTTTTGCATCCTAGTTTCCAAAGGTTAACTAAACCAAACCTCTGATAACAACTGTAGAGACCCAAACTTGATGTATACACACATTTCATTACTTTTTCAGAATACTTAACACATAAAAAAAACAGACACCAAAGGATCGTAATAGTATAGTGTCTTTGGAAACTCAAAACATAATCTTCTAATCATGGTGAAAGATCTTCAACACCTCCTATAAAGATCTTCCCCTTTTGTTTTCTTACCTAAAACCTTTCTTTATATCCTGGGGAAAAGAAAACATATAAAGGTTGAGCTCAAATTTTTAGTAAGGGTAAGCATGGATAAAATAAAACAAAACCATATAAATTTGAACTTAAAAACATGATCATAATGTTTAAACAACAAAATCTTGAGCAATGACATAAAACATGGCAGTATGTAAGGCATAGATCATAATGCAACATAAATCATCATAAAATAGAATAGGAATAAATCATGTAATTGTGGAAAACCATTAAGAACATGATATGATTTCCATAGTATCCAAGGCATTGCTGTCAAAACCATCTTAGTGGACAAAGTCCCTTTCGGAATCGAGTTCACTCCTCATTCCATTCCTGTAACACTGAACCAGATTAACTTACCATTCCATCCATGTCTATCTCATGAGATATAGATATTAACCCAATGCATTTGAGGGAGATATAGGTCCCACCCATCTCATAATGAAATCATTCTTACTTGTGCCACAAAATAAGCATAAATCATTCATCATAACCCAAATAGTAAAATAGCTTTCATAAACATCATCCCATCATAACATAATCCATATAAAACAAATGGATATCATTTCATCATAAGAAAAGTGAAACCATGTATATCGTAGAAGAATTATACTTGAAACATACACATATGAAATAATGTCATCTTATATTGAAAATGGTTTTGATAATACACTTTAAATGAATTCTTGAGGAAAATATCCTTTCTTCTTCAAAATCATTTTATTTTCACAAAATTCTGTGAAATTTTTAAAAGAAAAGGATTTTGTTGAAAATAGTCATGAAGTATTATAGAGTATGCTTCTTGAAAATAAGGAGTTATGAAACCGTAAAAATCTGTTCATGCCTTACAAGTTAAAAAAACATTCTCCTCATACTTTTATCGGGAAAGTCAAAACGTACCATGTATCGTAAACAAAAGAAAAAATTTCTTCCATAACACAATGTAAAAGTTAAAGAGGGGTAAAAATGAATTTAAACATACATGAAATAATATTAAACACTTTATTAAAAATATTTTTATGGACATGGATGAAAATATAACCCCGCTAAATACTTACGAATAAACAATCTTAGTTAAAAAAGAGATTGGAATAATTATCCATTACCTTATGTCCGATATACTTCGTATGTATCCGAAACTCTTGTATAATGATTTAATTAAAGTCACTAAATTATTAAAGAATCATATTAATTATTATGATATCATATATGGTTCACTTATGACTTTATATTACCTGTTCTTTTGTAAATTCCATGTTAAAGCAGCATTTTGGGTAAAATCGTTTCATTTACTTACGTGTTTCTATTTGTTGTTCTTGATATTATTACTGATATCCTGATTTACTTACTTTCAGAACATAAAAAATGATTTATATATAATATATACTTAGTATATAAATATATATGATAGATCGATAAATGGAATGAAATGCACCGTTCATGTGGACGGTAGGCCGTACGTACGCATGAATGCTGTTTTCGTTTCCTTATTTAATTGAATGGAATGAAACATATATGTACATAAATACAATATCATTATTATGTAATATATTTCATGATTATTTATTACATATATACTTTATAATCATACTTTAATTGTTATTCATGGAAAATGAATCTTATCGCGTTCGTGGAGACCGTAGTCCGTACGCACGCACGAGCTATGATATCGTTCCCATAATTATTGAATAGAATTGGAGTGAATGATATAATATTTAAGAATCATTATGTTGTTATAATAAGCATATATAGTTATTATTTACACCATTATACCCATCCAGGTAAGGTGGTGGTGGAAAAACAGATTACACCATGGTGTGCAGTCGGTATTCCGTACGTATGCACGTGCGGTGTTTTCATTTTCCGTAGGATGGATAGAAGGTGAAATGGGGTTGTTTCATATTTATAATAAAATATCAGTATATTAGTGATACTGATGTTATTACATTATAATGAAACAACTAAAGAAGAAAAAGTTGAAGAAGAAAGAAACTTGAAAGAATCAGAACAAGAGATTACCTCTTCTTCGACATACCTCTTTTAAGCTTCCTCTTAAGGCACTAGAGTTGGTATTTTGAGGAGACCAGAACCTAAAAAATGTTTCTAGGGAAGTGGAGAGGAGAAACGGACAGGGTTTTCTGATCTTGAAGGCTCAATGGGTAGTGAAGAGGAGAGGGAGGAGGTGGCCTTTTATAAGGGAGGAGAGGGGCACTTTTGGAAACCTCTAAAATATTAATTTACAATAAACCTAAACCCCACATAAAAACTTCTAAAGTGACTAAAATTCAGATATTAGATAATATAGGGTTGTAATCTCATCATCCAATTAAATTTAGACATGTTTTTATTTTATTTTAAACCTTATCATTTTGATTTATCCTTATTTAATCTATTTAATTTTATTTGTTGTAATAATGTTATAAATTTTATATGGTTATAAATACTAACTTATGTTTAATTAATTATACATAATTTGATATTGATTAAATTTTAGATAATATAAATTTTAATTTGTAATTTTTAATTTTTTTTGTGATTTTTAAACAATTTAATAATATAAAATATCAATAGTGTCAATTTTGACAGTATTCATTTATTTGAATTTAAATAAAATACACACAAAAGATATGTTCGAACCAAAATATTTAATAGATTTATAACATGTAATATTTATCTATAAACTTCGTGGAGAACAATGAATAGTTCATATAATATTTATTTTAATATTTTTAATACCATTTATTTGATATTTCAATCAATAAAATAATCTCAACATCAATATTGTGTCACCTTTAATGATAATTATTTAATCCCAGAAATTATAAATAAATTCACATGATGTATATAATTTTATTATATTTCTGGAGACTATTAATTTTTGAGGTTTCATGAATTTTATCACTAAATTAAAATTATTATACTTATAAGATTTAAGAGAGTGACATGTTGTCACTTTCTTTGGTTTTAATAATAATTAAATAATTTTCATGGTCAAAAGACCATAAAATGAATCTAATCCGACCCTAAAGTAATATGGGTCTAATTTTAGTCATCCCATAGAATTTTGGCATGTGTTAGGGTAATTTTATAATATTTGGTTTACCCTTAATTACCCGATTTATCTTTAAATGAAGTAAATAAAAATTACCGTAGTTACTATTCATAATATCAAAAAAAAATTAAATGTAACCTATTAACATAATTTGGACCCACTTAATCAAAATATGGAATCCATTTTTCAAAATTCAAAACACATAAGTTGTAGTAATTAAATTAAAATTTATCCCGTTGTTAAGAAAACGAGTTTTAAAAGATAAAATACTAGCAAAGATTGAAATGTTTTTACCTATGAATTTAATGTAAAATTAATGGTAATGACATAAATTAAATTAAATGGTAAAAATATATTCTATTGATACTTTAAAACCATTAAATATTATAGTTTAACCATATAAATTATCTCGATGAAAAAGGTTGTTTTTAATTAAAATTTAGCGTATTTTTACTATTCATCAAAATAAGAAACTTATCAGAATAATGTCAACAAATTATCTAATGTAAATATTTATATCATGATTCCAAAGAAAAATTTTAGATTGTCAATTTGAACTTATAAAGATGTCAAATACTAGATTTAAAGTGGGTGCGCCATCAAAAGGCGCCAAAACTACATTTTTTTAAAAATACTTATTTTACCCGAAAAAATTTAGTTTGTTCTCATACCATGTACTAGAAAATGTGTACGATGAATAATAATGTTATAAAATTCCAAATTTAGTTGATACTATTCATACCATCTAGTTCATAATAATATTATAACCATATATCGTTGTTTATTGAAACCTGGTATTGCGTACAACACATTCTATCGAGGAAGGTTGCGATTGCGTGTAATGCAAGACAAGTCAGGGTTGTGTGTTGTTAAAGACTCCTTCATTGTTTTGTATAATAGAATCCAATCATATTTCATTTATACATTGAATATATATATATATATACACTCAATGTTGCGTAGAATAACTACTATCAAACGAACTTGAAATTGCATGTAACATGATCCAAGAATAGTGTTGCATATACTGCAAGCTAATAAAGCGTTGCGTATATTTCAAGGTAATATTGGTGTAGCGTAAAATAGAAGATATGAAAGAAATTAAAGAGAATATATCTCATAAAATCTCAGGGTGTTACATTATGCATTCTATTATTGATTGATTCCAGAGAATAGTCATGTTTTCAGATGTAGATGGTAATAATGTGGATTTTTTTGGTGGGTGGGGTTGTCAGGTGGACAACAAATGTGTGGAGCCTCTTCTTTCCTTGTTGACCGAAATATCACTAGAATAAGTGGATGTTGAGATGATAGGGGTCCCTAGAGTTTTTGGCGAATTATTGGATGTTTTTACCAAGGAGGTTGTGACTCTACCTCCTCAACATGACGTTGAGTCTGGGATAGAATTTTATCCAAGTGCTTCTACTATTTCAATGGATCCTTATTGGATGGAACTTCTGTGTTGTGGGAGTTAAGGATTCAGATTGACGATCTGATGAAGAAGGGATTAATCCATCCTAGTGTGTCAATGTGGGGTGCTTCATTCTTAATTAAAAATAAGGCATATGATGGTATGAGGTTGTGTGTTGAATACCAAACGTTGAATTAGGTAATGGTCAGGAACTGTTACCATCTCCCAAGGATAGATGATCTTTTCAGCCAGCTAAGGGGAGAAAGTTGGTTCTCTAAGAATGATATGCGGTCTGGGTATGGCCAGTTGAGAGTGAAGGAGGGTGACATCCATAAAACTATTTACAGGTGTAGGGTTGGGCACTTCAAGTTTGTGGTTATTCCATTCGCTGTTATGAACGCACCGACCATGTTCATGGGACTTATGAACTATGTCTTCTGTGAGTTCCTAGACCGGTTCATTATCATGTTCATCGATGAAATCCTAATCTACTTGAAGATAGAGGGGGTTCATACCAAGCATCTTATAACTCTCTTGGAGGTTCTTCGACATAACCATCTCTATGGGAAGCTATCGAAGTGTATGTTTTGGACATGGGACGTCCACTTTCTTGGACTTGTGGTGTCTCTACAGGGTGTAGTAGTGGATCAATTGAATGTAAACATAGTTTTTTCTTGGGAATCACCCAATAATGTGGCATATGTTCACAGTATTCTCAGTCTGTCAGGATATTACCGGGGATTCATACCTGATTTATTTAGAGTATGAGCTATCTTGAAGTCTCTGACTAGAAAAGGCCATGCTATTGTGTGGAGAAAAAAGTTCTCGGCAACATTCAACTATCTAAAGGGGATGTTGGTCTGTTCTCTAGTGCTTAGGTTTCCATAGGAAGGGGTGACGTTTGAGGTGTTTTGCGATGCTTCCCATCTAGGCATTGGGTGTGTGATGATGCATCAATGGGGACTGATCTATTATGGTTTTAGGTAGTTACATAACCATGAATATAACTATTACACCCATGATATATATCAAGAAATGGTCATGTTTACTCCAAAGTTGTGGAATCATTACCTCATCAAGGAGTGCTTTTTGGTCTTCAAAGATCACAATAGTTTGAGGTATATCTTTTTTACTAGCGAGATATGAACTTGTTCTATTGAAGGTGGATGGAGTATCTTCAGGACTATGACTTAGAGATCTCCAACACATTAGGAAATGGGAATGTTGTAGCTAATTCTTTGAGTAGGAATTAATAGAGATAGGTATTTCAGGAATTTGCAGATGCTTGGAAGTAAAGGGAGGAGTTGACTGCCTTGGACTTAGATATCAGAATGGATGGTGGCAGGGGTTGTCTACTTCAGATGAATTTGGAGTAATCTTTGAGGTTTAAAGTGGAGGAGTCTCAGTGGGGATACTCAGAGGTAGAGGTGGTGTGTGTTCTCATGGACTAGGGTCATTCTCGGGAGGGATGGTCAGAATCAGATGCTATTCCACAGAAATATTTTTTACCTAGTGTAAATACTTGAGGGAGTATTTCATGAGTTTTATAAATCACCCTTAGCATTACACCTAGGATTTTCCAAGATGTACCGTGAATTGAGAGAGCAATTTTGGTGGCCCAAGATGAATATGGATATGGTGGAGTTTTTGGCGAGATTCTTGGTGTTCAAATAGGTGAAGTTTGATCCATGTGTTCTTAGTGGTTTGTTTCATCCCTTAGATGTACTTGAGTAGAATTGGGAATAATTATCAATAGATATCATCACGTGGTTACCCAAGGATCAGGTAGGATGCAATGCTATCTAGGTAGTGGTGGAATGAATCACGAAAGTATCTCACTTAATAGTAATTAAGGATCCATGTGCACTGTATTTTTTGGAAAGAAGGTATATAGATGATGTGGTACAACTACATGGGGTTATAAGATCCATTTTCTTAGATCATGATACTCATTTTACTTTTCTAGTATAGAGGGGATGCAATATGATTTTGGAACTCAGTTATGCATTAAAACTACTTTCTAACCTCAGACATATGAGGAGACAGATAGGACCATCAAGGCATTGGAGGACATTCTACTGGCATGTATATTAGATTTTGGAGGATCATGGGTATGAAAATTACCCTCGGTAGACTATTCTTATAAAAATATCTATCACTCTTCCATTGGCATGGATCCGTTTGAAGCGTTATACAGAAGGCCATGTCATTCACCTTTATTCTGAATGGATGTTGGGGAGGTAATTTTTCTTGGATATGAGGTAGTGTAGAGTATGATAGATAAGGTTTAACTAGTCCATGAGAGAATGAATGCAGTACTAAATAGGAAAAACTCATATGCCAATCGTAGGAGGAGTCCCTTAGAGTTTGAGGTTGGGGAACACATGTTCATGAAAGTTTCCCCTCAACTTGGGCAGAAGAGGTTCGACAGAGGGTGTAATATTTCTCCCAGGTTAATCAGACCCTTTAAGGTGATGGGGTGAGTTGGAAAAGTAGAATATTAGTTGTAATTTCAACTGTAGTTAGAGAGGATCCATGACGTCTTCCACATCTCCGAGATTCATTGGTATCTTCACAATGAATCCCATGTCTTTGACTGGGGAGAGGTGGATATCGAGGACGACGCAACATTCGTTGAGCAACTAGTGGAGGTATAATATTTTTGGGAGAATGTGTTTCATAGATGGACCATTCCTTTGGTTTGTGTATTGTGGTGACATGGTGGCCTAGAAGAGAGTACTTGGGAATGGGAGATGCAGATGCATGCCCAATACCCAAATTTGTTTTGAGTTTTTCTTATGTGTTTTGATTTTAGATGTAGTTGTTGAACCATGATTTCTATAAGATGGTTTGTTTGCTTGTCTTATTGTGTGTGATGAAGTCCAAACATGTGAAAAGGGGGATACTAGATTCCTAATCAAGACACATTAATGGAGATGTTATTAAACCTGGTAGGACGAGTCAGTGCCGCCTAGACTGGATAGTATCTTGACATGGATTAATGAATTCAAAAATTCATGTATCTGAAAAATTGGTTCTTGTATATGGTATCTTTTGGGTGTTTAGGTTAACAGATGTTTGAGGATGATTTCTCTGATGTTGAGGTCTCACTCCAGCTTCTGAAAAATACTAGGTAGTTTATTCTTGAGAGGTATCATACGAGGTGATATTTTGGACCCCTATTTATTCAAGGTTTTGTTTTAAATTATCATGGCTGAGAATAGTTTGAGATATATCTAATGTAATGTTCTGACCTCCTCTGCCCATTACTTTGTATTAATATATTTTTTGGGGTGTTCTGTGAGGCAATAATAGCCCATTTAAATGCTTTTCCAAAATTTGGTTTTCCCAATGGTAATATGCATAAGTGACTCAGCGAATTGGTAGGACAAAGTGTTCATAGGTCAGTGCATCAGTTGTCAAGAATTGGTAGTTCAAGGTGTCTGTATGTCATCATGTTAGTGACTCAGGGTATCAGTAGTTCATGGTGTTAGTAGTTCTGGGAATCGGTAGGTCGGTCGTTGGGAGTTCGAGGCATAGGTAGGTCAAGGCATCAATAGGTTCATGCATTAGTAGGTCAGGGATCGGTGAGTCACGTCAGTGACTCACTGTGGCTGTCTCAACATCGGTGGGTCAACCATCAATGAGACATACATTATTGACTCACTATTGGTGACTCAATTCTATGACTCACCCATTAGTGAGTCATTTCCAGTTTCTCCAGCTTCACCCCTCTTACATTTTATTTGACATAAATCAAGTTTAAAGCATTGTTTGAGAATTTCTAAAGTCATTTCAAAGGTTATTAATTATATATTTAATATCCTAACATTTTGTATAATTTGAAATAGTCAAACCACATGATCTTGACCATGACCTGATATTAATAACCATTTAAACTACTTTCCTTCCATTGATATTGGATCTGGATCTTCCTAAGCTGAGATCCTCTATTCTATGAAACCTTTTGTTTCAATTTCTGTAATCAGAACCTTTCTTCCCTAAGGAATCCCATGCCTGTGCTATAACAGTCTTTTTGGTTTCCCCCTAGATTCATTACTCGTGCTTGCGGAACCCCCTATTTTGGAACAAGGAATAATATTTGGTCACCTTTTGTTCCTTGTAGGAATTCCTTTGTCTCAATTTTATTTCTGCATCATGTGGGGTTGGTGTGCTCATGTACCCTTTTGAATATGGTTAGACACAAATTTAATAAATATAACAATAAGTAACAAATGAGGGTCTAGGAAGATGATGATCATGATCACTTTGTTTTATATGTCATCATTGATTGATGTCATTTTTTGTAATGGCTATATGCCTTTTGAAAATCATGGACATTGGTGGCCTCCGTTTGCGCACCCGTATGACTTGTGAATATTTTTGTTTTTATTCATTTTTGAATGGATAAAATTATGAAATTGATTAACCACATGCACCTTATTAAATATATGTATTTACCAGGATCAAACTTGTTCTGTGATAACCCATGAATTATTAAAGTTTAATTAAATAATGAGGGTTTCTAAATCTGAATACACCTTGATATTTTGTGTTTCTATGTTTTTTTATTGTTCTGTGGACCCCATGTTTTGTGATTTTCATGTGGTTCTACGACTAGGAGCATGTCTATGATTAAAGGGTGGTACAAGTGCTGTAATAGAATCTCAGGTTGAGAGATTGGTTTATTGTTGGGTGTGGTGTTTTTATATATCAGGGATACCAAGGGTGGTATATATGAGGTGTTTTGGGGGTTTTCATATAGAGAGGAAGGATATGGAACCATTACATTGAAGAATTATGGTTGCAATAGTTGAAAGAGTGTTCATGAAAAGGGATTGTACAGTGGGACTGCAAGCTGGTTGAGTTTTTTTATTTTGTTTGATGTGGTTCTTTTCATGTAGCGGGGTTTCTGAGGATGATTTAGGAGGGATAATTTTGAATAAGGATGATGTTACATTGCATGGGCCTTTAGCCTAGAGATTCTAGAGACATTTATGAAGTGGGGGTGGGTTATGATGTTACTTGTGGGGTGATGTATTTGTTAGTTTCCCAGACAGGGATGTAATGACTAGTAAATTCTTAATAACATCAAAATAATTGGGTGTCAATAATATTTCTTTTATTTAATTTTTGATTCACCAATGTTTGTATTGATATGTGCATTTAGATGTAAAAGAAAATGTAGTTTTGTGGGGTGGAATTTTGTTTTAAAAACTTGTAGTTTGGGATAAGTGTTTGCTACCTATATATATATATATATATGTAGTTCATTGTGATTTCTATATGCATTCCACCCGTTTTGAGAACTACGTGCCGAACAACCCCATTTTTTTGGGGGAGGGTGTCCTTTCCTAACATCCTGATGGGAAGTTGGATGGTTAGAAATATGCTCTTATCTTCTCTCTCTTATAGGAATTGGGTGCCCTATAAACTTTGGGTAGGTTGTGGTGTGGTTGTAAGGCCTTAGGGTCTGCAGGAGAGGTGTGTTTCTTATGTGTCTTCAGGACCAGATATGTTGTACTTTCCCAGGCGTCTTTGGGATGAGGTTGTGGTTTGTGGCACAGGTGTCTGCTAGCGGGATGTGATGTGGTATGTGGACCAAGTGTGTGTGGGTAGGTTATGACAGTTGGGATTGTGGAAGTGTGTGGTAGTGTTAGGATGTTCTCCATTATGGATGCGTAGTTAACTAGTGGGAAGTGGTGTGGGGTACCCTATCACCAATGTGCTTACTATTTACTTTACTTGACTAGGATTATTTATTGAGTGTTCCTTACTAAGGTTAGGCTGGATAGTATACATCATTACATGCTTTTGTGTTTCTATTGTTCTTCTCATAGGGGAATTAGTTTGCATCTCCTAATTGTTCACCAAAGAATTTGGTTTTCCCTACTAAGTATACTTGTATACTCACCCTGCGTATATAAAACTTTTTTTATGTTTTTAGGGAGATTACCTGAACCGTGATAGATCTTACTAGATCAGGCATCAATAACGTTGTTCTATCACTTATTTTTTTATTTTGGTATTTATTTTGGAGATTTTCATTGTATTCCTTTTCATTTTACTTTAAACATGCATGCAGGATGGATTTTGGCTTCTTATATATATATATATAAATTTCATGGAGTTAATTTTTAGGAGCATACATCTTATCTCCCAATCTTGGTTACTATAAAAAGGGTAACACTTCTAATTTTTTGAGATTTATATACCCTTGGTGCCAGTATTCCCTTTAGTACCTATTGGAGGAGGGAATATAGGGCCATTATCTCGTTTTCATCTTGAATAAGGAGGGTCATGAGATTTTTCTATCCCATCCCTAATCATGAAAGAGGGTTGTGAAATATATGTATTAACAAAGGGGGAGTGAGCATAACACACTATAATTACATAAATTATAATGAATAACATGATGTTAAATAGTGTAGATATATTTATGGCTATGGTATTATTATAAACAAAATCAAAATGGGTAGAATTTCCCAACCGGTCGGATGTGTGTTTTACTTTTTTTCAATTATAGTTGTATTTTTTATAATTTAATAAAGGATGACATTAAATGACACAGTGACATTGATAAATAAGTGTATAGTTACCATACATGTGAGAACCACATTTTATTTTTTTAGGATAGAGAACAATTATATACATAGAATTTTAATTTTAGGTTGATCATGGTTTATCTAGTAAGGAAGTATTAAAGAGGAAATTTTAAATAAATTAGACACCTCAAAATCACTACATTACAATGACAATGCTTATGGAGAATTTAAAAGAAATCATGTTTTGGTGTGTTAAGGTATATCAATATTTGAGAGGTAATAAATGAGTTTATTAAAGTATATTATTCCTTTGAATGAGGTGAAATAAGGTTTGAGGATGTTTCAAGGTGACTAAGATGATGTTAAAAAATGATTGGTGTTGAGAAGAATGGGATCGAGAAATTAGTAGTGTCCTTATACATAAGGTTAACCAGAATATTATATGTATGGGTGGTGTTGAGTTGATTGGTTCTAGATAATTAGTGGCCCTTTTATGTAAGTATTAGTCTCTATGATAGTTAACGATAACCAATTCTGAGAATATTTTTTCAGAAAAGGAAAAGTAACTCTATTCAATGGTTGATCTGGATGATACATAGGGTCATCTGCATAATATGTGTGGGTCACTTGGATGATATATAAATTTCAGCTTCATGAGATATAAGTGTCACATTCATGGTACATAAAGTTCATCTACATGACATTTAAGGTTTATCTGGATGATAGGTAAGGTTGATCAATACATTATTTCAAGATTTACTTATGGATACAAAGGAAATATAAGTGTTACTACATAGATGCACATGATATATAATAGTATTTTCCTTTATTTCGGGAACGATATTCTCCATAAGAAAGGGTGACTCAAAATATGTAAAGAATATATAAGAGTCTTCATGAAAATATATAAGAATTATTATTGAAGAAGTTACACCCTAGTAATTAAATTCATTATACAACTAAGGTGTGTTATAAAAATTATGATTTAGAGGCTTTATATCCTATATATCGATGTTGTGGGGGGGGTGGCATGCTTTAATGGGTTTGAGGAAAGAGAGGAGTTATAGGAAACAAAAGAATATTTTAAGGATTAAAATATAAGATATTGTAAGATTTTTTAGATTTTTTTAGAGACCGAGCATTATGATATGAGAATGGATATCACATAATTATTAGGAAGATGGAGTATAAAACAAAACTACAGTGATGTGAATCTCATTAAAAATAATTTATTCCGATAATATCTTTTATATTCCTTTAAAATTTGAAAACAGAGATATATGAATTGGATTTTAGAATGTTGACTCAATTTAACTATAACATGTTGACAACATTAAAATGGGTTGCACATTTAGAATAATCTCATTAGATTAGAATATCATTTATAAAACTGAATATATAAATTCCTTAAGAGGTGATCCAAAACGTATTTACATATCCTATTTAAATAATAAGAAGAGGGTAGAGACACAAATGGTTTCCATTGAAATATTTAGTTCAGTTTAATATAGATGGATGAAAGAAGAAAAAATAGGTTCATCACTTTATCTAAATATTGAATAATGAGTGAAACAAGATTATACTATTAAGGATTAATATTCATTTGAAAGTGAATTTTACTTCTACTATGATTTTTGGAAGACATAAACATGATAATCACATTGAAATTTTGACCTTATTCAGCATTGATGTTGTATATTTTAGAAAATTTGATTATACCAGAGTATCTATTTGGAGATGAGGATTAAAGGTGTTTGAGAAATCCATGCTGATATGGAAGAGATGATCTGGTATATAAACTGTTGGAGAGTGTCTCACACGTATAAACTAAATAGGAAATCTACAATGTAGTGTAAATAAGATAAGAAGAAGTATCGACCCATGAATCTATAGTCTATCTTTCATAAACCTTTTTTACAACTATAGTGATAAATTTTCTATCTTGTTATGTTGAAACAACATCTATTTATAATCGTTGGACTATCCATTTGTGGTGAACTAAGTAAAATTCCTTGTGTAATTTTTAGATTTATACATATGTGTTGAATGATTTGGTGATAATTCCATCAAGAGGTTGAGAGATTTAAAATGTTCATTCCAACAAGGGAACAAGATCCAAACAACCTAAGGTACTAAAATAACAATTTTTTTAATCAGTGTGCACCATGAACCCCCTTATTAGAGTGCTTTCATTTATCTTGATCCAAATATATTATTTTTCTTTATTTGGACTGTTTCACATAAATAGTTTATCGATAATTAAATTTTTGGGTATTTATATCCCTGATTATAAGGAGTTCTTTTGCGGTTATATGACTATTGTTTACTATTAAACCACCACTTGTAGAATCAATTTGAGTTCATTACATCAATAGTAACTTACATAAAAGAATTTGATAAGAATTTTTTTAATGGATTTGGTGGTATGGAAAAGTAGAAAAAATCTTCTTGGATCTCCCCCAATATTCATAGAGTGATTCATTTAGTAATTGTCTAATTCAACTAATTACATTTTTAATATAGTTAGTTTGAGAAGTGGGATATAAAGTTTATAATATCCATTTAATATCATTCCCTAAATTTATGGAACTAGGATGGAGGTAGTCAAGTCATTATTTTTTAGAGTCAATGAGTGAGGAGTGTAATGATATTATATTTTTTTCATCATAAAACCCATTAGGTTTCAAGATAGAGAAGATAACTCCAAATTCCATATGAGGAAAATGATAATATTATCTAGCAAGCCCATGAAAATTTGGAAAAAATATGTATCAAAACCCATTTGGGTTTGAAACCCACATCAAAGATGGGGTATTGAATACTAAAAGGTGGTTAAATAATTTATAGGGTATAAATTTCCTTTAATGTGTGTTCACTAAGATTTTTGTTCTCTAGAATAGAGGTCTAAATTGAAAATTATTCAATAATACTTTTATTATCTTTAATTTATATTATAATTATTCTTAGGGTACATCCAATCTCAATGGAAAATGAGTCTAAGGAATTTTTGGATAGGCAATGAGGTATTGAACTCACTCATAATGTTTTATTATATTATTAGGACAATTTTTTTTTTATTTTTTACTTTTTGATATTTTTTTGAATTAATATATAATGAAAAAAATCTATTTATCACCATCTCTAATGACAACAAAAAATATCATGTGGGTGAAATTTTCACCTATTGACCATAAAATATTTGGTGTTGTACTATTATGTGTACATTTTCACTTTAGTCGAATACTCAATGATTTTTCTAATGTTCTAGAATCAATTTCTTTTGTAATTTTCTATCAAAAGTGATTGTATGGGTGGGTGATTGTGTTTGAGAATATTAAAAAATGATTGGAGGGATTTCATTAAAACTTTTTATGAATATTCATAGTGATTGAAAAATTATGAAAATTAATAGATTAATTTCATCATACATAAAAGTATCATGTGTAATTAACATTCAAACCATGATATGACCATGGTAAAATTTCCACAATGTAACCTATAATCCAATCCTAAAATTAAGATTTTATCCAGGAATGCATGTTATTGTTAAATGTTGTAATATTTTATAAATATTTATTTTCTATTATTTTCAATAATATATATAACTATGAAATCCATTAAATATAAAAATAATCCATGACACATTAAATTAATACAGAAAATGTTAATTTTAAAATCACGATGGGTGGTTGAACTAAATAAATATATAATCCTTATAAAAAATGAATCTATAAATTATATCTACATATCTATAGGTATGGTGGATATTGTTTTTAGGAATTCTTGTGTTGGATAATAAAATAATGAAAAAGTAAGGGGTACATGGGAGAGTAACATGAATATTATCCTTACACACTAATGGAATTGAAATGACACACACATGAAATGAAATTTAAAGTTGATTTAATAACGAAATTCTAATATCATGGAATATAATATATCATCATAACATTAAAATATATAATTTAATTTAGGGGGATATAAAAAAACACAACATTCATTAAATTAAAAATAACTTACAATACATCAAATAAAATTACATGAGCTCAAAGTCTAATATAATGAAAAAAAGATAATATAAGAGGTTTCTCTAGAAGAAACTAGAGTATGATGAATCCTTCTAACACTTTCTCTTGTTTTGGTGTCGCTGATTCTCAACCTACTATGTTGAAGTACAAATCCATAAAAATAATAGGGGAAAAATTTTACAGTAAAAGGGAGAGATTATTCTTCTATCGAGATATATTATTCGACTTCCACCACATAGCTGACAATTAATTACTCCAAATATATAAAAATTACCAATTATAGATATTTTCTTCACCCTCATGATGATATAAATATGAAATTTTATTTCCATTAAACACCTTTATCCAATGTTGTGTTTCATATTTCTATATATCAGTAGATAATAAAAAGGAATAATGTCGCTAATTATATTTTAGGATATTTATTTCATCAATATCTTGAATATCCCACCATAAATTTTACAGTTATTTTATAAGTTATATTGAGTGTAATGAGGTTTTAATCAAAATAATTCAAAATCTATATATAATTAATTATGTCTAAGAAATTCCATGACTCTTTAAGATAGAAATTCAATCCAATCATGAAATATTTTAAATATTTTAATAAATTTGTTGATTTAATTCACATTGTGTTTGATAAATTTTATAATTTTTTAGGTAATCCATTTATCAAAAAATTTAATTTGGGTATAATTATCCTAATTAGAAACCAGGTCTTCTTGCATGATCCATATGGAAATCCAAATGAAAACAATAATACATATATATAATTGAATGTTTTTAATATAAATATACGTTGGATATAATTAAATAGATATTTTATCAATCAGATAATAAAATATAATTTTACAAACAAAATACCAAAAAACTATTAGAAATAAAAAATTTAGACATTCCATCCAAATTGTATGGGGATTTAAATAATGGGAATTACATTGAAAATATGAAAATTTGTGATGAAATAATTAGGGAATGTTAACTAATAAAAATTAAATGATTTTAATTATAAAATATTAATGTATTTATGGATTTTTAAATTGTGGGGAGACCATCAATGAATAGTTTTAGTCCCTTGATGGTCTAATTAATTTTAGGAATCGTTATGAGGTATTTATTCTTGTGAGGATGGAAGTGATGAATGAATTGTATCATTATTAATGGTATATAAATCCAATATCTAACATGATTAAATATGATATGAAATATTAATTCTGGTAACATGATATTATGAAGTAAATCATTTATTATGTATCTCAATGTTTCCGTGATTAACACGTGAAAATAAAACACTAAAGGCCCACCAAAATAATTTATCTTTTACCTATTCCATTATAGAAATAGGTCATGATATATATATGGATTTCAATATTATATCTACTCATATATCTCATGAGAAGAAATTTATTTTGTTGATTGTTGATCAACTGACTAAATCAATTATTTTTCGTCAAATTAGTTACTATATAATGATTAAGGACATTGAGAAATAAAAAATTCATGTGATTGTAAAATTTCACGTGGTTTTCTATATGATTATTTCTAATATCAATATATATCTAAATTCTCAATTTTGGAAAGTCTTTTAAGAGTCCATGGTATGTTATGTAAATATTAGCATGACATACCACATTAACAAATGTGGGAAAATTGAGAGAGAGATCCAAACTCTTGAGGATATATTACATGATTTCATTCTAGACTCTATAGGATCATGGGACCAACAACTATCATTGCTATAGTTTTCATATAAAATCAATTATATATATTATTATATTATTTAATATCTTTTTACTCTTGTATAGTTATAATTTATAATCAATAATTATTTCAGTTGAAAATAGTGGATCATCTTTAGTGGGATAACAGATTATTCAAGAAATTATAGAGAAATTTTTTCTTATTGGTAAAGTAATTTTGATTAATTTGATACTATATAAGTTCTAAAGTGATCAATTTTATTGTAAACTATAATGTTCATTGTATAATCAAGTATTCTTGAATGTCTCTCCTTGATCGGGACATTAGAGAGTGGGAAAATAGGGTAATCTCATGCCTAGGTATATTAGACCGAATGTAATTGTGGAACAACTTGGAAATGTGGCATACTAATCATCTATACATACTTATTTGATATTGATTTTTTATTTATTAAATATTTCCTAGTTAAAGTTGAATCTTACTGGTCCCACTCATGTTTTTTAATGGTAATCAAGTAGCCTATCTGAATTTTCAATCACGTGGAAAAATTGTTACAAGGTAGGTCTATTTCCATGGTTCATGTGCTATGATAACTTGGAAAATATTTCCATGACACAAGGGATCTTGAATCACATATGAGGAAGAAATGGACTCAATTATTCTCATATCAATAAACTTAATAAGGACCTTTTAGGTGTTGAAAACGATTTAGTGAGGAAAAATATGACACACATGATATCAAATAATGTTACTTAATTTATTGTCATTAATTTTATATATTGTAAGATTTTAATGTAGCATGTTGAAACTTTTTTTAAGAAATTAAGGCAAAATGGTTTCTATAATCGTCCAAGTGGACGATGGAGGTCAAAATTTCAAATAAAGTGAGGTATGTATAGTACAATTCATGATTAGGGCAACCATGTGTCAAGACAATGTTAACCCTTAAACATTTAAATATTTATATCTTTAAATCCAAGATATATTTTAGGAGGGTATCATTTCCCCTGATATTGTGAGGAACATTCTAGAATATACTAGAATAGGGGTCATATAATATTTCCCTAGTTAAATTAATTTTACTTTACTATTTATTTTTCCATTGTCTTGAATATTTATGAAAATTCTATAAAAACAATATTCTTCATTTTCTTCTCTTATCGGCTTTCATTTTCATTCACTCCCATTGGACATTGGGTCCTTAAAATTTTCATGGTATAACTATAGATTTTTTTTCCAATTTTTTTTCTTTATTTTGTATTCAAAGGGTCTATTTTTTCCTTTTTGTGGAAATCATATATTTCAAATAAAATAAATAATTATCCCTAGGTGACTCTAATTTAATTCATTTTTTCATTGAACCATTATTACATTATTATATTTAAATGAAGTTTTTAATGATATTAAATATATATTAATTAGTTAAAAAGTTTCACGTTGTTAAATTATTTATTCTCTATTTTTTAAAATAACATAAAAGAATGATTATTACAAATGAGTAAAACTTGATTTAATATGAGAGATTCCCAAATAGTATTCCTAAAAATGACATTTATTTTATTATTAATAAATTTAATATTTATCATGGTATTATTTTATATAATTTATAAATAATTATTATGATTTTTTGATAAATGGTTTTCATGGAAAAAGTTTAAATTTTCGCATAAAAAAGTTTTTGTTACGTGATTCACCCCATGACATGGACACTCGTTTCAAAAATGAATTCTACATGTATCACTTAATTTATTGAATGAGTCATGAGTATTGATAAATAAATTTTTGGGAATAAATTAAGTAGTTAGGAGGGTTTAGTAAAAGTATCTATTCTATAGATCGATTCCACTCTTATTATCCTACTCCCTTGTATTATAATTCCACTTTGACTAAGGTAGACTAGTTACAATTCTACATTGACTAGTACTATTACATGCATGACATTAATCTAGGATTTTTCAATTGATAGTGGATATACATACTAGTTTTGGATTCAACTTTGACTAGAAACCTATTAATCGATTGATATGGTTATAGATTGACTATTACTAGGATTCTAGGTTTTCCAACCTTTATCCTGTAGATACTATCCCATGATTATTATGTACTTTTTTCATTATAAATTTTTCATCATTTACTTTCTTCCATATACCTGAGTAGGTTAATTAATTTTATTCATCACATTAAATTACATAAAAGATTAATCATGAATTAAATATTAAAATTCAAATCTTTGTTAAATATTTCATAAAATTTTAAAAAATTATTTTATAGTTTTAGTTCAAACTAGAACGACCATGTTTATTTTACAAAGGTTTTATATAGAGCATGTGGTGGAATCATGCTATGAATTTTTATATCACACCTTATATCCAAACTTCATGTGTATATTGACATAGTTTTTTTGATACATGAAAAGGTATCACCCCCTATGTTGTATAAGACTCTTGAGTGATTTTATTATGGTTAAGGGAGGTGATAAGGGATGGATGTATACTTTTTACATAGAGATGGGAAATCATGTTTATTATTTTTAGTTATTTTGTGGATTTATTATGTTTTTTATCCTCATATATTTAGACTCATCAATTTCACAACCCATTTAATCCCTATTCATTGAGGTTCATTGGTTTGGTATATAAAATACATATTCATTTATGATTTAGGTCAACTAATGATTATGTATATTGAGATGTAATTTTTGTAGTTCCCAGCTAGGATCCAAGTATCACTGGGGGGGGGTTAATCAGTGATATCCTTTTCCTTTTATGTTTCCTTTTTTTGTAAACAAGCTTCACCTCATGTAAAATAGTTTCTTACCTGCTGAACATGCACAACCAAATGAACACAAGATTTATAAGGTCTACTACTCCACAAGAGTAGCTACGTCCTTGGTATGGTACAAACACAGTACAGTACCACACAATCTACTAGAAAACATTGATTTGATGTGGAATGAAATGAGTAGGATATAATCTTACACTCGTGTAACACTTTGAAAACAATCCACAAGTGTTTGTGCACCCTCTTAGCACAAATACAAAATTAAAGTATTTCAGTGCTTCTTTACAATTGAACAAGTGTATTCTTTGAAGTACAAATATTCACATTCTTACCTAGAAGTCGGTAAGAAATAACTTACACACAACCAAATAAATGTGAAGGCCAAAACTTTTTTATGAATCCATTAGGGAACCTTGCATGAAATTCAAATGGATTGCATGTAAAAATTACCTTTTGGAATGGAAAACCTTTATCACAAAACTTCTTTTTTCCATACAACTTTCCACCTTTTTGCGCAACTTCCCACTTTTTCGCACACCTTTCCTCTTTTCAGACAAACCTATTTCTTTTCGCACAACTCACATAGCATATAATTTTATGCACTTTAGAGCTCAAAATTTCTCTAAGTGAAGAGACTTTTTCAAATGAGATGGGGTCACATCGTATTTATAGGCCTTTTTGACCTTGCGCGAAAAACACTAATCCACACGTAAAACCCTCTTCATGCATGTGAAAACTCTTTCCCGCAACATCACATTTCACAAAATGCTCTAATTTTTTTCTCACCCCATGCCTTTTCCAATTTTCGAGCATATGATATCGAAACACCTCTTGCACAAAAAAACATAATTCCTCTATTTAACACACCAAACCAATATTTCAGGCAACCTTTATTTTTCACACACTTTGTCTGATTTTATACACACTCCATGCCTTTTCCATTTTCGATTTTCTGACTTTGAATCATGCCATGAGAACAATGTTCTATTTCATCTACAAAATTGAGCCCAACATCCATTTCCAAACACACATTTCCCATAACCATTCGTCAAATTTCATCACAAACTCCACTATCGTGATATATATCCTTTGATAGACCAGATTTAGCATCATCAGAGTCGTAATGGGTAGTGCTGAAACTTCTTTATCTTCCAGTAGAATCATTCCTTCCAATCAAAACTATATATGATTGGAATCATCATTTACCCCCCTTTCCATCATAAGAATTTCATCACAGATTCTTATAACTTATTATATTTGTGAAATACATATCAGCAAAGAATCATATGGTTTACCATGTGCTTTTCAAAGTGCTTTAATTTATCATATTTGACAACAAAAGACAACACTCTATAACAACAAACTTTTCATAATTTCTTCTCCATCCAACTTGGTCCCAAAAATTTATTTATTATAGATTTGAGTTGTTTTCTCTTATTATAAAATTTATGGTTATTCTTATGCCAAAACATTATTACTTTGTGTGCATGGCTGACAAACCTATGTTAAGGTTATGCAAGTTTATCGGGATAAACACATTCACATATTTATGATATATTAATAGAAATAATTCCTATTTGAGTATGACTAATTCCATGACACTAGTCTCTTAACCATGGTGATTAGGAATATGATTTATTCCTTGTAATATGTATGTATGGGTGCCAAGATGGTGTAATTTAGTTTGGTTTGTTACATGAACTACCAAAGAAATTAGTTAAAAAATTAATTAAGGTGGATGTAGATGAAAACTAAGCTTTTGGAAACATATAAATAGATATCTATTGGATCATTAACCATAAAAAATTATAAGGAAGTATATTAATTTTGGTTCTTTTTTCTATTCATGAAATAACCTATGAAGAACATCCATTGTTATGAAAGAACAATTTTATTTTTCTGAAAATCCTTATTACTAAAATTCATATATTTTTATTTATGTTTGTTCCAAATTTATTAATTATAAATTCAATTGTAAGGGAAATTTTATTTATGTTTATGTTTCATTTGAACATTTGAATCATATTAAAATATATAAAAACATATATATGATTAATATTTAAAAAAACATTAAAGTAATTCATAGACTAACCAAATTGATAAACAAAACTATATCCCAAGATTCCATGCAAAACAATAAAGATTATCACAAATTCTAATTAAAAATAATTAGTTTTTAATTTTTATTATAAAAATAAATTCATTATAAATATTTAATTACATTAAAATATAGCTGTGTTTATTTTATTTTAAATATTTATTATTTATATTAAATCTATTTATTTATATGTGTTTTACTTCATTCATAACAGAATGTGTGCATAATTTTTTATTCTATAAGTTTAAAAAAAATATTATTTATTTTCATACCCATAATATCAGTGTTTTGTATATCCAAGGATGTTTTGTGTATTAGAAATACCTATTAATGAAAGATATCATGTATTAGTCACTTTATGTAGAGTGATTTTAAATTCATTGGGTTATATCTTTAAAATCGTAAAACACACTCTAATACATCTAAAACTGTAAAACCCACTAAATTAGAATTTCAAAAAATGAATTAAAATGACTATAAATGGTCCCATATCCTCTATATGTGAAATAAATTTGTATAAGTCTATGAAAATAAACTAGGAAAGTCTATATAATGTATTCAGTTAAAAACACTTCTATTTAAACAATTGATAAATAACCAAAAGTGAGGATTTGATTTTATTTTAAATCAAAAAATTTAAACATTATTGGTGAAATAACTGATTTTATGGATATCCAAATAAAATAATTTTGGGAAGAAACTCATATTTTAAATACTATGCTAATAAGAAGTGAATCGATAATAGTTTTCATAACATTGATAAGATTTTTTTTATATAAAGTTGCAAAGTTTCACATTTTATAAACTCTAAAAAATTATGATGATATTTTTGAGAGAGTCCATGAAATTTATTATTATTTTATGAAACAAAAACAAAATGATATATTATCCTTCACCCAAGTTCTGTAATTTTAAGAAATTCAACCAAATCGTGTTTTCTATAAGAGTTTGGGAATTAAAAAATATGAAATTTAGTTAGGTAAATATGTTATATTTGATTAAAAACATTAAATATTTTAATACAACAAGTTATGTTTTATAATTTCATAATCTTATTTCTATTAGATTAAAAAGATTTAATTTTTTCTATTATGGGATAATCATGAAAGTTTCGAATAAAATTGGAGACTCTTTAGATAAAAGTGATGAAAGAATATTTAATTCTTATGTTAATTTCACCATAAAATTAATAAATAAAATATTATTTAAATTTTAATTTATCATCATTAATTTATCATTATTTTTTGTTATTTTTATGTTGTTTTGTAGTGATTTTCTGGTAAATTTTGTAATAAGATATTATTTTTAGGTCTTTATATTTTTTTGATAATTATTGTAGAATTAAACCTAAGGTGATGTATTTTATTTAATATTTGATGCTCTATGAAGCAATTCTTATGGTCAAGACATTAATTTTATTTTTTGTATCAATTATATAAGGGACCTAGTTATGTGTGATTAAATCATGGAAAACAGAATCTATGAATGAATAATAGTAGCTGGGTTAGACTGTATTTTGGGGATAATGTATCATTCATTGGAGTTTAAAGAGAATTTCTACATCAATGGGAATCTTCTCATGCATCTTTATAAGTCAAGACCAATCCAACAGAGCATGCACTAATCCCGTAGAGAGAACTGACCACTAATATAGAATCACATCAAGTCTTGAGAGGGTTGAACCTTCCTAATGCAGTCTCATGGTCCTTATTAACATTGTATACATACCCATACCTTCCACATAGACTTTATTGGGAATCAAAATATCACCAACAATACCTTACTTCCAAATGCACAATAAAATTATCCTAATACATAACCAACATTTTGATACTCTATTTTGGGGAAATTTGGAATGTCACAGTGATGTATCAATGATAATGAAAAAAGATTCTTAAGGTAAATGATAGGTTTTTCTAGTGATATAAGGTTATATCTTCCACCATTTCACACAAAATTCATTAATAAACCATTCTAAAAGAAAAAGTAACCTTAATTAAGTATTGTGTGTTTTATTTAGATGAATTTCCGATAGATTTACAATCCAAAACTACTCTAATATCAGATTTATTAGTAAAATTGTATAAATTTCTAATTCAATGATAGTAATTCTGGAAGGGAGATGAATAATAGTTTATAAGGAGGCCAATCTGAGAAAGAGTGGGAATACCTCCACTATATAAAAACTAAATTTCCTAGAGGCCCAAATACATACACCAAGGGACTAAAATAATAATCCTCATACACCACTTATTAATGAATCAAGAAAGGAATAAAATGGAATTTCACATGGAGGAAGTTTATGTAGAGAGTATTATGAACTAAAAACAATAACCAACAAGCATGTAATCAATTATACAATGTGGAAGTGATCCAAGATTCTATTGGAATGTGTAAAAATTACACTTATGAGTGTAAAATGAAATTAAAAGTCGTGTATAAGTGGAGTTGGAAGTAAATAGAGAGAAAGAGAGTATTGATCCCTGATTGAAGTCAAATATGGAAGAGAGATAAAAGTATTTTGAACTAATGAGATGATTATAAGGTTTAATGTCAAGTTGAGGGGAGAGAACATGATATCTAAAGGAGTTTTTATTGGTCATGAAATAATCCTGGGCCTTATTTTCCCTATTTTCTATTTTTATATTTGATAATATGTGTAGCTGAGATTTTACAACAATATTAGTATAAGAATTGATGTTTTAATTTATTTTACAACTATTTCACTAGTTGTGAATGTGAAGTGAGTGTTCTATATTGAATAAATAGTTCCTTCTTTAGTATTAATATATTGATAATTGAAGAGTTTTTATTATGTAGAAAAATGGAATGTTCACCCAATTAGTAATGTTTAAATTGTATTACTGATTTTTTTCTCTCTCAGTGTATGGTACAAAAGAAAATTAAACTAATGTTTAACGTAAAAGGAAGATCAATATTCTTCTTGGTAAGGGATGTGTAGTGGAGTGACACCTCACACAAGTGTGATTTATTTACACACTTTATAGGGCATGAAATCAATATGATCAACCAATCTGAGAAAGATAGTGGTATCTCATAATACTACTAAGGGAGAGATCCATACTCATAAGATAAACATGATTGGAAAAATCTGGATACCTTTAGTTTTCTCAATAAAACCTTGGATTATCTTGAGAGGTATTTATAATATATTTTTTATTGGATGATCACTACACATACACAAAAAATAGGTGAGGTTTGGGAATGTTAATTGAAAACATTTAATTAGTATTTTTCATCTATCCAGTGAAGGTGAAAACCTTTGAAATCAAGTCTGTTTTTGAAAATTACACACTATATTTCCATTTATCCCATTCAATTATCACACCAAATTATTCTATGAATTTCTTAGTAATTTATCCTAGTAGTAATTGTATACCCCACCTATCCCCGTGGATTTATCTCAACTTTTATTTATCAATTTTTATTAATATAATTCAACACACAAATTAACTCTATTTCCTACAATAAGTTGATCGATTGACTAGTATATTTGGGAATAAAATCCCATATATATATAGGAAAAATAAATATAAAAATAATAAATAAAAATAAATATTATAATAACAATCACTATCATATTAAATTTAATTTCATTTAATGACAATATCCTATTGAAAGAATTTATTGTAATATTATATATGGATTATTTAAATCACAATATTTGTGTAATATTCCATTCTTATGTCAGGTACATCCCTTTTGAGATTTCCTTTTTTTGTTCAAGGGTATGATTTTGGTTCAAAAATCTTGTATGTTGTTAGATATTTTAAGTAAAACTTTTTTGGGATGAAAAATAATTTGTAGAAAATTCAAACTCTACGTCAATAAGTTATATGACATGTAAATTTTTAATTCGGATAAAATCACCCTGAGTGATGGGTTTTTCAGTGTAAACCATTAAAACAAATTCATGATGTGGAATGGAATAATAGATCATGTAATTCCTTGATATGTATATTAACAGTTTTATGTAGATTTATTTGTTTTATTTCCTTCATGCAACCTTCCTCTTACTATCCCTAGGATGAATCTTACTGGATTTGGATTTATTTATTCGTCTTTGGTCATTGTGTATTGGTTACGGACACCCAATGTATTATACTATTGTTGATTCGACTATCTTACATAAATCAGGGGATGTGGTTGGGTGAGTGTTCATCATCAATTTTGTGGTAGGTTGTATAAATTGGAAATCCCATAGATTGGATTTGACCGCAAGTATAAAATTGTTAAATTGAAATTTCCATGATTGGGAAATTGTATTGAAGGTTGAAATGATTAAATTAAAATTTCATGTGATAATTGAATGGATTAAATTGTAGGAAATTTTAATTGGGTTATTTTGATTAACTAATTGGTTAATTAATTAATGGAATGATTTAATTATGGAATTTATTTGATATTGGGATTACTGAATTGGTCAATTTAATGGGATTGTGTAATTGATTAATTTTTGAGATATAGAATTGATTGATAATGGGATTTAAAGGATTTATGGATTAACCATGAAGGGTTAGTGGGCCATTTAATCAATATTTATAATTTTTTTAATGATAGAACTGTTCATAATAATACATTTGATTAAATTAAAGAGTCATTATTATTGTAATAAAGTAAAAATGTTTACATTAACATGAATGTTTGATAGGAAGGTTAATGATGCACAATAATGATTTATATGTAATTTAGTTTTGTTTGATTTTGTGATATTTTTCATATATGTGATAAATGAGTGTGGGATAGGGGATGATGCTCCAAATACCCATATGTGATAAATGAATGTGGGAAAGATAATGAGGATCCAAATACCGATATGTGATAAACGAGTGTGGTACAGGGACTGAGTCTCCACATACGCATATGTGATAAATGAGTGCGGGGTAGAGACTAAGCCTCCAAATACCCATATATGATAACAAGTATGGTCCAAGGACTAAGGATCTAAATACCAATGTGGCATGTGGTTTGCGATAAGGATCGATGCTGCAAATACCCATGGGGTGTTAGAAATGATGGTCCACACCGATAAGATTATAATTAGACTATGGTTCAATTGTCCATGATATTAATAAAAATGAATAGATAGATGGTGACCATGGTATAACTATATGGTTCAAAATCCATTACAAGATAAAGCAATTATTGGTGGAACGAGTGTCCTCACAAACCCAAGAATGTATATTGTTAAATAATGAATAATTGAATATGTAAATGGTTTATATTATTGATTGAACTAAATTATTTATACAAATGCATACACTGTTAATGACTGGATATTATTTTAGAAAATGTTGGTGGTGGGATACTGAGTTGTAGTCACACCCTACTCAAACTACTTGATCAGTACCCTAATAGACTTCATGTTTACAGGATAGGATAAAGGAAAGAGACATTTGTTGAATGGATGAGTTGTGATCGAGCAATGATGAGGGAACTAGACATGGTGTCGGGACCCACATGTGGGAGTTTTCATTGTATTTATTATTTGGTTCAAATTTTAACACCTAACAGATATTTTTTCATCAAATATCTACTATTTTTTTGGATTTTGTGTGTGTTCAACATGTCATAATGGTTTATTTTAGTTATGATGTTCAATTTGGATATCCAGTTGGCCATTCTTTACTAGTTTACACTATTGTGTTACTTTGATAAAGAGGGTATAATCTCCTCATGATATATATTACACCCTCACTGGTAGTTATTAGAATTTGGCATAGAAGGATTCACGCTCGAGGTTATGTGGCCAACAGGCTCAGGGAACTGGTGTGTGGCACCCGGGTTGGGACATCAAAAAGTAGTGTCAGAGGGGTTATATTTTATTTTATTTTTTCATACTTTTTGGGAAATTATTATTGGAGAATAGGATGAGTTATGACTCGGTTAAGATCTCTTGAATGGGAGTAGATAACCCATGTGGAGGGGTCAAATCTTAGTATTTAGTGTTTTATTGTAGTTAATGATGGGTGTTGTCACAGTTTTATGTTATTTCTCCTCCAGTGATTCAATTTTTGTGCGATGTTATTGATTTATGATATTATCAAAGATTTTACTCATGGAGTTGTATGCCATGAGATTTTACAATACATGGATCATTCTCGGAAATTAGGATTAATATGTGACATGCATCATTTTAGGCATGCATTGGGAAAATAAGTTTTTTTAGTAAATTGTTAAATGGAAATGCTTTTCTTTTCGAATGTAAATTAGAACTAAAAACGTTCCTAATATGAATTGAAAATTGAAACTCATTCAAGTTATGATAATTGAAATATAAACTAGGTGTACAATGAGAATATTGAATAATGAAAATGTGTTTAACCTTTTTTTATCTATATCCTTGATGAAGGATGGTTGACGGTAGTATTTGGGCCTCTGTTTTGACCATGTGAAGGAATAAGGGAGATGAAGTGTTCTTGATTAACGTGAACACAACATGATTTTTTTAAAATGTTGTGTTATTTGTCCTAATATGTGTGTTTGGAATTGTAGAGGTATGACATTATGATGTCACCTCTCGATATAATGAAAATATTTTATGGCTGGAAATGATACACTAGTAGTGAAAACCGAGGAACTAATAGTGTTGGGAGAAGGCGATGGAGAGAAATTCCACATGAACTTTTCTCATTTCAGGAAGTTTATGGAGTGAGACCTAGAACAAGTTTTGATGAATATGTCTGACCTGAAATGAGGGTTTCAGTAACAACACCCTACAACCTTCATTAGAGAGGCTGGACCAAAGGCATTTGAGTTCTAGATTGAGTTCATCAAGTCTACACTTCACTATTTAGAGACTCCTACTCAGAGGAGGGTCAAGATGGATACGTATATGTTAAGAGGATAATCGATGAATAGGTGGGACGTTCAGGCTTGGAATGGGTAGGAATATGGTATGGTATGGAATGAATTTTGGGGGAAGCGCCTGGATTAATTTTTTCTAGAGACACTGAGACAGGAAAGGGAAGTTGTGTCCATACTATTGACATAGGGGAGTGTGTTTTTGATGGAATATGATGATCAATTTATTTACTTGAATTTCTTTTCAGCACTGATGGAATGGGAAGAGATAACTATGACATGGTATTTCCAACACAGACTTAAATGTGACAGAAAGTCCCATATTAATATATTTTGTTTAAATATGTTTTATAAGGTGGTGGATTGGGCTCTTGTATATAAGGAGAACATGAAGGAGGATTCTGATGGAGGAAATGTGCTTTCTACTAAATTACCAGGAGGTATGAATTTAGAGTGTAATAAGATTCTCTATGAAAAATTTGACCAATATAGTGAAAATAAGAGTGGCCAGGGGGAAGGATTAGTTACTCAAGATATCACCTAAGTTCCCTCTCACCAGTGCGGTTATCCTGGTCACTTTCATAGGCATTTTACCCAACAATCGGTAGAGTTCCAATATTATGGAAGTATGAGAATTCTACAATAGTTATTCAAGAAACCATGACAGATGGGCAGTGATGGAGTAGTTTGGAAGAAACAAAGTGTAGGAAATTGATCTTATACATCGTATCAGTTGGGCAGTTGGAGTTCTACTGGCCAAGGAAGTCGAGGTAGTGGATAAAGATATTTTTGGAATGATTTCCCATTTTAACAGGTCGGTGCAGCCCAGGGGACTCAGAGTACATCACAGGGAATATGGGAATTATAGTTTCATGTAGTTCAACCTACACATGTGGATTATAGTGAGACCGTCACTAGTTAAATGTAATATTCTTATATCTTATACACTTTCTATTTCATTATTTGATAGGGGTACCTATAAATATTTTATATATGTAGAACTTGTAAAATTGATTGAGCCTGAAGGTGGAGTTCTTGAGTGGGGTTATAATGAAATATACTTCTATGGTAGTATGGTCAAGAGAAATATGTTAATGCAAGGGGTGTTCTCTCAAGGTTGGGGAGTATCATTTCCATTGTGATCTTTAAATTCATGATATGTCATGTTTTAATTATATTATGGGCATAGAATGGTTAGTGGAATACTAATACCATATTGATTTCTACCATTTGAGAGTGACATTTACATCTCCTGATGGTGACATTTATATTCATCATAGAGAGTGGGATATTCAGGTAGGTCATGCAAGACAAGTTCATCAGCAACTCAGGGACCTCATTGCCCCAGTTTCTAATATTTTTCTATATTATGGGGGTGTGAAGCATGATGTATGTAGATACCCAAATCTTGACTTATATAGACATTACATTTGCTTTGCGGAATACTTAATACATAACAAAAATAAACACACACGGACGGTAATAGTTTAGTGTCTTTGGAAAATAGAAAAAAATAATCTTCTAATCATGGTGAAAGATCTTCAACATCTCCCATAAAAATATTCCCATTTTGTTTTCATACCTAATACCTTTATTTATATTCTAGGGAAAAGAAAACATAAAAAGGGTGAGCTCAAATTCTCAGTATGGGTAAGCATGGAGAAAATAAAACAAACCATATACATTTGAACTTTAAAACATTAACATAATGTTTTAATGCCAAAATCTGGAGTTGTGAAATAAATCTTGGTAGTATGTAAGGAATAAATCATAAGGGAACATAAATTATGATAAAGTAGCATTGGAATAAAACATGTAATTTTGGAAACCATTAAGCACATGATATGATTTCAATAGTAGCCAAGGCATTGCTGCCAATACCATCTTAGTAGACAAATTCCCTTTCTGAATTGAGTTCACTCCTCGTTCTAGTCCTGTATCACTAAACCAGATTAATTTACCGTTCCATCCATGTCTATCTCATGAGATATAAATCTTTACCCAATGCATTGGATGGATATATAGGTACCACCCATCTCATATTGAAATCATTCTTACTTGTTCAACAAAATAAAAAATCATATATCATAGCATAACCCTTGTAATAGAATGTGATTCTTAAACATCATGACATCATAACATAATCTATATAAGATAAAAGGACATCATAAAATTAATTCCATCATAACATAAATAAATCAATTTAAAAATATGGATAGAAACGGAACCCTATATTATCTTAGATGGAAAGTAATTTTGATAAAACACTTGAACTCCATTCTTGAGGAAAATATCCTTTCTTCTTCAAAAACATATTTTTTTACACAAAATGCCCCACAATTTTAAAAGAAAATTATTTTATTGAAAATAACCATGAAAAATTGTAGAAGTGGCTTCATGAAAATTAGATGTTATGAAACCGTAAAAATACATTCATGCCGTATAAGTTAACAAAACATTCTTCTCATACTTTTTCCGAAAAGTCAAAAAGTTCCTCAGATGGTAAACAAAAGAAATATTCCTTCCATAATATGTGCTAAAAGTAAAAAATGGGTAAAACAGACTTTAAACATACATGATTTTTTTAGAAGAGATGGGCATTGATGATAACAATAACCCTAGTAAATACTTACCAATAAACAATACCGGATAAGAACGAGATTGGAATAATTATCCCTTACCTTATGTATGATATGCTTCGTATGTATTTGAACCTCCTGTATAATGATTTAAATAATGTCATTGAATTCTTACATAATCATATTCGTTGTCATGATATCATATATTGTTCACTTATGACTTTATATGACCCGTTCGTTTGTAAATTCCATGTTAAAGCAGCATTTTGGGTAAAATCGTTTCATTTATCGTACATGTTTCGATTTGTTGTTCTTGATATTATTACTCATATCCTGATTTACTTAATTCTATAATTTAAAACCTGATTTATATATAATATATATTCAGTATATAAATATATATGATAGATCGATAAATGGAATGAAATACACCGTTCATGGAGACGGTAGGCCGTACGTACGCAGGAACGATGTTTTCATTTCCTTATTGAATTGAATGGAATTAAGTAAATGAAACATATAGGTACATAAATCTAGTATCATTATTATGTAATATCTTTTATGATTATTTATTACATATATAATTTATAATCATACTTGAATGGTTAATCATGGAAAATGAATCTCATTGCGTTCGTGGAGACGGTAGTTCGTACGTACGCACGAGCGATGATATCATTCCGATAATTATTGAATAGAATTGGAGTGAATGATATAATATCTCAGAATCAGAATTATGTTATAATAAAAATATATATTTATTCTTTACACCATTAAACCCATCCAAGTAATGTGGTGGTGGAAAAACTAATTACACCACGGCGTGGACACGGTATTCCTTACATATGCACGCGCGGTGATTTTGTTTTCCATAGGATGGATAGAAGGTGAAATGGGTTTGTTTGATATTTATAATAACATATCAGTATATTAGTGATACTTATTGTATTACTTTATAATGAAACAACTAAAGAAGAAGAATTTGAAGTAGAAAGAAACTTGAAAGAATCGGTAGAAGAGATTACCTCTTCTTCGACGCACCTCTTTTAATCTTCCTCTCAAAGAACTAGAGTTAGTATTTTGATGAAAACAAACCTCTATAATTTTTCTAGGGAAGTTGATAAGTTAAATGGTCAGGGTTTTGCCGAGATACAAGGCTCAAAATTGTGTAAAGAGAAGAGGGAGGAGGTGCCCTTTTATATGGGAGGAGATGTGCACCTTTGGAAATCTCAAAAATATTAATTTATAATAAATAAAAAACCACATAAAAACCTCAAAAAATGACTCATATTAGAATATTATATGATATAGGGTTGTAATCACATCAACCAATAAAATTTAAACATGTTGAAAATTTATTTTAAACCTTATCAACTTGATTTATCCTTATTTAATCTATTTGATTTTATTTGTGGTATTAAGATTCTAAATTATAAATTGTTATTAATAATTACTTATGTGTTATTAATTTTCCATAATTGGATAATTTATAAAATTTTCGACCATATAAATTTTAACTTATAATTTTTAAATATTTTTGTGATTTTTACACAATTTTATATTATGTTATTTTTATAAAATAACAAAAGTGTCAATTTAGTTACTATTTATTTATTTGAATTTAAATAAAATCCACACAAACGATATGTTCTAAATAAAAGATTTAATAGATTCATAACAAGTCATATTTATCTATAAAATTCATGGAGCACATTAAATAGTTCATATTTTATTTATTTTAATATTTTTAAAACCAATTATTTGAAATTTCAACCAATAAAATAATTTCAACATCACTATTGTGTCACCTTTAATGATAATTATTTAATCTCTAAAAATTATAAATAAAATCAAATGATGTAGATATTTTTATTAGTTTTTTTGGATACTATTTATTTTCTAAGTTTCATGATGTTTATCACTAAATTAAAATTATTATACTTATAAGATTTAAGAGAGTGACATGTTGTCACATTCTTTAGTATTAATAATAATTACATCATTTTGAAGGTCAAAGGTCCGTGAAATTAATATATTATTACCATTAGGTGATATGGGTCTACCTTTATTTATCCAATAGAATTTTAGGAAGTGTTATGGTAATTTTACAATCTTATTTTTACCCTTAATTACCTGATTTACCTTTAACTATAGTAAATAAAAATTACCGTAGTTACTATTCATAATATCAAATAAAAATAAAAATAACCAATTAACATAATTTGGACCCAATGAATCCAAATATGGAATCCATTTTTAAAAATTCAAAACACAGATGTTTCAGTAATTAATTTTAAATAAACCCCATTGTTAAGAAAATGAGTTTTAAAAGTTAAATCATTGTCAAAGATTGAAATGTTTTTACCTTTGAATTCAATATAAAAATAATGGTAATGACATGAATTATATTAAATGGTAAAAATATATTCTATTTATACTTTAAAGCTATTCAATATTATAATTTTACCATATAAATTATCTCGATGAAAAAGATGTTTTTAATTAAAATTTAGCGTATTTTTTACTATTTATCAAAATAAGAAACTTATTAGAAACTTATCAAGAATTTATCCAAAGTAAACTTTTATATCCTTATTCCATAGAAGAATTTTATATTTTCAATTTTAACTTATAGACATGTTAGAAACTAGATTTAAAGTGGGTGCACCATCAAAAGGCGACAAAACTGCATTTTTTGAAAAATACATATTTTACCCCTAAAATTTATTTTGTTCTCATACGATGTTCTAGAAAATGTGTAAGATAAATAATAATGTTATAAGGTTCAAAATTTAGTTGATACTATTCCTTATGGCTAGTTCATAAAAATATTATAACAATATATCGTTGTTTATTGAAACCTGATATTGCGTACATCACACGCTATCGAGGAAGGTCACGATTGCATGTAATGCAAGCCAAGTCAAGGTTGCATGTCGTGAAAGAATCGTTCATGGTTTTGTATAACATAATCCAACCATATTTCATTTATAGGTTGAATATATATATATATACATACACTCAATGTTGTGTAGAATAAATACTATCAAACGAACTTGAAATTGTGTGTAACATGATCCAAGAATAGTGTTGCGTATACAACAAGCTGATATGGTGTTTCATATAACACAATGTAATCTTGGTGTAGCGTAAAATAGAAGATATGAAAAAAATATTTTATCTCATAAAATCTTAGGGTGTTACATTCTACCCCCCTTAAAATGAATTTCACCCTCGAAATTCATCAGGGGTTATAAATGGTTTATTACTTGAGAGTTTCTTTCATAGAAACCCACATCGCGAAGAGGAATACTAAAACATACTTTTAAAAATGATCATTTTGAACAAAAAAGATTCCCAAAGTAACTCATCACTTGGGTTCCCACATAGGAGACCATAGGTGAAAATATGGATATGGAAGAGAAATCTAACCATCACGTTTTGATGGAGAGTGGTAGAGAACAGGGCGATGAAAAATCCAACAGTCAAAAAGCCATAAATTTGTGATGATCTAAGGTACCATCTGATTCATCAGATATAAAGACACTAGGACAATATTTTTGGATTTCAAGATCATCTCCCTAATGTTGAAGAATTTGAACTAGAAGAAATACTTACTTTATTTCAGTACAATCTCACCGTTGTTTGTGCCTTGAACAATTTCCACTTCATCTCTTTAAGAAATGAAGTTGAATTTGTCTTCTATGAAGTGTTTGCAGATCATTTGATAGAATGATAGGTCATTCCATCTGTCTCAAACAAAAGGATATCAAAAGTTATTAAATATACATAAGTCCATCTATAGTGAGATTAATCGTATATGGTTCCTAAAATAGATTTATACTTCATATATCATACCGCTTAATATAATAAAACTAGTTTCTACTAACCAGGGACTTCCTATAGGCCAGTGGTAGGTGATAAATTCCTATCGCAGTTCGGTTGTGTGTTCGATTCTCACAGCCTTGTCCGACGCGACGGGTTGTCGCCCGTCCTGCAGGTTTTCCTTTTTTCTAAAACTACATTATTATAACATCCAATCAAATAATATTGAAAAAAGTTCTATCCTTATACAATACTAACTTATGTTTAACATAATCCATTCCAATCTTTAGGTTTATCCAAAATACTTCTATCCAAGCTCGTAGTATAAAGAAAACAATTACTAGAAATGTCATCTATCGAGCATGTGAATACCATCATTTATCCCGCATATTTTTTTTATCGCATTCCAAACATGTGAATACCTTAATCATGTATTCTCTTGAAACATAAACTACCATAAAACCTTAGTGAAAATATGAATGTGGTCAAAAGTTAACTCTTTTGACATACCAAAATCCCAAAATTTCTATATACTGAAACCATGATATAACTTTGTCCTTCTATCAGTCATGGGCTCATGAATACTATCAAAAATATTATTTTCTCTTTATCCCTTCATTATGCGCATATCATCTGCTTTTCAAAAATATTTTAATCACTTTTCATGGTTACCGGTACCATATAATTATTTAAAACCAATACATAGATATTCCGAAATTCCACGATACCATAAATGAGATTACATGATACTATTTTGAAATACAATTACATAAACACTTAATCATTCCACAACATCATTGTAATACTCAATATAACAAATAGTGATCACATGTTAGTTCCCTTTATCCTTTTCCTTAATAGGTTGCTCACATTGATCATCATTAACCCTTTGATTAAGGCATTGATTAGCATAATTCCCCATTTCCTTGCACTTGAAGCATTAAAGTGTTAGTGGAGAGTTCTCTGTAGTCTTTTCTCTATTCACATCATTAGATACCTTTTTCCCATTAATTCGACACTCAACAGCTCGATGACCTTCTTTTACACACTTAAAACATTTTCTAGCACCTTTTAGGAAATATCCACCATGCTTCTTTCCACCCATTGAGCATAAAGAAACATTCATATTCTTTTCACCATTGTTCTGAGATTTATTCTTGAACTCCATATTTCATTTTTTGTCAAAACCATGAGATGGATATGTAACACCAACTTCCAGTTCTACCTTGATAGCACAACACACAATTTCTTCATAGATACTGAAGTCTCTTATAGCTAATTCCCTTCGAAGACTTGGTTTGACGCCACTGAAGAATTAATCAACATTACTTTCAGGTTGGATGGTAAAGCCAGATGCATGCCTTGAAAGCCTTGTAAAATTCGCTTCATATATACCAACAGATTCATCATCCTTTTGATTAAGCTCAAGGATCTCCATTTCCATCTTTGTTCGAATAATATGAGGGATGTACTTACTGAAAAACAAGTTCTTGAACTTGTCCCATTCCATGGATTCGATTTCATCATGGGGCCTTGTATTCTTAATTAGAGTCCACCACTGATCTGCTTCACCTTCTAATTGGTAAACAAAGAAAATGACTTTTTCATGATCTATATAATGAAGTATGGAAAATATCTTTTCAATGGTACTGATTCATTGTTCAGCAACAAGTGGATCAAAAGACCCACTGAATGAAGGTGTACATTGCCTCATGACAGACTCAGTAGAATATTGTTCCCTTCTCTGCTCATTCGGAAGTCCAGAATGATTCATAGTTTGTGTAATTATAGCAATAATATTTTTCACTCCATCTCCCATCACATTTGGTTGTTCGGGAGGACAATCATTGCATTTTCCATTACATTGATCAACACGGTTACTTCGGGTTCCAGCCATCATCTAAAACCCAAAAAGAATAGTGTGAGAGGAAAATATCATGCTAGGAAAACAACATAATAAAGGGGGAGTACATTCAATATATAACATCTTAGGATTAATTCTAAGATCATTACTGTAATTATAGGACTATAAACTATATGTATACTTATCCTTAGGGACATCCCTAAACATACCTTATAAATATCAATAGGGATCTCACTAAAGTTTTCGCATCCTAGTTTCCAAAGGTTAACTAAACTGAACCTCTGATACCAACTATAGAGACCCAAATCTTGACGTATATGGACATTACATTACGTTTTCAGAATACATAATACATAACAAAAACAAACACACAAGGATCGTAATAGTTTAGTGTCTTTGGAAATGCGGAAAAAAATAATCTTCTAATCATGGTGAAAGATCTTCGACATCTCCCATAAAGTTCTTTAACCTTTTGTTTTTTTACCTAAAACCTTTCTTTATATCCTGGGGAAAAGAAAACATAAAAAGGGTGAGCGCAAATGCTCAATAAGGGTAAGCATGGAGAAACTAAAACAAACTATATACATTTGAACTTCAAAACATGAACATAAAGTTTAACGTCAAAATCTTTAGTTGTGAATTAAATCTTGGTAGTACGTAAGGCATAGATCATAAAGGAACATCAATAATGATAAAATAGAATGGGAATAAAACATTTAATTGTGGAAACCATTAAGCACATGATATGATTTCCATAGTATCCAAGGCATTGCTGCCAAGACCATCTTAGTGGACAAAGTCCCTTTTTGAATTGAGTTCACTCCTCGTTCCAGTCCTGTATCACTGAACCAGATTAACCTACCATTACAACCATGTCTATCTCATGAGATATAAATATTTATCCAATGCATTGGAGGGAGATATTGGTCCCACCCATCTCATATTGAAAGCATTCTTACTTGTGCCACAAAATCCTAAATCATACATCATAGCATAACCCATGTAATAGAATGGGATTATTAAACATCATGCCATCACAACATAATCCATATAAGATAAAAGGACATCGTAAAATTAATTCCATAATAACATAATCAAATCAATGTAAAAATAGGGATAGAAACAGAACTGTAAATTATCTTAGATGGAAAATAATTTTGATAAAACAATTGAACTCCATTCTTGAGGAAAATATACATTCTTCTTCAAAATCATTTTCTTTTCACAAAATGCCCCAAAAATTTGAAAGAAAATAATTTTATTGAAAATAACCATGAAAACTTGTACAGTATGCGTCCTAAAAATTAGACATTAATAAACCTTAAAAATCCATTCATGCCGTATAAGTTAATAAAACATTCTCCTCGTACTTTTTCAGAAAAGTCAAAAAGTTCCCCATATGGTAAACAAAAGAATGATTCCTTCCATAACATGTGGTAAAAGTACAAAATGGGTAAAAATGGACTTTAAAAAAACATGAAAACATTTTTAGAAAACATGGACAGGGATGATAACAATAACTCCAGTAAATACTTACGAATAAACAATCCCGGATAAGAATGGGATTGGAATAATTATCCCTTACCTTTTGTTTGATATGCTTCATATGTATACGAACCTCATGTATAATAATTTAAATAATGTCATTTAATTATTAAGGAATCATATTCATTGTTATGATATCATATATTGTTCACTTATGACTTTATATGACCCGTTCTTTTGTAAATTCCATGTTAAAGCAGCGTTTTGGGTAAAATCGTTTCATTTATCATACGTGTTTCAATTTGTTGTTCTTGATATTATTACTCATATCCAGATTTACATAATTACATAATGTAAAACATGATTTATATATAATATATACTCATTATATAAATATATATGATATATCAATAAATGGAATGAAATACACCGTTCATAGAGACGGTAGGCCGTACGTACCCATGGACGCTGTTTTCATTTCCTTATTGAATTGAATGGAATTAAGTAAATGAAAAATATATGTACATATATCCAGTATCATAATTATGTTATATCTTTCAATATTATTTATTACATATATACTTTATAATCATACTTTAATGGTTAATCATGGAAAATGAATCTCATCGCGTTCGTGGAGACGGTTGTCTGTATGTATGCACGAGCGATGATATCATTCCCATAATTATTGAATAGAATCGGAGTAAATTATATAATATATAATAATTAGTATTATGTTATAATAACCATATAAAGTTATTCTTTACACCATTATACCCATCCAAGTAAGGTGGTGGTGGAAAAACTAATTACACAATGGGGTGGAGATAGTATTCCGTATGTACGCACGCCCGATGATTTCATTTTCCATAGAATGGATAGAAGTTGAAATGGGGTTGTTTAATATTTATAATAAAATATCAGAATATTATTTATACTGATGTTATTACTTTATAATGATACAACTAAATAAAAAGAAGTTGAAGAAGAAAGAAACTTGAAAGAATCGGTAGAAGAGATTACCTCTTCTTTGACAGACCTATTTTAAGATTCCTATTGAGGCACTAGATTTGGTATTTGGAGAAAAAAATAACATCTATAATGTTTCTAGGTAATTTTAGAAGGAAAATGGGAAGGGTCTGGCTGATATTGAAGGCTCAAGATTGTGTAATGAGAATAGGGAGGAGGTGCCCTTTTATAAGGGAGGAGAGGGGCACCTTTGGAAATCTCAAAAATATTAATGTATAATAAATCAAACCCCACATAAAAACCTCCCAAAATGACTCATATTAGAATATTAGATGAGATAGGGTTGTAATATCCTCAACCAATAAAATTTAAACATGTTGGAAATTTATTTTAAACCTTATCAACTTGATTTATCCTTATTTAACATATTTAATTTTATTTTTGGTATTAAGATTCTAATTTTAAATTTTTATGAATAATTACTTTTGTGTTGTGAATTGTCTATAATTGGATAATTTATAAAATTTTAGACAATATAAATTTGAATTTATAATTTTTAAATAATTTTTTTTTTATTTTTAGACAATTTTATATTATGTTATTTTTATAAAATTACAATAGCGTCAATTTTGACACTTTTCATTTCATTGAATTTAAATAAAATCCACACAGAAGATATGTTCAAAATAAAAGCTTTAATAGATTTATATCATGTCATATGTATCAATAAAATTCATGGAGCACATTGAATAGTTCATATAATATTTATTTTAATATTTTTAAAACCATTTATTTGATATTTCAATCAATAAAATAATTTCAACATCACTATTGTGTCACCTTTAATGATAACTATTTCATCTCTAAAAATTATAAATAAAATCAAATGATGTAGATGATTTCACTATATTTTTGGAGACTATTTATTTTTGAAGTATCATGAAGTTTATCACTAAATTAAAATTATTATACTTATAAGATTTAAGAGAGTGACAGGTTGTCACTTTCTTTAGTTTTAATAATAATTACATCATTTTCATGGTAAAAGGTCCATGAAATGAATATATTCCGACCCTTAGGTGATATGGGTCGACTTTTATTAATCCAATAGAATTTTGGAAAGTGTTAGATTAATTTTACAATCTTAGTTTTACCCTTAATTACCCGATTTACCTTTAACTGTAGTAAATAAACATTACCGTAGTTAATATTCATAATATAAAAAAATTAAAGTAACCAATTAACATAATTTGGACCCAAAGAATCCAAATATGGAATCAATTTTTCAAAATTTAGAAAATAAAATTTGCAGTAATTAATTTAAAATAAATCCTGTTGTTAAGAAAATGGGTTTTAAAAGTTTAAACATTGTCAAAGATTGAAATGTTTTTACCTATGAATTCAATATAAAATTAATGGTAATGACATGAATTATATTAAATGGTAAAAATATATTCTATTTATACTTTAAAACCATTCAATATTATAATTTAACTATATAAATTATCTCAATGAAAAAAGTTGTTTTTAATTAAAATTTAGCGTATTTTTACTATTCATCAAAATAAGAAACTTATCAGAAAAATATCAAAAATTAATCCAAAGTAAATTTTTATATCCTAAATCCAAAGAAAAATTTTATATTTTCAATTTTTACTTATAAACATGTCAAAAAATAGATTTAATGTGGGTGTTCCATCAAAAGGCGGCAAAACTGCATTTTTTGAAAAATACTTATTTTACCTAAAAAATTTATTTTCTTCTCATACCATGTTCTAGAAATTTTTTAAGATGAATAATAATGTTATAAAATTCAAAATGTAGTTGATACTATTCATAATGGCTAGTTCATAATAATATTATAACCATATATCGTTGTTTAGCGAAACCTGGTATTGCGTACAACACACGCTATCAAGGAAGGTCATAATTGCGTGTAATGCAAGCCAAGTCTGGTTTGTGTGTTGTGAAAGACTCCCTAGTTGTTTCATATAACAGAATCCAACCATATTTAATTTATACATTGAATATATATATATATATATACTCAATGATTCATTGAATAACTACTACCAAATGAACTTGAAATTGTGTGTAACATGATCCAAGAATAGTGTTGCGTATACTGCAAGCTGATACAGTGTTGTGTATAGAACAAGGTAATCTTGGTGTAGCGTACAACCAAAAATATGAAAAAATATATATCTCATAAAATCTCAGGGTGTTACAATGTATTTACACCTATAGTGTACCAGTTTCACGACATCTTTCTTAATGACTTATAATGAATTCCACATGAGAGGGATACAATGTTTACGATTGTGCTCATGATGAGGGTTTAGCCATTTTCTATTATACTATATATAATAAAACCGATAGTGCTTCAAGAGATCAAGTCTATGTTGGGAAAGTTAATGGATAAAGGGTTTATCAATCCAAGTACATCACCATTGGGTTCTTCTGACTTTTTTGTTAATAAGGATGACATAAATTTGTGCTTATGTTTTGACTACCAGAATTTGAATTAGATGACTATGAATAACTAGTATTATCTTTTTCATATCAATGAACACTTTGAACAATTGAGAAGGGTATTTTTTTCTCCAATATAAAAATGAGATCTGGGTATCTCAATTGAGTGTTAAACCTTCTGAAACACCACAAACTACTTTCAAAAGAAGTTATGGCCTTAATGAGTTCATTGTAATTCCATTCGGTATGATAAACACCTTGACAGTTTTTATGGCCTTGATTAATAGAATCTTCTAACTATACTTGTATTAGTTTGTGGTAGTGTTCAAGGAAAAAATATTGGTGTACTCAAATAATCACGATGATCATTCCCAACATATTGACATCATCTTGAGTAAACTAAGAGGGCGACAACTCTACACAAAGCTATCTAAGAATCAGTCTTGGATTCATCAGGTACACTTTATGGGTCATATCATCTCAGAGGAAGGTTTATTAGTGGACCCATATAAGGTGTTGAATGTTGTTTCTTGAGAGTATCCCAAGAATGTCTTTGATATCTATAGTTTTTTGGGATTAATATGTTATTATCAAAGGTTCATCTAGAATTTATCACTTTTAGAAGAACCAATATCAAGATTGACTAACTAGGGTATAATGTTTTTCTGGTCGAGAGTATATTATAATACCTTCTAAGAGTTCATGAAGTGCCTAAAAATAAGAAAAATCTTCATCCTACATGAGTTGTGTGAGTAATATATGGTGTTTTGTAATGATTCTATAACCAGGATTGGTGCAGTGTTGATATAAGGAGATCATGTCTTAGTGTATGGTTCTGGGAAGTTGAAATGAGATGAACAGAAATAATATATACACTAACTCATGTTAGATGAAATAGTTTCTTCCATGAAGTGTTGGGAACATTATCTATTGGGTGAAAATTTTACTGTGTATACTGATCAATAAAACCTAAAGTATATCTTTTTATAGTGGGATTTGGATCTATGATTGTGAAGGGGGGTTGATTATAAAAAGTATTTTGATTTTGATCTAGAAAATATTACTAGTAAGGGAAAAATTGTTGATGACACATTGTGATAGGAAACTCGGACTAAGATAATTCAGAAGTCTAGTTCTGAGTGCAATGTGATGACTTCTCTAGATGAGAAATGTGTTTTTTTAATATATCCAGGCGAAGATGACTCTCCTAACAGTTTCAATGGAGTCTACACAATTTTGAAAGACTAGAGACAGAAAATATGAGGATCTATAATGTTTTTCTATAAGGTAAAGCATTGATGGTGGGGAGTCACCTTCTGATTGGACCATAAACGAGGATGAGGATATATATGTCTGAAATCGTGGTGGTGTGACAATGAATATGCAAGAAGATTTGATGCATGGATTTCATGCCTTGAAGTGGGTGGTTCATCTAGGAGTGACAAAAATATATTTTCACCTTTTTGATAGTTTTGGTGGCAAGGAATGTAAAAAGGCATAGAAGGGTTCATGACATGATGCTTCACCTATCAACAGGTTAAGTCTGAGCATCAACAACCTGATGGTTTATTATAAATGTTCCACATTCTAGAATGGAATTGGGATGACGTTACCGTAATCCTTGTTGTGGGCCTTTTATGGTTGGCTTGGAAGAATAACACTATTTGGGTAGTTATGAACCGACTAGTGAAATTTTAACTTTTCTCACCGATACGGGATATTTTATCAGTGTATTATTTGGGAGACTTGTACATTTGAGATATATTTCATCTACATGGGGTTCCAAAATTATTTTTTAGACCATGAAATTCGTTTTAATACAAAATTATGGAAAATGTTTCCGAAGTTTCTTGGAACCCAAGTTTTAATGAGTTCGACATTCCACCCATAGAAATATGGGTAGTCATAATGTACAATTAAGTTAGTTGATGATATTCTATGAGGGTTCATTTATTACTTTGGTGGTTCATGGTAGAATCAATTAGTTATAATACAGTTTTTCTATAACAACAGTTATTATGTAACTATTCAAATGTAACCACATGAGGATTTTTATGGCAGGCTATGTAGATCATCTATATGATGGATGGAGGTGGGTGAGTAAGAGTTTTTGGGACCAAGTCTCATAAAGGAGACATCAAAGTAGGTTAACCTGATTTGGAAACATATGGATAAAACTTAGAGTAGATAAACATCATATACAGATAGATGTTGACGACCACTTGAGTTTACAATGGGTGATTGTGTGTTCCTTCTGGTGTCACCTATATTGGGTCATTTTAGGATTCAGAGGTAGCTCAAGTGAGTACCCATGTTTTTTTTCTAATTTTTGAGGTTTTGGAGAGAATCGAGCCAGTGGTATACTGATTGGATCTTCTATAGAGGTACAATGTTATGCATGATGGATTCATGTGTCATAACTTCAACGATATCACCTTGGCCCTTTTCATGTGATCAATTTTGATGATGTTGATCTTGATTCTAATGAGTTATTTTAGAAGAATTTGATATGTGTGTTTGATCATAGTGAGAATGTTTTGTAGGGAAAGGCCATGTAAATAGGTCCCGTATTGAAGAAAGATGGCCTTGTTTAGGAAGGAAAATTGGAGAGAGAAGTGGATATACAGTCTCAGTGGCCCAATATTTTAACATATCAATCTTAGAAGTTTTTTTGGGCATAAAACATAATGATGAGCTATTATAAGGTGTGGAGATTTTAAGATACTGTTTTTTGTGAGGTATGTCCCTTTTGAGGTTTCTATTTTATTCTTGGGTTGGAAAGGTTAAGACTTATGTTTAGAAGGCTTGGAGGTGGTCATATATTTTAATTATAATATTTTTGGGCTGAAAAAAAGTCTTTAGAATATTTACATTCCATGTAAATGGGTTACACACTATGTAAATTTTTAATTGTGGTCATATCACCCAAGGTGATGAGTTTTTTTGGCATAAAACATTAAATATTATTACATGAAGTGTGATGTAAAAAAACTCCTTGTAATTACCTGAGAAAAAGATTGAAAGTTCCATATCATTAATTTTGGTATATTTCCTTCATGAAACCTTACACCTAGAAACCCTAGGGACTATATTATTGGATTTGGAGTAATTTTGTCATCTATAATCATTGTGGATAGGTGTTGGACACTGAATCTCTTCTAATGTTGTCAATTCAACCATCTTACACCAATTGAGGGTTGTGGTTGGGTGACCATTCATAAATGATTTTGAGGTCGGTGGTCTAAATTGTAAATCCCTTAGTCTTGATTTAATTATGTGTATGAAATTTTGAAATTTCAATTTCCATGATTGGGAAATTGTATAAACTTCTGTATTTGTTTAATTAAATTTTCATGTGGCAATTGAGTCAGTTAAATTTATAGGAATTTTAATTTGGTGGATTTGATTAATTGATTATTCAATTTATTAATGGAATGGTGTGATTATGTAATTAATGGGAAATTAGAATTAGTCAATTAAATTAGATTGTGTAATTGATTAATTAGTGAGATATGAAATTGATTGATAATGGGAATAAGGGGTTGTTTTGTTAATCCTTTAAGGGTTAATGTGTTATGTAAATAAATATTGATAATTGGTTGGATGATGAATTATTCATATTATTACATGTGATTAAATTAAAGAGCTATGATTTTTATGATAAAGTGAAAATGCACAATTTAATGAGAATTTTAGATTAAAAGGTTAATGATGCATAGCCATGATGTATATGAATTGTGTTTTGTGTGATTTTACGATATTTGGGATATATATGAGATATGGGAATGGGATGGGGACTAAATCTCCAAATACCCATATGTGATTAATGAGTGTGAGAAATGGACTAAGGATCCAAATACCCATATGTGATAAGTGATTGCATGATAAGGGATGAGGCTCCAAATACCCATATGTGATAAATGTGTCTGGGATAGGGAATGAAGCTCCAAATAACCACATGTGGTAACAGGTATGGGACATGGACTAAGGCTCCAAATACCATTGTGGCATGAGGTCTGGGATATGGACCAATTCTCTAAATACCCATGGGGTGTTTGACACAATGTTCTACACCCATGAGAATTGAATTAGACTACAGTTTGAATTCCCCATGATATGAATTTAAATGAATTAATAAATGGTATCCATGATATTTTGATATGATTTATACTCTGAAATGGTCCGATGTAGGTATTGGTGGTTCATGTTTCCTTATAAACTAGATAATTTAAGTGGTTTAATAATAAACAATTTAATATGTAAACATTTAACATTATTTCTTGAACATTATTATATGTAAAACTGCATACACTTTTATTGAGAAGATATTGTTTTAGACACCGTTGGTGGTGGCCTATTGATTAATAATCGCACCATACTCGGGGTTTCTTTTCAGTACCAAAATAGACCTCATGTTTTTAAGACATATAAGGGTAAGAGCACTATGTTGGATGGCTGAGTTGGGATGGAGCAAAGATGAGGGAACTGAACATGTTGTCAAGACCTGGTTGGGGGTGTTTTTATTGTCTTTATATTGGTTTTTCATGTTCACACTGAGAACTTATTATGACCTGAAATATCTTCTATTTTTTGGACATTTAATTCCTATTTCACTTCATCATGTGATATTGGTCTATTTTCGTTATGATATTAAGTTTTATAATTCCATTGGTTATTATTTACATACATCCTATATAGTTCCACATATATAAAGACGATATTGTATACCCTTGATTGATATTAGATTTCAATAGACAGTTAGTATCCTCTGGAATACTAGGAGGCTTGGCTTGTGGCACTGGTGTGTGTAACATGGGTTGGGATGCCACAAATTGTATTCAAATATTTATTATTTTTTGTTGAAAAATAAATTAACCCAAGTGGAGTGAATTTCATGAGACACTCTGTGACATTTTTAGAGACACTAGGATCTCTTTTGGTGTTTTACTTCTCTTAGGTAGAGGAAAGCCCAATAATTAAATGTAGAGAATAACGAGGATTGGTCCCAAACATAGAAACTAATTTTAGAATGGATTTTGGAAATCGTAGATGAGTAATCTAGAAAGTAATACCAAATAGTAGAATTGGATCTCACCATATCGACCAATATAGATGGGTGAATTTTAAAATTAATAAATTTTGAAATTAAAATGCAAGAGCTGTAATAGAGAAATCAGCTTGTGGTGAAACTAATTAAATATAATAATGAGTAACTAACTGAGACCATAACACATGAGAAAACTAATATAAATGATTTATAGGGAAGAGAATAAAAAGACAAGGATGCATAAAAAGAGTCCAATTACTATTTATAACTTGAGGAACCCTTAATAGATATCTGTCCAAAAATTCCACCCATTCATGGACCCAAACCACTAATTATAAGTTAATTAGTAAGTAGTCTATATACTCTATTTCACTAGAGGGTGGGGGGGACTCCAAGAGGAATTTGTACAATTTTAAGAGAATTTTACTTTGACATAGTATTATTTGATTAAAATTGATGTTATTATTTTTAGGAGAAGAGGAGAAAACTAAATGTGAAGGTTTTAGAAGAAGAATCCACTTACCCATACAACATGGGATTGTTTTTTGGAAATTATATATTGAGTTTTTATTTCTTTATTATGTTTCATTAAAATTTAATCAATTCAAATTTTGACACACTGAGTAACTGCTTGGTTTTTTGGGATGACAGAATAAGGAAGAAAACAAGAATTAATGTAATGAATGATCATGTAAGGAGAGTAACCATGATGGTGAATTTTACTATTCCCTACCTTTCATTTTAATTTTAACGACAAATCATTTAATTTATCACCCTATACATATGTATATTTTTTTTTGACATAACAACTTTGTTTTTGTGTGTTTTGGTAGAGGAGTGTTCAAAGTATCGGGTGTATGTAATAAAAAATGAGATATTTTATCCCAAATTATATAGAAGGAAAAATAACCATGGAAACAAGAGAAGTATAATTTATAAAGCCATTTATGTAAATTATAATGGAATGTACATTATATAAATTAAAATGATACAAGTATGAAATTAATTTTATTATCTCAAAATATTATGGAGATTTGTTTACATTGAAAAAGTACCCTCATAGAGAATACAAAAATTAAAATTTCATAAGTAATGTTAGATAGAATAAAATGAGTATTTGAGTATTGAAAATAAGTTTCTAGATATTTCTGGATAAAAGATGTATGAGTGAAAAATTCATTCCATAAATAAGATTCAAGGGAAATTTGATAGTTGAATACCCATATATTCTTTCATTCCCTAAATATTACAATTAGCCTTAGGGGATACCAATTTTTTTGGGATGGTTTAGTTTTATATTAGTCACTCACAATGAATAATTTCATTTCATAAGAAATGGGTTTATGAAAAGTGTATTGTACTATTATCAAAGGAGATGTTTTAAGGGGAATACTGAACATTGATTTCCAAGGAGTAAATATCATATAAGATGATTTTGTAAGTTTAATCAAGTAAGTTTAAAATATAATGGTGTATTAATATAATAATGGAGATGAATTTGAGAAATATTTTACTCTTAAAATTTTAATTCAACTGATTTCTATTCATTTAAAAATCATTGACTCAGTACTCAAAATTGTGATGAACTGAAGAAGGGGTGAGAAATTTTATTTAATTGAATTTTCATGACTATATTTTTTATTTTTAAATCTTTTTAATGTTTTAATGAATATTTTTGGAGTAATTCACAATGTCATCACGAGATTATAGGGACTCAGGGGCCTCAATATTGATATAACTATTCAACAAATTATATCATTCCTGGGTAGTTTTTTTTAAATAATGGATTAACTCCCAAAAAATTCGAAATTTGGAAATTTTCAAACCATAATTAAATTCAAAATGTGGTTTTTACTCTATGTGAAACAAAACCTTTGTCCACGACGAGTGTTTTGTTTATAAGTTGTCATTAGTGGAATAATAAATAAATAAATTTCTTTATTTTTTATTTATATGTAATAAACTATGTCAACCCATGATTTATATAAAATATTTCTCTTTAAATAATTTTGTTTCTTTGATAGAATGCATTACATTAAAGAATGTGTTTATACGAACTGTGTAACATTACTTAAATATTATGTGTCCACTATCACCTAAACATTATATTGGCTAGTATGAATTATAATAACTGAATTATGAAAAAATTATAGTCTAAAAATTTATAAAATGTATTCATTAGATATCAAATGATTAGAAATAAAGACTAAACATTTAATTGATAAATGTCATCTTTTTTGTGATTTTTATGCACACAATGTATTTATATATTAATAAATTAAATTAATCACTAAGTGTGAATTATTTCAATGAAATATATATATTATTTAATTGATAAATTTTCCAAAAATTAAAAAAAATGTTCTTATATACATAAGATAATAAAAAAAATCCAATTTCATGCTTAAAAATATATTTATCTAAAAACATTTTGTCAAATTTTTCACACAAAATTTAAAATTAATTTGTTCCATTTATAGGTATTGAATTATAAAAAAATTAAATACATTTTTAACTGATCACTTTTCATTATACTCTTATTTACCTAATCTAAATCAATGGTGTTTATCATAAAATAAAAACCCCAATAACCTAAATATGTTGAAATGTTATTAAAATTATGAAAACACCATTATACACCATCTTTACTATCAAATTAGAAGTGAAAGTGTCTCTCATTCAAATGTACGTCTTACTGTCTCCAAATATCGATACAATTAATTTTTCATTACATTATTTTATTTATGCGTATTTTGTTGGGTTTAATATTTACATATTATATTTGTGAAAAACTTATAATTCTAGAATGATAATATCATGTCTACCATCATACCATATAGTCATTTGGGAAATGATAATGTCACTCGTGCATACATGTGGACTACCACCTCCACGAAGTGATTGATAATTTTTTTCATTTATATTTTAATAGGATGGTAATATTGATTTTTTTTAATATATATGATATATATGTTATAATAATTATTTTTTAAATGTTAATTAATATTTACATTTTTTCATTCCATTTGTTGAAAAATGATAAATGAGTTCAGTATATGTATGACATACCATATCCATGCAAGATTTAATTCATTTTTCTATCTATAAATTTTATGGATAACTATAAATATGCATATAATGAATATGGATTGTATTTATATCATAATGAATATTTTTGAGATGATAGAACTTGGATAAATGTACAAGGATTAAAACTAATAAATAAGAATACTCATGATAAAGAAAATAGTTAACAACCAGAAATGAAAATATTAACAATAAATTATTGATAAAATTGGATGAAGAAATGTTATAAAGGTATCACATATGATATTATAAATATTAAATTGACTCTACTATAGAATTATAATTAATTTTAATTTATTATATAGGAGGTTATAGTTCTTTCTAATCAAAGAGAACTTGAGGTAATTATTTTATGTTACGATCTAATTATTTATTGGGACTGTCTCTGACTTAGTTATGATGATGAAATATTATGATCAATATCTGAAGATACTAAACAATATTTATTCACTATTTATTTATTGAAAACAAATGATTTCCTTTCATTTTCCTTAGTTTTTTTACTCAATAAATCGAAAATATATTTTAATGAACATCAACATCATTTTTCTCTTCGGTCGAAAAAAAATTTTTCTTCAATTTTTTTTTCTAAAAATGTTCTAAAGAAGAATTTTAATATTCCAATATAATATTTTAAATACATTTTTATGCATTTTTAAATTTTTATAAACTGACTTGAAATGAATCTTATTGTTGTTTTCCAAATGAGTTAATTTATAACTTTTTCAATAAAAGTGTTGGACCCCTCTTATTTTAATCATGTTTTAATGACCACAAATCCTATTACTGTTAATTAATATCAATATTAATTGTCCATCGTGTTAATGGTCTCCAATCTCAATAATAACTACACATCATGTTTTAATAATAACAAGTCTTATTGATGTTAATTACTCACTTTATTATTTACAAGTCTTATGCATGATCACCAATCTCACTTATATTATCAAGACTTTATATTTATGATTCAAGTTCTCCTACTCTCTACTGGTTAAGCTTAATCTATATTCCTCATATTATTGTCTAAGTCTAAATACAGATATTTGTCTAAGTATAGAGACACTGTGATGTTTGACACAGTAAGGCAGACTGTGTACAAGACACAGTCACAGTCAGCTAGACACCGTGAAGGACACACCGTGAAAAAAAAAACCGTGACCCCGATACCGTGAAGGACACACCGAGACCCAGACACCGTGAAGGACAAACCATGACCCAGACACCGTGAAGGAAAAACAGTGACCCAGACACCATGAAGTACACATGACACACTGTGATCGAAACACCGTGAGCTAGACACCGTGACATGGAGACACTGTGAATCACATACCATGGAACATATACCGTGAAGAAGAAACCATTTATATAATCACTGTGACACTATTTCTTAACTTCTTTTCAATATTATTTAAATAATTCTAAAGGTCATATTTGATGGTTTTAATGCAATTAATGATATTTAATGATAGTTGTTGGCATGTCAGGAAACCATATCTCGTACCTATGAAAAGAGAATCTTTACTACTTCTAGAACCGGTGGAATATAAGAAGGATTGAGCTACGGTACATGAACATGAGTGTGAATATACAACGAGAAGAATATACATACGCAAGACAACATAAGAAGCCCAAAGTTCACTGTGCTGAACTAGAAGAACAATCCTGAGAACGAAGTAGAGATTGCAAGACTTACAAAGAACTCTCATGAGCACAATCCAACACCTCTGAAGAACACAAGAACACAAGCTGAACTACGAGACTCTATTTTTCAACAGAAAAACCGGAGAAGGACTCAGAAGTAGTTCTGCTGAATCCAACGAGTCCAGAGCTGCATTTCTAATCACTAGTGCTTTTTAATCTTTTACTCATTCACTCTAAGTGATTTGTGTATTTACTTTCTAGCAATGTGGTGTACTCCGTATATCTCACACACACTCTGTCTCCTGCACTGAACTGGAGGATATCAAAATCCTCACTCTAAAACTCTTAACTCTTGTTTACCCACATCAACTTTGGAAGAGGTCCTTATGTGGCATGGTATTTATTTTGTTTCTCATGACGAATAGTGGTAGAGGTACCTACATGGCCTGGATAGTTTTTTAAACTATTGCTAACCCCGATCCAGGGTGTGGATCAAATTTATATAAATTTGAGAGGACGAAGTCTCGACTTGAGTCTAAACCTCTTGTTACATCTATTGTGCATCTTTAGTTTATGTTTAAAGTATACTACATATATATTTTATATTCTTCACCTGTTACGTTGAAATACCAAACCATTTTAAAGTTACTTTGATAGTAAAATTCTCAAGTGTTTACACTTATTGTAAATCAGTAGGTTAGTTTCAAAAGTCAGTTTAATATTGTGATTGAATTAACTGAGACCTAATCAATCTTTGAGAAGCTAAGTGAACATTTACAATCAGTATAAATTCACTACAGTTTTACTTGTTTTATAAATTGGGGGATTTGAAATAGACAATATTTTAACATAAATTTTAATTGGAACTCAATTCAACCCCCTCTTGAGTATCCACTCCGAACAACATTTTGTATCAGAGGATTGTTTTTGTTTGAGGACTTTTGAAATAATCTATTTTTCAACTGTGATTTTAGCTGCATCTTTAAAGATCTTAAATTTCTGTTAGTTCTAAATTTTATCTCTTTAATACTATTCTCTAAAATCTAGCTATGGAGAATATACTAGAGGTTTCTGATACTAATAGGCCTCCTTTCCTTAATGGTACAAACTATGCCCAGTGGAAACATAAATGAAAATTCATTGGGATTGTATGGGTTTTGTTATTTGGACTGCTATAAAATTCTCAATATAAAATTCCCGAAACTGAAAGAACAACGTGGGATGAACCTACAAATACTGCTCAAAATAATAATTCTAAATCCATGAATTCCCTATACAGTGATCTAGGAGATGAGGAATTTAACAAGAATTTTTTCCTGTAAAACTACTTATGAAATTTGGGAGACGTTAGGCGTTTCTCATGGGGGAACAACCAATGTTAAAGAAATGAGATTAAATACTTATACTATTAAATATGATAATTTTAAAATGAAGACTGATGAACCCATTTCTGATATGTATCTCAGGTTCAATGAGATAGTCAAAACAATGAATTCACTCGGAAAGGTTGTTCCAGCAATGGAACAAATTATGAGGATACTGAGATGTCTATTAGACCGATGGAGAGACACATCTTTTTCAATCAGAGAGTCATGTGACATTGGAGCTCTACCTGTCAAAGAGATGATTGGTAAGATTATGATTTATGAGGAAGAACTCAAGGTAAATAAAGATGAAGATGAGGAACCAAAAACAAAATCATTGGATTTTAAGACTACTTCTTCAAAGAGCAAGGAAAAAGAAAAATCTCAAATACAAACTGACAGTTCAACATGTGAAAGTTCAGACTCTGATAGTGATGCTGAAATGGCTCAAATTGCCAAGAGATTCATGAAGTTCAATAGGGAGATGAAATTATTCAGAAAATCAAACTACAAAGGAATGTATGACAACAAGGGATATTGGAAAAAGGATTGGAAAATGCCTGACAAGGAAGATGATATAGTTTTCTACGCGTGAAAAAGAAAAGGACACATTAAAGCAGACTGGCCAAAGCTAAAATTCATAAAGAAATATGATTACAATGATAGTAAGTACAAGAATGTTGTGAAGGCTACATGGAGTGCTTCTGAAGACATCACAAGTGAATCTAAAATGTCTAATTCTGAAAGAAATCGTGCCAATATGTGTTTCATGACCAACACATCCGAGGTAACCTTCGATACTCCTATTTTAAATTCTTATTATTCTCAAGATGATGCAGAATCTGATTCTGATTCTAAAAACATGACTAGCGAGGAATTATTTGAATACTATAATATGCTGTAAGAGACATGCAATGAACTTAAGGATAAATACAAATCATTGAAGAAACAACATGCTCTCACTACAACTATTAAAACTGAACATACTATTGAAAAAGAGAAAAATGATCAACTGTTAAAGGATAACACTGAACTAATAATGTCAAATGAAAAAATTATAAAATATTTATAGAAGTTCACAAATGGAAATGATACACTAACTAAAATGCTAGGAAAGAAAGTGGCACCAATATACAGTCCTGGAATAGGCTATAAACCTGGACAGAGACAGCTTACTAAGAATAGATTTATTCCTAAATCTGGAAAGAATAATTCTAGTTCAAGTTCTGGAAATTTATAAGCTTCAACCAGTTATTCATATGGTTATAGATCAAATAAATTTTATCTTTCAAAATCTATTGATTCTGTAAATTATATGAGGCCCATAAGACAAATCTGGGTACTTAAAGCTTTGATTTCTATCCTATCTGGACCCAAGATGATCTGGGTACGAAAATCATTTCCTATCTAAAACTGTTTTGTAGGAAACCTACTTGAAGACTTCCTACAAGAAGACATGGTATTTGGATAGTGGATGTTCAAGACATATGTCTAGGGATTACTCATGCTTCAAGAGCTTAATAAAGGTTGATGGAGGCTATGTCACCTTTGGTGATAATTCTAAAGGAAATATCATCGGCCTAGGCCAAATTGGTAACACTAATTCAGTTTTAATTTCTAATGTTTTATTTGATGATGGACTGAAATATAATATGTTAAGTATCTCTAAATTGTGTGATGATGGTTTTAATGTCAATTTTGAGAATGATTCTTGTAACATTTTTAATTCTAAAAATGTTTTAGTATTCTCTTCTTTAAAGAATGAAAATGTTTATGTTGTTGATTTAAATTCATCAGCTAAGCAAAATGTCACTTATATAAATGATTTTCACAAAGTGTCTTGGTTATGGAATAGAAGATTAGGACACTGCAATATACACTCACTTAGGAAACTAACTAAGAAAAACATAGTTAGAGACTTACCCAAACTTGAGTTTCCAAATGAAAAAGTTTGTAATCCCTATCAAAAGGGAAAGCAACATAATGTTTCTTTTAAATAAAAGAATGAAGTCTCAACTTCTCAACCTCTCGAGTTGGTTCACATGGATATGTTTGGACAATCTAGAGTTTCTAGCTTAAATGGGAAGCACTATGTCTATGACTTAGTAGATGACTTTTCTAGATATACTTGGGTATACTTCTTAGCTCACAAAAGTGAAGCATGTTCTTATTTTGATAAATACACCACGTCTGTAGAAAACCTTAGTGGACATAAGATTAAGAATCTAAGAAGTGATCATGGCCGTGAGTTTGAAAATCATGAATTTGAATCCTATTTCTCACACAATGGCTATAATCATAACTTTTCTGCTCCTAGGACACCTCACCAGAATGGTGTAGTAGAAAGAAGAAATATAACACTTCATGAAATAGCAAGAACTATGCTTAATGAGTATGACCTGCCTATTTATTTTTGGGCTAAAGCTATAAATACAACTTGTTATATCATCAAAAGAGTCTTGATTAGACCTGTTCTTAAGAAGACTCCTTAAGAACTTTGGAACAATAGAAAACCTAAAGTCAATTACTTAGAGTCTTTGATTGCAAAGTCTTTATACCTAATAATATGGATATTCTTGATATGTTTTCTTATAAGAGTGATGAAGGAATCTTTCTAGGATATTCTATAACCAGAAAAGCCTAGAGAGTTTTTAATAAGAGAACCAAGTGTGTGGAAGAATCTGTTCACATCAAATTTTATGAAACTGATCCACATGAGTCTAAAACCTCTCTTGAAAATCATGAAAAAGATTTATCTATTATGGACCTTAATGAAAAATCTAAAGAACCTGCTATAAAGACATCCAGTTCTAGACTTATTCCAGACTCTACTCCTAATGGGCCCAAACCTATAGATTAACCTAATATTTCTAGTCCTACATTTACTAGATCAACTAGAATTCTAAAGAATAATCCTTTAGATGCTGTTGTAGGAAATCTGGATAGGGGGACACAGAATAGAGCTTCTCTTAGAAATCAGGTTGAACATCAAGCCTTCTTGTCACATCTTGAACATAAAAACATTGATGATGCTATTAATGATGAATTTTGGGGGATTTCCATGCAAGAAGAAATCAATCAATTTCGAAGGAATAAAGGTTGGAATCTTGTTGAAAGACCTAAGGGAATTTTCACCATAGGCACTAAATGGGTGTTTATAAATAAAGTAGATGAATCTGGAAACATAGCTAGAAACAAAGCTTGGCTAGCTGCAAAAGGCTACAATCAAGAAGAAGGAATTGACTATGAGGGGACTTTTTCTCCAGTAGCTAGATTTGAAGCTATTAGGATTTTACTTGCTTGTGTTGCACGTCTAAATTTCAAACTATACCAAATGGATGTTAAGAGTGATTTCTTAAATGGATATATTATTTAGGATGTTTTTGTTGAACAACCACCAAGATTTACAAACCCTCATTTTCCATACCATATTCTTAAATTATCAAAAGCTTTATATGGTTTAAAGCAAGCTCCAAGAGGTTAGTATGATAGGTTATGTTCTTTTCTAATTTCCAAAGGTTTTACAAAAGTTATAGCTGATCCTACTCTTTTTATAAAACGAATTTATAATAATGTTTTAGTTGTACAAATTTATGTAGATGATATTATTTTTGGATCTTCAAAAACTACATTATGTACTGATTTTTCTAAAATGATGCAAAATGAATTTAAAATGAGTTTAATGGGTGAACATAAATTTTTCCTTGGATTTCAAATATTTCAAAATGATGATGGAATTATTTTAACTCAAAGCAAATATACGAGAGATCTTTTAAAACGTTTTGGACTTGATAGCACAAAAATTAGTGACACTCCCATGAGTACCACCTGTAAGTTGGATCTTGATGAAGATGGTAAATCTATTGATCAAACCACTTATAGAGGAATGATTGGAAGTCTACTCTACCTGACTGCTAGTTGTCCTGATATTATGTTTAGTGTGTGTACGCGTGCTATTTTTCAAGAAAACCCTAAAGAGTCACATTTAAATGCTGTAAAGGTAATTTTCAAATACCTCAAGCATACTCCCAATTTAGGACTATTCTATCCCAAAGGACAATCATTTGAATTAGTTAGTTATTATGATACTGATTTTGCTGGATGTAAGTTAGATAGAAAAAGAACCTCTAGAACATGTTACCTTTTAGGCAAGTCACTAGTATCATGGCGTAGTAAGAAACAAAATTTTGTTACATTATCTACTGCAGAAGCTGAATACATAGCTGCTGGAAGTTGTTGTGTGCAAATTTTGTGGATAAAACACACATTACTAGACATTGGATATTAATTCAGACATATCCCAATAAATTTTGATAACACAGGTGCTATTAATATTTCTAAGAATCATGTTTCTCATTCTAGGACAAAACATATTGTTGTAAGACATCACTTTTGAGGGATCATTATCAAAAAGGTGATATCACTTTGGAATTCATTGGTACTAAGTATCAACTTGCTGATATATTCACTAAACCATTAAATTATGAGAAATTAGACTACATCATACATGATCTTGTCATGATTAATCACAAATAGATATCTTACTGATCTTAATGTTTAATACATTACTGTAGTTTACTTTACGGTTTCATGCTCACTGTTTTACAGTTACTATTTGATTCTTACAGTCCCACCGTTAACACCTTGTGCTCATGGTCTTTCAACTCACTATCTCACCATGACTGCACAGAATGGTCACTATCTCACTGTGATGATCACTAACTGTCTCACCGTGATGACTGTTTTTCATCACACCGTAATGCCTACTCACGGTCTCAATGTGAAGATTATTTATACTCTTATTTTAACCCGTATCACGGTAATTTTTATTTCACCACTATTTTATTTCCTGCGTTTTTTTTGTTATGATGATTGACATTCCCAAATGATAAAACATAAAGGCTTCACTCAATCTCTCACCCGAACTCTCTCCTGCTCTCTCTCTCGAACCCTCTTTACCTTGAAAACCTCTTCTTCTCTCTCGCCTGAACTTTCAGTAGATGCCAAGGATGAAGCGTCTGTCTTCATCTACCCCTGAGAAGCGCCGTTCTAATATATAGAAGAGGATACCGAGGATAGATCCTGAAGGACCTCTAAACCCAAACCTGGTAAACCGCACCGTAGTTCTTGAAAAATAAATTTTCCTTGAGTGGCTGCTGTCTAGCAGATCTTTGGTCCTAGAAATCTTGAGAGAACAAGGTAGGTTTGAATGGTTCTCTTGATAAGATTGATCGATTTATCTGATATTGGTATCTAAATTCTAAAAATATGTGAAGTTTTCCTTTGATTTTGGAGAAAAATTTATGGTGACCAGCTGGATCAATGTTCAGAAGTGTTCTTTCTCTTCGAGGTTGTGGGCTGCATGCATAAATATTCCAAATGATGGAGTTTGTGAAGACTACCAGAGAGACCCTCCTCCTTCATCTAACATCTTCGATCTGGAAAATGATTTGGAAACCTTAACTGGTAATGGCACTAAGTGAAGGGCTATAGCTGCAGAACTAGATGGAGAAACTAGACTACTATTCAAATTGGTTCAGAATCTAATCAGTCCAAGAAAAGGGGATTTTGCTATAATGAAGTATCAGGATGTGTTCCTGATTCACCTATTGAAGAATGGACATAAGATCAACCTATGAAAGTATGTTATTAACCATATCTATGATCTGATTAAAGTCACTTGCAAATCCACCTCCTTGTTTTAATCAAGGATGATTTCAGCCATGCTAGTTGCAAAAGGAATGGTTGGACCGAATGAAGAAATGTTGGAGGACTTTGATTTCTGCTTATCCAAGCCTATCATTAGAAGGAAGAAGATTAGTTGGAACCCCTTGAAGAAGTAATGGGTTGAGGAAAATGATCAATTGTATAAGAAGTTTAATCCTGTTGATTATCCAAGAAGGCCTAAGAACCTAGCTGATCCTGGTCTGGAACCAGACGAAGTGGCTTAATACTTAGATGTTGAAGAAGAAGAGGAAGTGGCAGCTGAAGTACCACATGGAGAAGAGGCTGAAATATCTCAAGGAGAGAAAGTTGTTGGTGAAAATGAAAGGATTGTGGATCCTTCAGTTATTCTTAGTGAGGAAGAAGCTCCTGCTTCTAGAGAAGTTGTAAATCTAGATAACCAATATGAAGATGTAAGAGATTCTGTAGTAACAGAATCATAGAAAAAATCCATGGAAGAGTCTGCTGGTGTAAAAGATCTCCCAATTGAAAAGAAAGCCAATCTGGAAGCACTGCCTGTTGAATAGTCGGTTCCTGAGATTATTCTTTCTACTGAAGAGAGGATGGAAATTTACTTTCAGTTGTCAGGGAAAGAGTTTTCTGAAGAGATTAGAGATGATCCTGTGGATCTTGACCATGTTGCCGAGCCAATAGTCTCTGAAATGGAAGCACAATTTAAGGGGGAGGAACCTCAAAACCTTGAGACTAGTCCATCCAAGTCTGTTGAATCTGAATCTGAACCTGGCGATGAGTCATAATCCTTGTACAATCGATATGTTTTCCCAAGCTTCTATGATGTGAATGAGTCACAACAAGTGACTACAACTAGAATGGATCTCTCTTATGTGTTTCAACTAAAGTCTTTAACTCATTTGGAACCAGAACCAGAACCAGAGCCTCAATCTAAATCAAAATATGAGTCTGAAGATGACTCGAAACCGCAACCAGAGCTTAATCTACTACCTTTACCTACACTATTACCCAAGAAACACTCCTTTGTAAATAAAGATGATCTAAAAGTCATTGGAGAGACTCTTTTAGCTGGAGTTGAGAAGATCTTATCCACTCAACCTCATCCAGTAACTCAACTGAGTCAAGAAGATGCATCAATTCTATTGGAAAATATTATATTGCATATTCAACCAAGGATGATCCAAGAAATTCAGGAAGTCAGAGTAGAAATTATGTTGCTGAGTTCTAATGTTGCAAACCTGAAAAATATGGTAGCAAACTTACAGAATGAGCTGTCTTTAAGATCAGAGCCTGCTCCTGTTTCTGCCCCTACACCTATTGCTGCTTCTCCAGAGCCAACTGATTCAACCCTTTCTAGAGATATTGTGTCTCAAGTGCATCCATATATACTGTCTTTTGATGAGAATATTGGAAAAAGACACACAAAAATGCTGGAACAGATGAGGGAGCTTGTAGAAACTCCGAATAAGCTCACAATGAATACACTGGATGCCTACAAAAAGTTCTGAAAAAGCTTATTGTTATAACTGAAGCTGTCAGAGATTCTCCTTCTTCTAGTCAACCTTCTGTTCCTCCTTTGGATGGTTTTCTGCTGAGATCCATAATCAAGGAGGAACTTCAGAGTGCATTCAGTGGCTTGGATCTTTCTTCTTTGTCAGAAGTGGTTAAGAACAGTGATCGAGCTTTGGACTTGGTTAGGATTCGTTCAAAGATTTCCAGTGATGCTCAACAAGATATAAACAAAAAGATTGATGTCTATCTCAACCGTATTTTCTCTAAAAGTGATATGATAGATCACTTTAGATATCTTGTAGAGAATTTGAGAATCCCTCTGGTAACTCATGCCTTTAAAGCTCAAGTTCAGAAGCTTACAGAGTTCACCAGATTGTTGGACAAATTTATAGAGAATAAGGACGATTTTGAAAAGGCTATGCAATATTGTGGTGAGATCATTACTGATTTCATAAATCTTTCGAAGCCATATCTTCATGTGCAGAGTACTGCTATAGTTGCTCCAGATGCTTCACCCCTTATACCTAGTCTCCCTACCCATGCCTCAATTTCCATGACAGTCAGCCAAGTTCTTTATCAGATCCGTCCAGTCATTCTTGAACAACTGCTGCCTAGATCTTCTACTGCTCCTACTTTGGCTCCATCCATTTTTGAAGGTCTACAGTTACCCTTCTTGTCTACCACATCTGTGCCTTCCTCTACATCGGCACCAAATCCTACTGCTGATAAAGGCAAGGAAAAGGCAGCTCCCTGAAGAGTCCATGGATGGTTTTCTTTTTTTTTGATGGGATGTCATTTGTTGTTTAATATTTATATTTCTCTTGTATGTTTTATTCTGAACATTTTTATTGATAAATGCAGTGTTTCACTTCATTATCTTTGCTTTTTGATAATCCCAAAAGGGGGAGAAACAAGTACAAGTAAATTTACAAGCATTATTATTCTAATTGTCGAGTCTGTTATTTTCATTAATGTCATATTTCATTTATATTTTTCCCTATACATGATTTTTGATCATCAAAAAGGGGGAGATTGTTGGACTCCTCATGCTTTAATCGTGTTTTAATGATCAAAAATCCTATTACTGTTAATTAATATCAATCTTAATTGAACATCGTGTTAATTTTCTCCAATATCAATAACAACTACACATCATCTTTTAATAATAGAAAGTCTTATTGATGTTGATTACTCGCTTTATTATTTACAAGTCTTATGCATGATCACCAATCTCACTTATATTATCAAGACTATATATTTATGATTCAAGTTCTCTTACTCTATACTGGTTAAGCTTAATCCATATTTTGTATATTACTGTCTAAGTCTAAATACAGATATTTGTCTAAGTATAGAGACACTGTGATGTTTGACATAGTAAGATAGACTATGTACAAGACACAGTCACAGTCATCCAGACACCGTGAAGGACACACTGCGACCCAGACATCGTGAAAAACAAACCGTGACCCAGCCACCGTGAAGGAAACACCGTGACCCAGACACCCTGAAGGAGAAACCATGAACCAGACACCATGAATAACAAACCGTGACCCAGACACCGTGAAGGACACAGGACTCACCGTGATCGAAACACCATGAGCTAGACACCGTGACATGGAGACACAGTGAATCACATACTATGGAACATATACAATGAATAAGACATCGTTTACATCATCACTGTGACACCGTTTCTTAACTTTTTTTCAATATTATTTAAATAATGCTAACGGTCATATTTGATGGTTTTAATGAAATTAATGATATTTAATGATAGTTGATGGCATGTCAGGAAACCATATCTCATACCTATGAAAAGGGAATCATTCCTACTTCCAGAACCGATGGAATATAAGGAAGATTGAGCTGTCGTACACAAACACGAGTGTGAATATACAATGAGAAGAACTTACATACGCACGACAACTCAAGAAACCCAATGTGCACTGTGCTGAACTAGAAGAACAATCCTGAGCACGAAGGAGAGATTTCAAGACATACAAATAACTATCATGAGCACAATCCAACACCTCTGAAGAACAGAAGAACACAAGCTGAACTATGACACTCTGTATTTCAACAAAAAACCAGAGAAGGACTCAGAAGATGTTCTGCTGAATCCAATGAGTCCATAGCTGGATTGCTAATCACTAGAGCCTTTTAATCTCTTATCTATTCTCTCTAAGTGATTTGTTAATTTACTTTCGAGAAGTGTGGTTTACTCTGTATATCTCACACACAATCTGTATCCTGCACTGAACTGAAGGATATCAAAATCCTCACTCCAAAACTCATAACTCTTGTTTACCCACGCCAACTATAGAAGAGGTCCTTGTGTGGCCTAGTCTTTATTTTGTTTACCACGATGAACAGTGATAGAGGTCCCTACGTGGCCTGGATAGTTTTGTAAACTATTGTTAACCCCGATCCAGGGTGTGGATCAAATTTATATAAACTTGAGAGGAATAAGTCTCGGCTTGAGATTGAACCTCTTGTTATATCTGCTATGCATCTTTACTTTAAGTTTAAAGTATACTATATATATCTTTTATATTCCGCTGCTGTTACTTTGAAATACAAAAACATTTTAAAGTTACTTTGATAGTTAAATTATCAAGTTTTTACAGTTATTGTAAATCAGTAGGTTAGTTTCAAAAGTCAGTTTAATCTTGTGATTGAATTAACTGAGACCTAATCAATATTTGAGAAGCTAAGTGAACATTTATAATATGTATAAATTCACTACAATTTATCTTGTTTTATAAATTGGGGTATTTTAAATAGAAAATATTTTAACAGAAATTTTAATTGGAACTCAATTCACTCCCCTCTTGAGTATCCACTTCGACCAAAAAAAAATATTAAAGGAATGTTTTTAACTTTTATGGCTTGAATATATCTTCCCACTATCCAGAATAATTTATTATTTGAATATTTCTTTAAATACATACATGGCTATTTTCAAGTAAATTATTTTTATTTGTATTTTAACAGTATTTTAAATAAGTTATTTTAAAATGGAATGTGTTTTATCCTTGAGAATATTTTAATGATATTTTAATGGTATTTCTATATAAAAAAGACCAACACTTGATTTCACTTATGATTTATTAGGGATCTGATCCAAGGATCCCATCTTTATTCACCCCTAGATAGTTTATGAATATTTTGAAATAATGTTTGTGAAGCCCATATCATTTCCAAAGGTTATGATATGAAGAAATGATGAAATTTTTAGGAAACCCATTTCTTTTCCATGGGTTATGAACTGATGAAATGTTTATGAAGGCCAATTATTTTCATGGGATCTAATATGATCAATTCTTCATAACCTTGTATCACACATATGTACTATTTTCATTATGTGGTTGGTGGGACCTAAATCTCCAACTAATGAATTGGGTAATGATTGATATCTCATGAGATAAATAGGACTAGAAGGGGGAGTGATCTCGGTTCAGTAAGGGACATTTTCCACTATGATAGTTTTTTGGAGTGAACCATGACTACTATGTTGGTTTAGATAGTGAGACCATTATTCTATGATAGTCTTGTAAAAGATCCTTTTCTAGAAGGAGATATTATTCTTCAATTTATCGGAACACAAGATCAACTTGATGACATTTTCACAAAATCTTTACCCTCCGATAGATTTGAATACATTAAACAAAAGTTAGGAATGATATCAATGAGGTAATACTTCTTCATTAAATTCTTGTTGAACAATTCCCCTTATAGTAATAAACTCCTTTTAATAGGGGGAGTACATTTTTTTGTTAGCATAATCAAAATTTTTCATAGTCAGTTTTTTTAAACTTTTGTAACTAAAATTTTCATAGTCAGTTTTTCAAAATTTTGTAACTGAAATTTTTATAATGAATTTTTCATAACTGAAATTTTTGTAATGGAAATTTTTCGAACTGAAACTTTCGTAATGAAATTTTCATACTGGAAATTTTTGTAATAAAATTTTCGTACTATAAATTTTTGTAATGATTTCTTCGGAACTGACAATTTCTTAATGTAAATTTTCAAAACTGGAACTTTCATAATGAAATTTTCATACTGGAAATTTTCATAATGAAATTTTCATTATGGAAATTTTCATAATGAAGTTTTCGAACTGGAAATTTTCGTAATGATAATTTTCTTAATGATAATTTTCATAATGATAATTTTTGTAATGATAATTTCATAATGAAAATTTTAGTAATGGGAATTTTCGTCATGAAAATTTTCTTATTGGGAATTTTCGTACTCATATTTTTCAAAATGATTTTTTCATAATGAGTTTTTTCATAGACAAATTTTTTCAAGAAGAATATTACCTATTATGAATAAAATTCCTGGCCAATCCGAAAGGTATGATTTCCTTACTTAAGATTTCATATTCAAATTTTACTTACTGGAATTTTCATATGAGTTTTAAAATTTCTTGGATTACAGTTTTCTTAAATCCGATTGTTTTTCTTTAAAAACATCAAAAGATTTGATTCAAGTTTTACTTGAGGGTATGTTTTCAACCGTCAGATCAGATTAGAGAGTCTTACAACCGTTAGATGGTTTTTGGAAGCTCAAAGGTCACATTCATCGCCTATATAAAGGGGACCCCTGATGGTTGTCCCACATCGATTTTAAGCTCTCGCATGTCGAAGCTCTGCCTCAGTTGTTAAAGCTCATTCCAAATCTTCCAGAGCTCTTCATTCTGAATGTCTGCTGAAGTTACTTCTCAGGATATGTCAACTATTAAGGCAATCTCAAAATGGTTTTTTATAGGGAGAGGTTAGTGCATCCGAGTTTCTACAAGTATGATTTTTTATTTGTAAGAATATCAGATTGAATGGCTGGGAGGATGTTTTCTTATCAAAGCCAGTGAAGCAGGATACGGTTTATACCGATTTTCTTGTTGAGTTTTACGAGTCTATTTCTTTCCTTAAGGTAGACGGAAGAGAGAAGTTTTCATTCAAGTATTATGGGAATACATATATGATTTCGTACACCAAGGCTGCAAGCTTGGTGGGTCTATATTATAAAGGTGAAGTTGAGTTTTGTTCACATAAGATTCCAGATGAGCAAGGAAGTTTCAACAAAGTGAATGCATTGAAATGACATGGACTTAAAGATACCAAGACTACCAAGATTCCTCATCTCTCTTCGAATAATCGTATTTTACAGATGTGGGTACAAGGCTTTTTAGTACCTAGAAGGGGTGATAAGGATAATCTCAAGAAGAGTGATATATACATCTTAGATTTTCTAGTAAATATAAGGAAGTAGAATTTGATGAGGTATGTTTTGATTACAGTTACGAATATTAAAGAAGGAAATCTGAAAGCTCAGATCATAATGTATCCAACCTTGCTTTCTAATCTTATTATCAGATATCTTGATCCGTTTGAAGTATCTTGCACTTCAAAGAAAAGAAATAGAAAGGTAATGCTGGTTAGTGATGATACATTAAAGAGGATGAAGATGAGTATTTCTGTTGAATCCGGAGGATTCCACTCTTTACCAGAGGATGAGGATGAGGCAGCTCAGAAATATCAACAAACTACGAAACCATCTAAAAATTCAGGGAAGTAGAGAATGTTGAAAGGAGTGGTGGCTGAAGAAAAAATCCAAAAAGTTAAGGAAACTAAATCTGCACCAGCCGAGCCAATTAAACAAAAAGCCTAACTAGATAATGTGGCTGCTAAGTGGAGGTAAGACTAAGAGAAAAGGAAAGAAGGGGATCGACAGTTTGTATTGGACCCTGATGTGGCTAAATCCTTAAGAAAAAAAGCTACGGATGAGTTAGAGAAGCAATCAAAGGAGAAAACGATTATGAAGAAGATGTCAAAAGAAGAGATTGTTCAATATCTTTTGAAATCCACTGAAGTTGCTTCTGAGAAAATTCCCATTACAGAATCTTTTGATGTCAAACCATTACCAGAGACTCCTGGGAAGAATTACTCCACTCCAGAAATGTCCAAAGGGAAAGAAGTTGTTGAGAGAATAGAAGAAGAAGTTGTTGAGAGAAGAGAAGAAGAAGTAGAGGAAGAAGAATAAGAACGAAGTGCTGATCTATATGACCTAATTAAACAAATTGAGGATTATCATGAAAGGGACGAATCTTCAAAGTTAGTCACTGTGGGAATGGTAGTTGAGAAAGAAGGTAACAATGATGATGATAAGGAAGAGGAAGAGAAAGAAAATGAATCATCTGGTCAGGATGTAATCTATGAGAATCAATACCTTAAGGAAGGAGCAGAAAAGGAGAAAATAGATGAAGACAAGATTGTTCATCTTTCAGAGAGTGAGGAAGAATCTCCAGATGACCTACCCATTTCGAAAACTGATAAAGGTAAGCAAGTGCTCATGGATACACCAAAAAAAGATGTTATAAGAAAGAAAGTGGTTGGTGGTTCTTCCAAAAGGAAGCTATTGAAAACTCACGAAGAACAATCTCCAAGCAAGTTATCGGATTCGAAGTCATCAGCACAAGGTCACGACTTTGTTGTTGAGTCTCTCAAGAAATTGTTGGCCACCATTCTGATTTTTCCCACAATAGACTCAAGATTCCAAATGATGCAACATAGTCTAAATCAGAAATCAGAATCTTTATCCATGCTAATGGATAAGTGTGTGAAAATTGAACCTGACCATATAAATTTTGTCATCAATTATGATGTTCATAGAAAATCTTATAGCAAAATCACCCTTTGGTCAAAGAAGGTGGATGATAACTTGGTTGAGTTTGATAATTTTCAGAATGAGGTAAAAGATGCTTTTGACACCGAGGATGCAAAGATAAAGAATCTCCAAGAGAATCTAATCCTTGAGAAAAGTTCTCGGAATCAACAAGTGATGGACTTGAATTAAAATGTTAACTCTCTTGATCAAAATGTTAAAAGGGATAGAGATATCTGGATTGGGTTTCATGGAAAGCTTGTAAACCAAGATGAGATAGTGAAAATGGAGGAAGAGGCCATGAAGGCTCAGATAGAGGTACTGAAAGCTCAATAACAAAGGATCACAGCTTTGGAGAAGTAAGCTGAGGAGGATCAGAAATACTTGAAGATGCTGAAAACCTTGTTGAAGAAGCTTATTCCAAAGGAAAAAAGAGGACAAATAGACAAATCCGAACTTTTTGTTCATTTGTCTTTCCTTGTAAAAATTATTTCAACTCTAATGAAATTTTTGGTTGGATGTATCTTGTGTTGTTATGTACTAATGTTTTAGGTACTTTATTTTTTTCCATTCCCTTAAATTCATTTTTAAAATCATAAAGGGGGAGAAGGAAAAAGAACTTCTCAAATGAGGGAGAAGGAAAATTTTCTAAGTCAATAAACATTCTTATGTACAGGGATCTTATATAAGTAGGAGCTTATCTAAGGGGGAGTTCCTCATTACAAAGTTTTTCACTCCCATGATAATGATAACTCCATTCCGTAAATCCAGAATACAATCCTTAGTGTCTCAATGCCTAAGGGGAAGTTAGTTGTATTCACTATCATCTATGAACCAAGGGAGGTAAATTTTAATTTCAAAGTCTAATGAATATTTTTCAAAGTCCTTATATTCATTTTTGAAAGTTTGTTTGTGCTTTCCAAAAAGGGGTAGATTGTTGAGTCAATAAGGGTTTTCTTATGACTTTTCCATTCCTTCTTGTTTTGAAAATCACAAACACCTTATACGTAAGCAAATCGATATTTTACTTATCTAAGGAAAATTTCCTTCCTTAAGGAAATTTACCCTAACCTAGATTCCTTATACATATCAATATTTTTCTTAAGTATAAAAATAAGATTCATAACTAAAACCTCAGAATCATATAATAATTAGATATTAAGCATTCTGTTTTAGGATCCGAATTCTGGATATGAATTGTAATGAAGTTCCACTCCAAATTCTAGATATGAACTATAATGAAGTTCCATTCCGAATTATGGATACAAAATCTAATGAAGTTCCATTCCGAATTCTAGATACAACCTCTAATGAAGTTCCATTCCGAATTCTGGATACAAACTCTAATGAAGTTCAATTCCATATTCTGGATACGAACTCTAATGAAGTTCCATTCCGAATTCTGGATACAAACTCTAATGATGTTCCATTCCGAATTCTGGATACGAACTCTCATATAGTTCAACTCCAAATTCTAGATATGAACTGTCATATTGTTCCACTCCGAATTCTAGACTCCGAACATCTATTAGTTCGACTCCGAACTTCTATGAGTTTGACTCTGAACTTCTATGAGTTCGACTTTGAACTTCTATTAGTTCGACTCCAAACTTCTATGAGTTCGACTCTGAACCATGTAAGTTCAACTGCTGAATTCTAGTGAAGCCAGACTCTGAATTTCCTTAGAAATTCATACTCTATATTTCTACAGAATTCTGGTTTTGAATTCCTACATAACAGAATAAGAATATCTATATATTATAAGACTCTGAATTCCATTTTTGTTAGATTCTGAACTTTTATTTTCTTACATTCCAAACTTCATTTTGCTTATAATTATACTTGTTTCATTACAAAATGATGTCATGCTTTCAGTTACACATATTTTGTTATAAAACGATGTCGTCCATTTAGTTTTTAACTAACATTTGGTTGAGTACACGTGTACAAGTCCATCCTAAATTTTACGAAAATATGACCATTGGAGGAGGGAGCCGACTGTTCCAAACCGATCCTATAAATAGGAGCTCATTTTAAAGAGCTCAACAACAAGTTGATCACTCTAGAGACCACATGATGTTAAGGTGATTTCTAGAGATAGAAGCTTTTCATGACTTGTGTGTACTGAACTGCTCATTCAGATTGATTCGTGTGACTCAAAATGTTGGTGATTACATTCGAGGACTTCTGGGGATAGGATGACAGAGGTGCCAACACCTTGAATTTGAGGGCTTCCTTGTTGAGTAAGACAGAGGTTCCAACTACCTTGAAGTTGAGGGCTTGCAAGGATAGCATGATAGTGACTCCGATCTTTGTATCGAGGGCTTACCCTGGTGTGGGTAAGACAGACATTCTTGAAAGTAGAAATCAAGGGACCTTTATCCAAGGTTGTTGGATACCCTTATCCTTGGGTTAAAAGATTTATATCTTGTTACTTGTTTTTGTTACATGTTTTTCCGCTGCATATTGTATTTTAAATAAAGTATAACCTTCTTATATTTCCATACACTTGTACTCTGACTTAGTTAGATTCTATACGCTTTAAGGTAGAATCTCATATTATAAAATTTGGTTATGTTTCATTTTCCGGATCCATATTTCTAGAACCTGTTTTTCAGAATCACTTTCTAGATTTAAGAAAGTCTATAGAACTAGAAGTTTGTAACTTCATAATTTGTCTCAATATTTCAATTGTTGTTAGAGGTGTTGTGAATTTTCATAGTTTAACTTTGTTAAACTTAGATCTTTCCTTATTTAAGGAAATTTTTAAAGTGTACAATTCACCCCCCTCTTGTATATTGAGCATCTACATCGTCATTTCGATCCTACATAAATTATGCTGAGGTTCCAAAAAAGGGAAGGATGGAAGAATAATCTTATAAGTTCTTCATGAAGTAGTTTCCACCTTATTTTAGTAGTTATAATATTACACTAGTCACTGGGTAATTGATCAGTACCTTTGAAAAGACAATTTTCATTCTTCAGTGTTTAGAACATGGGAAATCTATTCTTGATGTTTACCATTTAAAAAGAGAATTAGATCAATGGTGGACACTTATCAATAACATGAAAGAATAAGAAGAATTTGAATCTATGGAGTGCGATAAATATTAAATATTATTTTTCAATATGTATATTCCTTATATTATTCGGTTGAAAATGGAGAAATAATTTCTTTATATAATGTTAAAGCATGATGATCGTATTGGTACTTATGAAGAATTTTTCACAAGACTTTTGAGGCACACTTCTTTTGTTATAAAAAACCTCAAAGTAATGTTGATTGATTCTTAGGTGGATTAAAACCATGTCTCCGGAAAGTGTTACACATAAGTTACTTCTGTAACTATGATGAAACTGTTCAATGTTATATCAAATTGTTGATGGATATTAGAGTTACCCATCAATCTCTTGATTTTTATAAGAATAGGAAAATGGAATTCAAAGTATTCTTCAATCTTCACAGATACCATTCATCTTTCCAAAAAATAAAACCATGAGATTTTTCAATGTAAACTTCCTCATCAAGATACATATTGAAGAATATATATTTAACATCCATTTGAAAGTTCATGTAACCTCATTATGTATCAATAGAAAGAAAAAATATGATTATTTCTAATTTTTCAACTGGAGAAAATGTTTCTTAAAATTTAAAACCTCTAATTTGTGAAACCCCTTGTACACCAATATTTAATTGTTTCTTAATAATTCTGTTTATTAATTCATCTTGCTCTAGAAAACCTACTTTGTGAAAATAATATTTTTGTTATCTGGATTGGGTATGAGTTCCCATGTATTATTATTTTCAATCTAATCCAACTCTTCATTCGTAGCTTGAACCCATTTCGGATACTCAAAAGCTTTTTTCACATCATTCATATCATTTTTTCAATACAATGAAGTATGTGTAATGACATTTTTTGTTATTTCTGTTTGAATCTTATAATGTTTATCACTAATAATATTTTTAGAATCCACTTTCTTCCTCATATAAGGATACGAATTGGAGTATCTTCCTCGTCACTAGAAATCACCAAGTCTGATTATTCTTCTTCAATAAGATTACAATTATCTGTATCCCTATCATAATGTTTTTCCTTAACCAACTCAAATTATTTACCTTCCTAATTATTTTTGTCTTCTTCAAACTATTCAATTACTCTAACATCAATTGAATCAACAATTCTTCCTATTTCTTTATTGAAACATTTGTATCCTATTTCTTCAGAAGCATAACCAAGAAAAATCCCATATTCACTTTTCTGATCAAACATTCCCATGTTTCCACCTTTCTTGTTTATAATTCATGGAATCCAAAAAACTATTATGTGTTTCAATATTAGATTTTTTACATAAAAAAATTCATATGGAGTCATATTTGAACAATCCTTTTAGAAACATAAATTTTGAATATAAACAATAGTGCTCATGGCTTTCCTTCAATAGTATAGAGAAATACCATGTTTAAGTAACATCGTTCTTACCATTTCCATCCTGATTCTATTATTTCATTCAACTACCCCATTTTGTTGTGGCCTGTATTTGAATGTATACTCATTACTAATTTCATAATTATCCAGATATCTTTCATACTCTTCACTTCTATATTCACCTCAATTGTCGATTCACAACTTCTTCACTAAATACTCACATTCTTTCTTAGCTTTCCTCCTGAAACAATTAATGATTTTTAAAGAATCAAATTTGTGTTTCATTTACAAAACATAGGTAATGTGAGAAAAATCATCATTGAATTTAATGAATTACTTATCTATATTTTTTATTGTTTTATCATTGGACCACAAATACTGGAATGAATTAGATCCGGGTGTTGTTTTGAAAAAAATCTCAACTTTCTTGTGCACTAAGTCTATAATCTTTCCTTTTTGAAAAATAATGCAACACCAATATATCATTCATAGAAAATAAAGAATGACTTTAAAACTATCTCACTTTAATAACTTTCTCATATTTATTTAACACACGTGTCCCAGGAATTTATGGCATAATTGACTCTCTTCCACCATACTCACATAATAAGAGTTTTTTATTTCACCAACATGAAAAAAGTTACCATTTTTACCTTGGGATCTTGTAAATATCAGTCCATCAACTTCAATTTTAACAAAAACCATATATTCTTAATATAAAATTATTACCCTCATCAAAATATTTTGACAAACTAATCAAATTGTGTTTCATCCCATAAACATAAAAATCTTTCCTAGATTTTAACTTTTCTTTTCCACAGATGGATGATCAAACACCTTTGATTCCTAGAGATTAATCATTGAAAAATGTAAATATTCCTTCATTAAAATCATTCACATTAATCAGCAACTTAAAATATCCTTTCATATGAGAAGAAAATATACTATCAATAATCCAATTATGTTCTGCTTTTTTAGCTTTCAAAGCAGTTTCAACAATAAGATATTTTTTCCTTTACTTTATTAACATTTGGATTCTGAGAATTTTTTAGAATATTTTATTGTACCAATAACAATATATGAAATCCTTTATCAAGGTTTATAGGATGTTCACATCTTTCATAAATATTATTCAAATTTTAGTACCTGTTTTTAACTTTCACACTAACCTTCTCAGGTTTAAAACAACATTCTCATACTTTTTATTTTGAGTGAAATGACTCCCCCACAAAATATTGAATTTTATAAAATCTGGAATAAAAATATTTTTGGGTGAAACAACACACATTTTCCATAAGTCTGAATCCACGAAAATACCAGTAGTATACACAAAAAGAGTATTTTCCTTTGAAACTTTCATTCTAATTGGAATTGTGAATATTTTTCTCTACAATCTTCTCATCTTTCTTTTTCTGAACCACCAACCTTTATATAATAAATTGGAATCTTGTATTTCTTTTACACTTTATCAAAATCATAAGTATTAGAAATCTTCTCAGATCCAACATTTTTGGACTCATGGTATTTCAAACCATCTAAACACTCAACATTTCCGATTTTAGCTACAAACATTACTTTCCCATATTTATTCTTTTTAGAAACAATTACATTTTTCTTCTCAACCTTTAATGGTAAATTTTTTTGATCCTTAATATTGTTTTCAATACTATATTTTTCACCAAATTCATAGTTATATTTTTTGAAATTTTCACATTTCTCTCCAGTTTTGGAATGTTTATATTGGGAATGTTCAAACTCTTCTTCTTTTTTCCATTAGATTCACCTCCATATTTTCATTATGATTTTTCTTCCTGAAGATATTTGTCCAGACCATCAATTTATTTTAATTGCTTCACCTTCTCATTAAAGAAACATTATTGATTTCTTGTTGAACAACATTAAAATTCCAACTTCTTGTTTTCTATTAATGTCTTTGGATCTTTCCCAGAAATTATTTCAATTCTTCTTTCAAATGGAATTCAAGTGGAGTTCTTTATTCTTTACAACTAATTCTTTTTAATTATTTATCATTCAATATTGGGATAAAATTAGTCTCAATATGATATTCAACATAATTTTTAGATTCAACATCACTACCTTCTTCTTCTTTATATTGAGAGAAGAGACTTCTTCTTTTGGATTTGAATAATTTTCTTCCTTTCTATATGGGATATGATTTTCCCTTATCTCTAGTACTTCCATGATTTCTTAGATATATTTCTTCTTCATCACTATCCTCTTCATTATTTCTTAGAGGAAAATTAACCACAATGTAACAAAAATATCTATATTAAAAAAGTATCAATGGATATTTCTGTTTTTATTTTCTTATACCTATTTTCATTTTTTTTGAAAATGAGGATAAAATATCATCAAAATTTTTAAATACCTCATTTTATAAATTAGAATCACTTGCTCATCTTCAAGAAGAATTTTTTTTGACATCTATTTATTTTCACCCTTGAAATATATTTTTCTATGAAATTTTGAGTTACCTTTCAATGTTTTTTACCTTATCATTTCATAAGTGATGAGTGTGCAATGAAAATAATCCAGAGATAATGTTTCATGATCTCTATATTCCGATGAAAAAAAATTTCATCAAAATTTTTAGGAAGGATTATCAAGATATTTTCAACAACTGTAAAATCTTTTAACATTTCACCAAGACCACTAAAAGTGCTAGAAATGTCATTCACCATACTAAAAAAGTCTCCAACATATTCATATTCACTCATCTTCAAATATCCACACTTTACCATTCATGTTTGTAACTTAACCATTTTTACTTTTGTATTACCGTTGTATATGTTTTTCAAATTATCCCATATACCATTTTATATAACAGCACATTTCATTCTTAATAATTCACTTTAATAATGTGATGATAATAAATCATTCTGTTCTCATTTATCATATTAATGATTCTTCTTATCAACACATGTAAGAGGAACATTTTCACTAATATTATTAAACCCATCTGATGTAGCTCAAAGAACATCATATCCAATAGAAATGAGAGAAGACAACATTATATATTTTTAGATATTATAATTCTTACCATAGAAAACCCGAATAATTTTATTGTTCACACAATTGTGTTTCTTCATAAACATGTATTTAAAACTACAACAATGAATAAGAATAGGGAAGTTGCCTCTGATAAAAGTTGAAAGTTCCTAGTTCAAGATAATTGTATCCTTGATAGGGGGAGGGGTGAATTTGTGATGCTTTTTCTTTGATGTTTCCTTCAAACAACATTCACATATGATTAATTATTTCAATCCCTCTTGAAAAAAATTAAAACAAGAATCCATAGGAACACAAGAATTTATAAGGATCACTATTCAATAATAATAACTATATCCTTGGTAATTTCTGGAAATGATCCAATAACACATAATCCACTAGAAAAAAAATCTTTTCTATGGAATACAATGTGTAAGAGATATCTTTTTATTTATGCAGCCCTATGTAAACAATCCAACAGTGCATGTGAACTTTCTAGAAAAAATGAGGTAATAAAAAGGTTTGTGTAACAAAAAATTTTATATGTGATTGCTTTTCAATTTTAACAAATATTTTCTTTTATGAAAATAGTTCTTCAATTTCATACCTAGATACTATTAAGAACTTCAAGGACATTGAAATTGAATCCCAATTTGATTGCCCAGTCTGATATTCCAATATGATTATCCTAGTATGATTGTTCAATTCAGATTAACCAATATGATAAATATGAATCTTCCAGAATACGATCAAGAAAATCTAGAAATCCTTCTTCCATAGTTTAGAAATCTGAATATAGAAATCCCGATCCAATTATCCTGCCCGATCTGATTATCACTGAATACACTAACAAGTAAAGTACAATATTATGTTAGATACGATGATTAATGAATATGATGATCAACTGAATAATATTGTGATCTTATCACTTCTCATTTTACTTAAATCCATTGAAACTTATACAAGTTATATCAATATTGAAAACTTCTTTCTCTACCTATAAATTTAGAGCTTCTATATCTTTCTGTGAATAGTACTCATGTTTTCAGTCATCAATAAAGTATGATTCACTTCTCTCCTTTTACAGGTGACCCATGAGTGGTTTTGGTGGGAATCCCCAAAACATCCATTCTCAATAAAAGTCACCAAAATATCAATTTATTTTCAATTTTAGGTGCATTTTTCACCTCTTAAACTCTTCTCAAGTCTTCTCATGTCTTCTTGAATATTATCCACAACTTCATCCCTTCTTCAGAAATTCTTTTTCAAATTCTAGTCTAATTTTAATTATCTATTCCGATTGATGTATACAAGGATTCCATTGAAAATACTTTCAATAATCTAATACTGAATTATGATTTCAATTTCTATGCCAATTTTATCATTATGATCAATATCAACTCCAATATAATGTATCTTGACCAAATGGATGAAAAATGTTGACAACATATCAATATTTTTATTTCCCTTCTCAATAAGATACCTATCATCCTCAATCTATTAAGATTTATATCTTTTAGCTTTTGTTTTGACTGAAAACCAGTACCTTCAGTTTCTAAAATTTTCCACATATCTTCCCAGCCTTTAAATTCAAAAGTCTTTCATCGATAATTTATTCAACCATCTTAAATGGTTGAATATATTGTGGGTTAGTATTATTAATTATATTTTTCATCTGATTTAACTCAATTCCTTTTCCATCAGTCATTGAATACAATTGTACATTTAATTACTATTATGGTAGGCTGAATACGATGGACCGATGTCAACATCATCAACTTTAGTAACATCCTATAATTCCAAACCTGAGATTGTATGAGGAATTACTTCATGAATTTAAATAAATGTGAGGAAAACATTAACGTCTTCTGATATTCATTGGATATTACTATAAAATCTGAATCAATTCATTCCTTTCATTCCCAACCATAATACGATTGATATGAATATGATAAGAATGAATGAAATATCCAACAAATTTTTAAATTTACATATAGATCTGATCATTATGAAAACGATTTATAGCTTCTCTTTAACTCCCCCTTTCTTAAATACATATTTCATTACAAGTACACCAAATAATTTTGATTAATGATAATTACAAGATGATCAAATCATCATCACATTTATTTATTGTAGTCATTACGAATCTAATTCAATCAAATACTCCATACAAGATACAAGGTGTATCTGATGATGATTTACTTTCAGTAAGATGCATCCTAAATATGATTGATCCATTCATTCTGGATTTGGTGTGAATCTGATGAACCTTCTCTTCCAACCATCTTCACTTGAATACAATTTCCAGTCTGAATTTCACCAAATACATATTGTGGTGAAGTTTCCATTTAATCTTCTTTGAAAAAAATACAATGCTTGAAAACACATTCATTATTAGCTTGTTCCTAATATAAATCTCATTCCATCACTATTTATGATGAGGGTTATGATACTTACATTGTGAACAATACACTTACCATCCACACTAGAACTGATAATATCTTATTTGATTCTAGATATATCCATTATTTTATATGAGAAGAATTTTACAAGGGTATCATAGTACCGCCTAAAAAATTATACATTGAGTTAAAAATAAAAACTAGTAGTGGTAAGATGATCGCATCCCAAGACAATGATTCTTCTCTGGTTGAAGTAAATGGGAATTTGTATCCTGCAAATCTTTTCATTTTCCCTATAGCTTAATATAATATTTTTTTGGGCATGTATTTTCATTGTATACATAAATAACTCATCAATTTCTAAGGAAGGGAAGTAATTTTTGATATTCTGAACCAAACTATTAGATAATATCATCGGGATGTCACAAATTAACTTCAAATTTAAATTATATCCATTTTAGGGGTCATGAATCCTCTTGAAATTAGGAATTTATCTCATATAGTTTTGGGAGAAACTCAACATTAAATACATTCCTACTGTGTGGGAGATTACTGATGTATTTATAGTAGTGTTTCCTTGTCTTCCACTAAATAATGAAGTTGAGTTTTCAATAGAACTCTTACCTGGTGCTACACATAATTCCATGAGTTTCCAAAATTAAAGAAGCAACTCCAAGAGAATCTTGAAAAAGGAACCATTTAGTGAAGTTCATCACCTTGGAGTGAACCTGTTCTATTTTTGAATAAAAAATATGGATCAATGAGAATCTCTATTGATTATGTAGAACATAACAATATAACTATTAAGAACAAGTATATGATACCATGTATTAATGGATTTTTTGATCAACTATGTGGAGCTCAATACTTTTATAGGGTTTATCTTCATTTTTGACATCATAAATTGAGGTTTAAGAATGAGGATATACCTAATAAAATGTTCTATATAAGGTATACACACCATTAATTTAATTTTCTTACATTTGGTTAAACTAATTCCCCCATTATCTTTATATATTTATTGAAAAGAGTCTTTAGATATTATATTGATCTGTTTTTCGTCATCATTATAGATGATATCCTTATTTATTCAAAGAGAAAGGAATACCAGGAAGAACATTTCATATTTGCACTAATGACCATAAGGAAGGGAATTATTTATGAAATTTTTTACCAAGTTTGATATTTTTTTATGTGAAGTTTCATTCATGGGTCATGTAATCTCAAAAGAGGGTATATTAGTAGACCCTTCATATATAGTATTTATTAAACATGGGACCATACAAACCACTATGACTGAGATATGTAGTTTTATTTGTTTGGTTGTATATTATCAGTGCATTAGATAGATAATTTCCGGGATATAAAATCCAATCACCATGTTAATTAGAAAAGAAGGTATGTTCCCTTAGATGGATGAATGTGATGAATGTTTTAAAGAACCGAAGAGAAGGCTTGTCAGTACACCTATTCTTATGATATAATACAATGGATAAGGGTATTTAATCGAAATAAATTACTCAAAGTAAGGACTGATATGTTTCCTCATCCTAAATGTATAAGGTCCCAGCCTTAAAACATTACAAAATCTTGAATTAAATGAATAATTCACATTGAGGATCTTTTCAGGTTTAGAGTTTTAGTGAATTTGGCCATAACTATTACATTACATCTCAGAAATTAAAAATTAGACACTTATAATTAGTTTCCATTATTTTAATAAAATAAAAACTCTTTAGAAAAAGAGTCATGTATAGATCCATGTTTTAAATAGCATGACTTTTCCTTGATCCCATCCTTGACCCTATTTATCTTTATTTCAAGTGAAAAAAATTTCAACACATGGGATGAACATAAAAAGCTTAGTAAGGGTTATAAAATAAAGAAAGTAAACATTAGTCCATAAAAACATATGATTTTTAACATAACTCATTAAATCATAAGATTTACAAGTAACACATATAAAACATAAATCATAAAGGTAACTTGTGGCAACCATATCATACTTACATTGTAGCTATGACATCAACATAGGGAGTTACATTGGAATACCCATCATAGTATATTTCCTAAATATCTCAAGAGAAACATTAACATTTACCTTTATCATGTTACCCAAGGCATTGGAGACTTATCTCGGGCTCACCCACCCTAGGTTTATCACGGAACCACCTGTATACCCAAACAATGGCCAAGAACCATAACATAGTCATAACACATAACACAAGAATAAAATAAAGATAACATTTCCACATTACAATCAAAATATATATTTTCAATATATTGACATATCAAGCCATTAAAAAAAACATATTAAATACCAAATTACTTAAAAAGATTATATGTTCTTTTTTTCTCTTTTAAAAACATTTTTGCTTGTTAAGGAAGCCAAAGATCAAATAATACTCGCGGTGACTGAAAGGTTGTTGTCACCGCATACATTAAAAAGAAACATTCCTTTTTGTTGTTTAGTAAAATGCTTCATAGAAAAACATTCCATTTTAATGAAATGAAAAGTTGAAGGTGTTTATACATATTATAAAAGAATGTCATTTATAAACAAAATATGCCTCTATGAAAGGAGATTGAGACAATGTCCCTTATAAAGATCATTTTGTTAATAAAATAGACCAATTATGAGTATTCACTACACATAAATAAAGTATAAATACAAGAGAAGAAATTAAAAATCATTTATCACATAATCATAGCATGACGTTATAAAGAAGTAGTTGATTAACCCAAAGAATGGAAATTGGGTTAAGAAGTTCCCTTACCTCATGTCCGACTTGACCCGTTTGTCCTTTAATCTCCTGAATAATAAACAAAAGTACATTTATACTTTATTAAGATTATTTATCAAGTTTATAATTACTTTTATATTACTTATTACTATTTTATAAACATTATGTAATCATTTATGTTAATAATGGCCATTTTGTCAATATTTGGTATTTGAGTCAAAAATGAACTTCTTATAATTACAAGTTGTTCATGTGGTTAAAATTTCATTATCTAAATAATTATATGCATGATTTAGATATAATATATATCATATATATCTCATATAGATATTTATTTATAAAAATATATAGCATTTGGATATAAGAAATGAAATGCACCGTTCATGGAGACGGTAAGCCGTACATACGCATGAACGCTACTTTAATTTCCATTTCGTATTTTTAATGGAATGAATAATTAATGATACAAAGGTATATTATAATTATATTATAATATAATATATAATTTCATTAAATACATACTTTATAGACCCCACTCATGGTAAGAACAAGTCATACCACTTTGAGGGGTGGTAGTTCGCACTTCCTCAAATGAAATTATAGCGTTAATTTTTTTGGAAACCATAAATTTATGCTTTTACTAAAAAATAAATAATCATAATGAACCATAAACATAATACATATCATATATAAATACATTTCCATCATAATTTCCTCCATGATAGGTAGTGGGATATATTTGAACAATCATTGTTTCGTGAGGCAACAGTTTGCCGTCCACTGAAACAGTATGTTCTTTACCAATTAGATAGAGGTGTGACTAAGTGTAGTTAGAATAATTATCATAACTAAATACTAGTATATTCCGAATAGTAGTTTTGTTAAAAACTAAAGGAATAAAAATAGTTTTTCGGGTTGGAGAAGTAAAATAAAAGAAAATTACTTAAGAGAAAATGTTTTCTTTAAATCTGGTAACTCCCTTTAATTTGAGACAAAGGGTTTACTTAAACTGACTTATGCCTAAGGTAATGATTTTAAGTGGAATATAGGGATATTTAGTGTTTATTTATTCAGAGTTTGGATGCTACAAGAGGCTTTAGAGGTTTGAGTAATGGGTTAGAAGTGAGGGCCTTTTATAAGGTGGAGGAGGGGCTCTTTAAGAAAGTTTGAAAAAATTATTTTATTATAAACTTATATTCGGCTTCAAAAGGTCCAAAACTCATTAAAGTCAAAGAAAAGATGAATAATTTTCTAAATAAAATCATCCAATAATAATTTTACAGGTTTTAGATATTTTATTATTATTTATAATCTTATTTATTAAAATCAATCATTAATGTGGTAAACACTACATCATTATTGTGTCGTAAATAAATTTATTTATATGTTTTCTAAAAATTTAAAAAAATATGATGTAAGAAATATTTTTACCTTTCAAATTAATATTTATAGTCTAAGAAATAACTTACATACCCCCCCTGAAGAAATTTATTTACTAAAATATATATGTTAAAGTCATTTTTGTCATTACTTTAAATTAATAAATATAAAGTGTCATTATCACTCTTAAGTGGCTCCATGGGGTCACAAAATTGACCCAAGGATTAATATGGTCGGAAATATATCAACCAATAGGATTATGACACATATTAGGGTAATTTTATATTATTATAATATTATTGTTTACCCTTATTTACCAGATTTACCCTTTAACCATGGTAAATAAAATATTTACTGAAGTAAATAATCAAAATCTTTAAAAATATAAGTTACCTATTTACACAATTTAGAAATCCTGATTCCAAATATGGAACAAATTTTTCCAAATTAAAAAAACATAAGTGGAAGAAATTAACTTAATATTAATTCCTGTTGTCAAAATAAAAAGCGTGTTTTTATGAAATAATAACTATCAAAATATTGACATTTGTTTATGATGTATTTCTAAGTGAAATTACATCCAATGACCAACATTGGATTAAATGGTAAAAATATATTGTAATTAACATTTAAAACAAATTAAAAAGATAATCAAACAAAATAATTAAATTTGATTAAAATGTAGTTTTGAATTAAAATACAATATTTTTCACTATTCATTAAAAATGAATTTTATTAGAAAAATACCAAAAAGTTATCCAAAGTAAATTCTAATGTCCCGATTATAAAGAAGAATTTTATTGTGTCATATATAATATATAAAAGTGACAAAAATAAGATTTAAAACTAGTTTCCATCAAATGGTGGTAAATCGACCTTTTAAAGAATATTAGAGTATTTATGATTAAAATTAGATTCATTCACATTTTAAGCCTCTACCTTTTTTGGGATAAATGTAAAAACATTTATAAAAAATGTATAATCATATTATGGTTAGTTTTTTCCTTCCTATAACACCCTGATATTTTATGAGAAATACTTTGTTTTTATGTCTTATGTTATATGCAACACCAAATGAATCTTTCACTACACAGAACACTGGCTTGGATTGTATTACACATAATCACGACCTTCCTCGACAGCGCGTGTAATACGCAATACCAGGTTTCACTAAACAAAGATATATTGTCAAAATATTATTATGGACTATCCGTTATGAAGAGTATTAAATAAATTTTGAATTTTATAACATTATTATTCATCTTGCACATTTTCTAGAACATGGTATGAGAACAAAATAAAATTTTCGGGTAAAATAAGTATTTTAAAAAAAAAGCAGTTTTGCCGCCTTTTGATGGTGCACCCACTTTAAATCTTTTTTTGACTTGTTTATAAGTTAAATTTGACCAAATAAAATTCTTCTTTGTAATCAGGATATAAAAATTTACTTTTTATAAATTTTTTATATTATTCTGATAACTTTAATATTTCAATGAATAGTAAAACACGCCATAATTTAAATAAAAACATCTTTTTTCATCACAATAATTTATATGGTTGAATTATAATATTGAATGGTTTTAAAGTATTAATAGAATATATTTATACCATTTAATATAATTTATGTCATTTCGATAAATTTTCCATTGAATTCATAGGTAAAAACATTTCAATCATTGGCAATGTTTTAACTCTTAAACCCCATTTTCTTAACAAGAGGATTAATTTTTAATTAATTAATGAAAAATATGTGTTTTTAATTTTGAAAAATGGATTCCATATTTGAATGCAGTGGGTCCAAATTATGTTAATAGGTTACTTTTATTTTTTTGATATTATGAATAGTAACTACAATAAGTTTTATTTAATGTAGTTAAAGGTAAACATGGTAATTAAGGGTAAAAATAAGATTATAAAATTAACCTAACACGTGCCAAAATTTTATTGGATGACTAAAGGTGGACCCATATCACCTAAGGGTCTGAATAGATTAATTTCATGGGCTTTTAACCATGAAAATAATTTAATTATTATTAAAACCAAAGAAAGTGACAACATGTCACTCTCTTAAATCTTATAAGTATAATAATTGTAATTTAGTGATAAACATCATGAATATTAAAACATGAATAGTATATAGAAATCTAATAAAATTATCTATATCATGTTAATTTATTTATAATTTTTAGGGATTAAATAATTATCATTAATGGTGACACAATAGTGATGTTGAAATTATTTTATTGATTGAAATATCAAATAAATGGTTTTAAAAATATTAAAAGAAATATTATATAAACTATTTAATGTTCTACACGAATTTTAGAGATAAATATGACATGTTATGAATCTATTAAAGCTTTTATCTAGAACATATCTTATGGGTGGATTTTATTTAAATTCAAATAAATGAATAGTGTCAAAATTGACACTATTGTTATTTTATAAAAATAAAATAATATAAAATTGTTTAAAAATAAAAAAAAAATATTTAAAAAATATTTATATGGTCTAAAATGTCATAAATAATCCAATTCGGGAAACTTAACAACACATAAGTAATTATTTATAACAATTTGGAATTTGGAATCTTATTACCACAAATAAAATTAAATAGATTAAATAAGGATAAATCAATATGATAAGGTTTAAAATAAATTTCCAACATGCCTAATTTTTATTGGTCGATGAGATTAAAACACTATCTAATATAAATTATAATATGAGTCATTTTTGGATGTTTTATGCGGGATTTGACTTATTATAATTTAATATTTTTGAGGTTTCTAAAGGGTCCCCTCTCCTCACTTATAAAAGGGAACCACCTCCCTCTCCTATTTACACAACATTAAGCCTTCATGCTCGGCCAAACCCTACCCATTACTCTTCTCAACTTCCCTAGTAGTATTCGGGAGGTTCTGGTCTTCTCAAAACACCAACTCTATTCCCTTAAGAGGAAGATTAAAGGAGGCACGTCGAGGAAGAGGTAATCTCTTCTACCGATTGTTTCAAGTTTATTCATTATTATACTTAATCTTATTTAGTTGTTTCATTATAATTTAATAACATAAGTATCACTCATATACTAATATGTTATTATAAATATGAAACAAACCTGTTTCATCTTCTGTACATCCTATGGAAAATGAAATCACCGCGCGTGCGTACATACGGAATACTGTCTCCATGCCGTGGTGTAATATATTTTACACTAATACCTTAATTGGATGAGTATAATGGTATAAAGAATAACTATATATGATTATTATAACATGATAATTATTCTGAGATATTATATCATCAACCCCAATTCCATTCATATAATTATGGTAACAATATCATCGCTCGTGCGTGCGTACGGCCTACCGTCTCCACGATGTGATGCAACTTGTTCTACATGATCTTCATTGAATAATGATTATATAAATGAATTGAATGAATATATATGATATATAGTGTACTAATACCATTCTGTGAATTTGGTATCTATAACCTAAAAAGATGAATAAGAATCTATTCGACAAAACACGCCTAAGAACATAAAGCAATGAACACCCAAATAACAAGTAGTAATGAAATATTACTAATAAGAAGATAAGAATATGACAATATATGATATCCTAAAAATTAATATGATTCTGTAATAAGTAAATGAAATTATTTAAATCATTATATAAGAGGTTCGGATACGTACGAAGCATATCAGATCTAAGGTAAGGGAAAATCTCGCAATCCCATTTTTATCTGAGATTGTTTATACTTCAGAATTTACTGAGGAATATTTATCATCCACATACATGTTTCCGGAATAGGTAATACTTTATCTATCTTCCTACAATTTATTAAATCCAATTTTATTTATTGGTGAATTTTTAGTAAAAGATATGATGGGAATCTTTTTCCATTTTTTGTACGAGATACTTTTTGACTTTTCTGGCCAAAGTATGAGAAGAATGTTTATTTTAACCTATACGACATGAATAGATTTTTATTATTTCATAGAACATTATTTCCATGAAGCTTACTTTACAATATTTCAAGTTTATTTTTAGTTAATTTATTTTAGTTTAAAATTTTATGACATGTTAAGGAAGGAAAAATATTTTTTGAAGTAGAAAGGATATTTTCCTCAATAATGGAGTTCAAGTGTTTTATTAAAATTATTTTCCATATAAGATAACATAAGGTTTTGTTTCTATCCCTATTGTTACATTTATTTGATTATGTCATGATGGAATTATTTTTATGAAGTCTTTTATCATATATGGATTATGTTATGATGGGATGAGGTTTAAGAATACCATTTTTATTACATGGGTTGTGCTATGATATATTATTTATGATTTTGTGGAACACATAAGAAAGGTATCATTATGAGATGGTTGGTACCTATATCTCCCTCTAATTAATTGGATAATGATTTATATCTCATGAGATAGACATGGCTAGAACAGAAAGTTAATCCGGTTCAGTGATACTGAACTGGAACAAGGAGTGAACTCAGTTCAGAAATGGAATTTTTCTTCTATGATAGTCTTGGAAATGGGTCTTGACTAATATGAATTGATTTTATATGATTATGTTTGTATGCCACAAAGTTTCATGTTTTATGTTATGATTATTGGGATTATATTTCACTACTATGATTTATTATGATATTATGATCTCTTTTACAGGTTATGATTTTCAAAATGTTATGTTCTTAAGAAAATGATATGATTGATATTTCCTTCATTTACCCTTTCTATGAATTTGAGATCACCCTATTGTATCTTTTCTTTTCCCCAAGTTAAGAAAAAAATCTATTAAATAGGATATGCCAATAGGGACTCTAGATATGAAGAAATGAAGGGGAGACAATGTAGATGATTTATAAACCAATTGTTTATGTTTCCCAATTTCTAAAGACACTATACCTATACAGTCCATTCATGGTTTTTTAATATGTTATAAAAAATATGTTTCAATTCTGAAGTAATAATAATATATGTAAAGTATGGGTTGTTATAGTTGGTATCATATGCAGGGTATAATCAACCTTTCGAAACTAGGATGAGAAATCATTAGTAATAACCCTAAGGATATGTATAAGAATAGAACACAATCATAGTGTTTTAGAAATAGAAATTAATAACCTATGATAATCCCTAACGTGTGAAATCTTATTACTGATTATGTTGTTTTCCTATTGTAATTAGTGTTTCTCACAATATTCTTCTTGGCTTTAGTCAATGGCTGGAACCTGAAAGAATCGTGTTAATGTTGAATGCGACGGGCAATGCAATGATTGTCCCCCTGAGAAACTAAACGTTATGGGAGATGGAATGCATAATCTTGTAGACATGATCACACAACATTCTCAAGCTATGAATCATTCAGGACTTCCAAACGAGCAAATGAAGGAGAAACATTATGTTGAATGCTTCATGAGGAAGCGTCCACCTTCATTTAGCGGGTCTACTGATCCATTAGTGGCCGAACAATGGATCAGTACCACTAAAAAGATATTTTTATTTCATCAATGTTTTGAACATGATAAATACATCTCAGCAGTATATCATTTGGATGGTAAAGCTGATCAATGGTGGAATCTTGTCATGAATACAACTAAAAGATAAGAAATCGGGTCCATGGAATGGGATGAGTTGAGGAACTTATTTTTCAAAAAGTAATTTCCTCGTATTCTTCGAAGAAATATGGAGATAAAGTTTGTTGAACTAAATCAAAAGGATGATGAATCGGTTGGTGATTATGAAGAAAATTTTACAAGACTTACAAGGTACGCTTCCAGAATTTTTATCCAACCTGATAGTAAGATTGATCGATTCTTTAGTGGATTAAAACCAAGTCTTTGAAGGGTGTTATCCATAAGGGACTTCAATAGCTATGATGAAATTGGTCGATGTGCTCTCAAGGTTGATATGGAGATTGGAGTAACCCATCTGTCATATGGGTTTGATAAGAAGAAGAAAATGGAATTCAAAGAGAAATCGAAAGACCACACGGAAAAGAAGATGAGTTTTCCCTTATTCTAAAGTGTGGAAAGAAATATGGAGAGAATTTTCTTAAAGGTAAAATTGAATGTTTCAAATGTGGAAAAGAAGGTCATTGGGCATTTGAATGCTGCAATGATGGGAAAAAGATGTCTAGTGATACAAACAATGAAAAGGCTATACAAAATGCACCTCCTACACTTCAATGTTACAAGTTCAAGGAAATGGGGCATTATTCTAATCAATTCCCAAATCCAAGGGTTGTTGTTGATGATCGATGACAACAAACTCTTAAGGACAAAGACAATGTAAAGTCACATGCAATTTCTATCAGCTATGTGGAGTACAATAACAAAGTGGTGAATGGTATACTTACCATGAAATCTAAAGTAGAAAATGTTTTATTTGATTCTGTATCCACCCACTCTTTTATTTCAGAAGAATTTTCTAAGGGTATCATCATATTACCTAAACAATTAGATGTTGAGTTAGCTGTGACAACTCCTAATGGCACAACAGTTACATCAAAAGTTTACAATTCTTATCCGTTTGAAGTTTGTGGGAAAGTGCTTCCTAAAAATCTTGTGATCCTTCCTATAGTTGAATTTGATGTGATTCTAGGCATGGAATGTCTTTCTTTATATAGAGCTCATATCAATTTCCAAAGAAGGGAAGTCAAATTTCATATTCCAGGTAAATCAACGATCATCTATCGATGCAAGGATGAATATAACCTTCCAGTGGAAATTTCTTCCATATTTTTGGTCTGGATTCCAATAAATTAAGTTTATTTATCTCAAATAGTTGGAGAGAAACTTAGGATTAAGAATAAACCCATTTTACGGGAGTTTGATGATGTCTTTCTGGAGGAATTTCAAGGTCTTCCACCAAATCGTGAAGTTTAGTTTTCAATAAAACTAATACCGGGTGCTATACCTATTTCAAAGACACTATATAGAATGGCCCCAATTGAGTGGTTGGAATTGAAGAAGCAACTCCAAGAGAATCTTGATAAAGGATTCATATGCCCTAGTGTATCACCTTGGAGAGAACCTGTTCTGTTTATTAAGAAAAAAGATGGATCAATGAGACTCTGCATTGATTATCGAGAACTTAACAAATCACTATCAAGAACAAATATCCTCTCCTATGCATTGATGACTTATTTGACCAACTACGCAGAGGTCAATACTTTTCAAAGACTGATCTTCGTTTAGGATATCATCAATTAAGGGTCAAAAGGGAGGATATATCAAAGACAGCTTTCCGTACAAGGTATGGACACTATGAATTTATAGTGATGCCATTTGGTCTTACTAATTCCCCGGCTATCTTCATGGATCTAATGAATAGTGTCTTTTGAGACTATTTGATTAGTTTGTCTTAGTATTTATAGACAATATTCTTTTCTATTCAAAGAGAAAGGAAGAACATGAAGATCACTTGGGAATTATATTGAAGACCCTAAGAAAGGAGAATCTTTATGCCAAATTTACCTTTTGTAAATTTTGGCTTCAAAAAGTTTTATTTTTGGGTCACATAATCTCAAAAGAGGGGATATTTGTGGATCCAGCAAAGAAAAAGAGGTTATCGAAAGATGGTCGAGACTAACAACAGTAACTGAGATATGATGTTTTCTTGGTTTGGCTTGATATTATCGACGTTTTGTGAAATATTATTCACGATTATCTAATCTACTAACCAGGTTGATTCGAAAAGGAGTAAAGTTCGTTTGGATGGAGGAGTGTGAACCGAATTTCAAGGAGTTAAAATAAAGGTTATCCAATGCACCTGTGCTCACACTTCCTTGTAGTGGAGAAAGGTTTGTGATCTACAGTGATGCATCCAAGAAGGGATTGGGGTGTGTTATCATGAAAAATAGTATGGTGATAGCTTATGCCTCATGATAGTTTAAAATCCATGAGAAAAATTACCTAACTCATGATTTGGAATTAGCTGCGGTGATCTTTGAATTAAAGATTTGGAGGCATTATCTTTATGGTGAAAGGTGTGATATTTATAATGATCATAAAAGTTTAAAGTATATTTTCACACAAAAGGAGATGAATATGCGCCAAAGAAGATGGTTGGAACTGATTAAGGATTATGACCGCTCAATTCATAACCACCTTGGGAATGCAAACAAGGTGGTAGACACATTATGTCGACAAGAACATGATAGTTTATCCATGATGAGGATCACAAAAGATCCAATATTTATGGATTTACAAAGGATGGATCTTGGAATTATCATGGATGGGGAAGAATGTTATCTTTATCAGATGAATGTTCAACCATCTATACATGTGAAGATTAAAGAGGCATAGAAATAAGATGTAGAGTTACCAAAGAGGGTGAGAAATGTTCCGGAATTCCACATTGATTTTGATGAAATAATAAGGTTTAGGAACTGGGTTTTTATTTCTACCATCCCAGAATTAAAGAAGGAAATATTGGATGAGGCTCATAGTTCTTCATTCTCTATTCACCTTGGAAGCACAATGATGTATAGGAACCTGAAAGAGTACTTGGTGGGATGGCATGAAAAGAGATGTTGCTAAATATGTCTCTCGATGCATAGTTTGTCAACAAGTTAAATCTGAGTGACAGAAGTCTAAGGGGATGTTACAACCATTACCCATACCAGTATGGAAATGAAAAAACATCACTATGGACTTTGTCACTGGACTTCATAAAACATCCAAATGATATAATTCTATTTGGTTTATAGTTGATCGTCTTACAAATTCGGCACACTTCATTGATATTAGATAAGATTTTTCTCTTCATCAGATTTCCAGGATATATGTAAAGGAAGTGGTAAGATTGCATAGAGTACCATTATCCATTATATCTAATTGGGATCCGAGGTTTACCTCAATGTTCTGGCAAAGTCGTTAGTACACTCTAGATACTAAGTTGAGTTTTAGCACTACTTATCATCCTCAGACAGACGGTCCATTTGAGAGGACAATTCAAACTCTAGAAGGCATGTTGAGAGCTTTCTCTATGGATTTCAAAGGTGGTTGGGATCAACACCAACCATTGTTGGAATATTCTTATAATAATAGCTTTCACTTCAGTATTCAAATAGCTCCTTATGAAGCTCTCTATGGAAAGAAATGAAGAACACCAACTTACTGGGATGATGTTGGGGAAAGAAAGCTATTAAGACCTGATCTTGTTGATGAGATGGAAGAAAAGGTAAGATCTATTAAACAACACATAAGAGAAGCTCAGAGTCAACAAAGAAGTTATGCCGACAACTGAAGAAAAGACCTAGAGTTTGAAGTGGGTGATAAAGTGCTCTTACAAATATCTCCTTGGAAGAGAGTAATGAGATTTGGAAAGAATGGAATGTTGATCCAAAGGAATATTGGTCCTTTCGAAATATTGTATCGTGTTGGGAAGGTAGATTACTGATTGGTGCTTACACCTAATCTATCTCAAGTTCATGATGTTTTTCATGTATGTGTCCTAAGAAAGTACATACCCGATCCTTCACATGTACTAAGCTCAGAAGTTGTACCCCTGGAGCAAGATATTTCTTATGAAGAACAGCCAATAGAGATTCTGGATCGTAGTGAAAAATTCATACAAAACAAGACTACTCACTTGGTTAAAGTTATATGGAGGAACCACCAATTAGAATAAGCTATATTGTAACTTGAGGATATAATGAGGGAGAGGTATCCTCATCTATTTGTTATGAAGTGACGAATTTCGAGGGTGAAATTATTTTTAAGGGGGGTAGAATGTAACACCCTAATATTTTTTGAGAAATATTTTGTTTTCATGTCTTATGTTATACGCAACACCAAAGGAATATTTCACTACACACAACACTGGCTTGGCTTGCATTAAACTCAATCGCGACCTTCCTCGATAGCGTGTGTAGTACGCAATACAAAGTTTTACTAAACAACAAAATATTGTTATAATATTATTATGGACTAGCCGTTATGAATATTATTAACTAAATTTTGAATTTTATAACATTTTTATTCATCTTTCACATTTTCTAGAACATGGTATGACAACAAAATAAAATTTTAGGGTAAAATAAATATTTATAAAAAAATGCAGTTTTGCCACCTTTGGGTGGGGCACCCACATTAAATAGAGTTTTGACATGTTTATAATTTCAATTTTACAAAATAAAATTCTTCATTGGAATCATGATATAAAAATTTATTTGCAAAAAATTTTCATATTATTCTGATAACATTCATATTTTAATGAATAGTAAAAATACGCCATATTTTAATTAAAAACAACTTTTTTCTTCAAAATAATTTATATGGTTAAATTATAAAAATGAATGGTTTTAAAGTATAAATAGAATATATTTTTTCCATTTAATATAATTTATGTCATTACCAATAATTTTAAATTTAACTAATAGGTAAAAACATTTCAATCTTTTGCAATGTTTTAACTCTTAAAACTCATTTTCTTAACAACAAGATTTATTTTAAATTAATTACTGAAACTTCTGTGTTTTGAGTTTTGAAAAATGGATTCTATATTTGAATTCAGTTGTTCCAAATTATGTTAATATGTTACTTTTTTTTAAATTATTAATATTAACTACGGTAATTTTTATTTACTGTAGTTAAAGGTAAATCAGGTAATAAAGGGTAAAAATAAGAATATAAAATTACCCTAACTCCTGCTGAAATTCTATTGGATGATTAAAGGTTGACTCATATCACCTAAGGGTCGAAATATATTCATTTTATGGACTTTTTACCGTGAATTTAATTTAATTATTATTAAAACCAAAGAAAGTGACAACATGCCACTCTCTTAAATATTATAAGTATAATAATTTTAATTTAGTGATAAAAATCATGAAACTTTGAACATGAATAGTATCCAAAACTATAATAAAATTATCTATATCATGTGAATTTATTTATAAATTTTAGGGATTAAATAATTATCATTAAAGGTGACAGAATAGTGATGTTGAAATTATTTTATTGATTGAAATATCAAATAAATGGTTTTAAAAATATTAAAATAAATATTATATGAACTATATAATGTGATCCAAAAATTTTCTAGATAAATATGACATGTTATGAATCTATTAAATCTTTTATTTCAAACATATATTTTGTTGGGATTTTATTTAAATTCAAATAATTGAATAGTGTCAAAATTGACACTATTGTTATTTTATAAAAATAACATAATATAAAATTCCCTAGAAATCACAAAAAATATTGATTTTTTTAATATGGTGGAAAATGTCATTAATAATTAAATTATGGACAATTCACAACACATATGTAATAATTTATAACAATTTAAATATGGAATCTTATTACCACAAATAAAATTAAATAGATTAAATAAGGATAAATCAAGATGATAAGGATTAAAATAAATTTCCAACAATTCTAAATTTTATTGGATGTTGCTATTACAACCCTATATCATTTAATCTTCGAATATGATTCATTTTTTGAGGTTTTTAAGTGAGGTTTGATTCATTAATTATTAATATTTTTGAGGTTTTCCAAAGGTGCCCCTCTCCTCCCTTATAAAAGGGCACCACCTCCCTCTCCTATTTACACAACATTGAGCCTTCAAGCTCATCCAAACCCTGCCCATTAATCTTCCCAACATCCGTAGTAATATTATGGAGGTTCTAGTCTTCTCAAAACACCAACTCTATTCCTTTAAGAGGAAGTTTAAAGGAGGCACTTCGAGGAAGAGGTAATCTCTTCTACCGATTCTTTCAAGTTTCTTCCATCTTCTACTTCCTCTTATTTATTTGTTTCATTATAAAGTAATAACATCAGTATCAATCATATACTGATATGTTATTATAAATTTCAAACAACCCTATTTCACCTTCTATCCATCCTATGGAAAATGAAATCATCGCGCATGCGTACGTACGGAATACCGTCTCCACGCCGTGGTGTAATATGTTTTCCACTACCACATTACTTGGATGGGTATAATGGTGTAAAGAATAACTATATTTGATTATTATAAAATGATACTAATTATGAGATATTATATCATAAACTCCAATTCCATTCATATAATAATGGGAACGATATCATCGCTCATGCGTACATACGACCTACCGTCTCCCCGATGTGATGTGACCCATTCTACATGATATTTATTGAATAATGATTATATAAATGAATTTCTTGAATATATATGAAATATATTATACTAATACCATTCTGTAAATGTGGAATATATTACCTAAAAAGAGGAATAAGAATCAATTCTACCAAACACACATAAGAACATAAAGCAATGAACACCCGAATACCAAGTAGTAATGAAATATTACTAATAAGAAGATAAGAATATGACCATATATGATATCATAATAATGAATATGATTCTATAATAAGTCAATGACATTATTTAAATCATTATTTAAAAGGTTCAGATATGTATGAAGCATATCGGACCTAAGGTAAGGGAAAGTCTCTCAATCTCATTTTTATCTGAGATTGTTAATTTACTAGGGAATATTTATCATCCACATCCATGTTTCCGTAATAAGTAATATTATCTCTATCTTCATACAATTGTTTAAATACAATTTTATCTATTGGTGAATTCTTAGTAAAAGATAACAAATGAATCTTTTTCCATTTTCAGTACGAGATACTTTTTTACTTTTCCGGCCAAAGAATGAGAAGAATGTTTTTTAACCTATACGACATGAATGGATTTTTATGATTTCATAGAACATTATTTCCATGAATCTTCCTTTACAAGATTTCAAGTTTATTTTTAATGAACTTATTTTAGTTTAAAATTGTGTGACATGTTATGAAACGAAAAATGTTTATGATGTAGAAATGATATTTTCCTCAAGAATTGAGTTCAAGTGTTTTATTAATATTATTTTCTATATAAGATAATATAAGGTTCTGTTTCTATCCCTATTGTTACATTGATTTTATTATTTTATAATGGAATTATTTTTATGATGTCTTTTATTATATATGAATTGTGTTATGATGCCATGATGTTTAAGAATCACATTTTTATTACATGAGTTATGCGATGATGTATGATTTATTATTTTGCGGCACACATAAGAATTGTATCATTACGAGATGGGTGGGACTTATATCTCCCTCCAATGCAATGGGTAAAGATTTATATCTCATGAGATAGATATGGCTGGAATGGAATGTTAATCTGGTTCAGTGATATAGGACTGGAGCGAGGAGTGAACTTGGATCAGAAATGGACTTTGTCAGCTATGATAGTCTGGGCAATGAGTCTTGACTAATATGAAATTATTTTCTATAATTATGTGTATATGCCACAAAGATTCATGTTTTATGTTATTATTATTGGGATTACATTTCAATACTATGATTTATTATGATATTATGATCTCTTTTTTAGGTTAAGATTTTAAAAATGATATATTCTTACAAATATGATATGATTGATATTTCCATAGTTTACCCTTACTCAGAATTTAACCTCACCCTGTTGTATGTTTTATTTTCCCCAGGTCAGGAAGACGGTTATTAAATAGGATATGCCAAAAGGGACTCTAGATATGATGAAATAAAGGGGACATGATTTAGAAGATTTATGAACCAGTTGTTTATGTTTCCTAGTTTCTAAAGACACTATACCTATATGGTCCTTTAATGGTTTTGTAATATGTTGTAATAAATATGTTTCAATTCTGAAGTAATAACAATTTATCTAAAGTATTGGTCATTATACTTCCAATACAACAACTAGGAATTAACTACCATTTAAAATGATATTATATTTTGTTTTTCAGTATGAATCAATATTGTTTGCAACATGAGATTTTAAGACAAAACCAATGTTGTGTATCGGGTAAGCCATCGAACATGGAACCCCCACAAAAGTAAAATTATTATTTAATTCAAAAATATTAATAAATATGAAAATTTATTATTTTTTATTTACCTAGTATGTTACATCCATCCCCCCTTTTGGAAATTGTGTCCTCACAATTTTATTCACATATCAAATAATTTGTGGTATTTATACGACATAGCATTTTCAGATTCCCACGCTGCCTCTTCAACCATATGGTTTTTTTAAAAAAAACTTTACCTAATGAATTAGCTTAGTCTGCAACACTTTATCTCTTCAGTCAAGAATCTGGACTGGTTGTTCCTCATAAGAGATATTCTTTTCAAATTGAACTACCTCCAGGCTCAAAACATGAAATGAATCCTGAATATACTTTCTCAAAATTGAAATATTAAAAACATTTTGTACCTGGGATAAAATTATAGGTAAAGCCACTTTGTACACAAATGATCCAACTTTCTCCAGGATTTCATAGGATCCAATGAACCTCAGACTCAACTTTCCCTTCTTACCAAAATGCATCACACTTTTCCATGGAGAAACTTTGAGAAGGACATGATCACCTACCTCGAAAGATAGATACTTCCTCCTGTTATTCACATAACATTTCTACATTCTATGAGCTGTTCTAATGTGTTTCTAAATCAACTGAACCTTTTCTGCCATCTCTTCTACCAATTCTGGTCCCATCAGTTTCTTTTCACTTACTTTATCCCAAAAAGCTAATGTTCGACACCGCTTTCTATATAATTCCTCAAATGTATCCATCTGTATACTGGGATAAAAACTGTTATTATAAGAAAATTTAACCAAAGAAAGATGTTGGTCCCAACATCCCAGGTAATCCATTGAACAAGCACTTAAAATATCCTTTAAGTTCTGAATTGTTTGTTCTGACTGCCCATCTGATTGAGGATGAATAACTATACTAAAATTTAATTTAGTACCCAACGACTTCAGAAGGCCTTTTCAAAATTTAGATGTAAACCTTAGATCATGGTCAGATACAATGAACAGGGTAACTCCTTGATACCTGACTATATCTTTAACATAAAATTGAAAAATATGATCTACAGATAGAATGTCTCTAATTTGAAGGAAATGAGCAGATTTAGTCAATCGTTCAACAATAACCCAGATTTCATTGTTTCCTCGAGATGACATTGATAATTCCATAAAAACGTCCATGGATATATTTTCTCATTTCCACTCTGGCACCAGTAAAGAATAAAGCATCCCTTTTGGTAACTTCCACTCTACTTTAACCTGTTGAAAAGTAAAAAATTCACAATAATGTCAGTAATATATCCCTTCATCCCATCCCACCCGTAATACTCCCGAAGATTTCTGTACATCTTTGTACTGCCAGGATGAAATGACAACAGAGAACTATGAGATTCACATAACAACTCATTCTTCAATTTTGAATCAAAAGGCACACATAATATCTTAGCAAATCTCAAAATAAAATAATTATCAATGTTAAATTCAAGAAACTTACCCTTCTGAACCAACTCTACCTTTTTCTGTAACTCAGTATCTTCTTTATGTGCATTCTTTATTCTATCTTATAGAGATTATTTCATTAACAACTGAAATAAAATAGAGGAATTTCCTCCAGAAAAAAATTATATGCCAGAGTTCATCAAATTTTTAATAAAAGGATCCTGTTCCAAACATAATATGGTTAATATAGCGTTAATTTTCCGACTCATATCATCAGCCACTTTATTTTTCTTACCTGGATGGTAATGAATCATTCAATCATAATCCTTGATTATTTCTAGCCATTTCCTCAATCTCATGTTGAATTCTTTCTAAGTGAATATATACTCTAAACATTTGTGGTCAGTATATATTTCACATTTTACTCAATACAAATGATCCCTCTATATTTTTAAAGAAAAAAAACAGCAGATAATTCCAAATCATGTGTAGTATAATATAACTCATTAGGTTTCAACTAAAGTTAAGCATAAGAAATTACCTAATCATTCTACACAAGGACACAACCAAGTCCTTCAAAAAAAGCATCACTGTAGATTACAACCTCACCATTTTTAGCAGGAAATGAAAAAACTGAAGCATTCACCAAACTTCTTTTACATTTCTGAAAATAATCATCACATTCTTTTGTCTAGATAAAATTAACACCTTTTCAGGTTAACTTAGTCATTGAAATAGATAAACTTGAAAAATTCTCAATAGTACTCCTGTAATAACCTGCTAAACCAAGAAAACTAAAGATCTTGGTAATATTTGGGGGTCTTGGACATTCTTTAACAACTTTTGTTTTAGCAGGATCAATGGTTATTCAATTTTTTGAAATATTGTTACTAAGGAATAAATTTTTTTGTAATCAAAACTCACACTTGAATAATTTCCCAAACAATTTCTTTTCTTTTAAGGTTTTCAAGGCAGCACTTAATTTACATTGTTGTTCTTCTTTACTTTTGGAATAAAACAAAATATCATCAATAAACACAACCAAAAACCTATCCAAGAACTCATCAAAAATTCTATTCATAAGATCCATGAATAAAAAACGTTTATTAGTTAACCCAAAAGTTATAACTATAAATTCATAATTGCCATATCTATTATGTAACACATTATTTAGAATGTCTACTTTTTTACTTTCAACTAATCGTACCCTGACCTCAAGTTAATCATCGAAAAATACTGATCTCCCTCGAGTGGATCAAACAAACCATAAATATGAGGAAAAGGATACTTGTTCTTAACCGTGATGTTATTCAAGGATTTATTATCAATGAAAAGTCTTATTGAACCATCATTCATTTTAACAAACAAGATTGGATCACCCCATGGTGATGTGATAGGTTCAATGAAACATTTATCTAATAACTATTGTAATTGATTCTTTAACTCTAATTGTTCATCCATTTGATAAGGGAGTTTTGAAATTGTCTTAGCATCAAGAACTATGTTTATAGTAAATTCAACTTCTTGAGTCGGTATAATACCAGGAACCTCATCAGGAAAACATCAAGTTACAAATTTACCACTGGAAAATCATTAATCTTGACAGTTTATTGGTTTTCAACAATATGTGCAAGGTAACATTCATTTCCATCTTTTAATTGTTTCTCATCTTCTTGATATGTTATCAAAATTAAGGGTTCATTCTTGTACACCAACTAAAAATCATTCATAAAAGAAACCTATTTATCTCTAAAACCAATCTTATAATGATTAACATAACGACAATCCATACCCAAAATAACATCAAACTCTACTAGAGGGAAAACAATAGGGTTTTTAGGTAGAATCCTTCCACACACAAGGATAAAAAGGTTCTTATGTTTTCTTTTTGTCTAAAAATTTCCACCAAGTGTTTTTACCAAAAGTGATGGACTCATATCTTGATATTTAATTTACCATTTACTAGAAAACTTCTCAGAAATGAAAAAATCTGTAAACCCTAAATTAAATAACACATTGGTATAATATGAACAAACAAATAGTTTACCTGATACTACTTTATTTGATGTAACAACATCTGCTAAAGTAGTTGAAAAGGATTTAACCACTCATTTATTCCCGTAGTCTAGCTTCTTTCCCTTAGTTGAGTTTTTTATAGGAAACTAATTTACATAATGACCAATTTCATTGCACTTAAATCATTTTACTGACTATTAATTAGATTTTGTCTAACCATTACCCTGATCTTTTTTCCGTGCAATTACGAGCCTTATGTCCCATTTTACCACATCAGTAGAACTTACCATAATTCAAAAGACATTACCCATAATGATTTTTACCCCAATTTTCACAAACTATAAACTTAAGTTTCTTCCCATCATAATTTCTTGATGTGATCTCACCTTTGGACTGCCACCTCAACTTCTTATTTTGTTGTTTGACAAAGAACACTTGATCATCAAAAAACTCCATTTCCACATTCTCTGCACATTGAAAAAGTTTTTAATACCTTTTGAACTCACAAGAAGATAAATCCCTTTGATAATTTGGCTTTAATCTTGAGTAAAAATGATTGATTTTACTATCATGATCTCGTATGAAGTTTAGAGCATACCTTATGGGTCGAGTGAATTTTTATTCATAAGTAGACACTTAGTCATCCTCCTACCTAAATTCTAGGATTTGTTTTTCCATCCTAAGATAAACCACCTTAGGAAAATATTTCTCAAGAAACATACCTTTTAATTCATCCTAATCAAGAGTATAAATCTCTTAACTATCTCTGATGTTTTTCACCATCAACCACCGCCAATCAGCTTCACCTTCAAAACGGTAAATGGTGATACTAACCTCTTAATTTTTTGAACAACCCCTGACATCAAAAATTTTATCCAATGCTTTAAGCCACCCTTCAGCTAGCATAGAGTCAGATGGTTCTCTGAATGATGGGAGATGTTGCCTCATAAAATTGTCCACTACTGACATGTTCTTATTTGGTTGATCTAGAAAATCTCGTGCATGGATACCACCACCATTTATTTCCTGATTCAACTATTCCATCACTACAACAAACTGTCCAGTTCCGATTATGATCATCTCAGGTTGTTGATTTGGATGGTTTTCTTCATCCTGATAGCATCCCATCACAGCTTCCTTGTTTCATATACAGAAAATCATTATGAACACAAAAATATATTAGGTGAAGAAACATGGTAATCTATAAATGCTATATCTTTTCAATATTACTATAAATTAAAAATAATTTGTGGATATTAATTTAGCAATATCCTATCTTCAAAAGTTGTCTAAACTGACCAATGATACCAACTATAAGGACCCGACCTTAAAACATTAAATATTATTCAATTAAATGAATAATTCACATTGAGTATCTTTTTAGGTTTAGAGTTTTAGAGAATTAGGTCATAACTATTACATTACATCTCAAAAATTAAAAAGTAGAAACTTTTACTCAGTTTCCATTTTTTCATAAAATAAATACTCTTAAAAAAAGAGTCATGTATATTTCCATGTTTTTCATAGCATGACTTTACCTTAATCCCATCCTTGACCCTATTCATCTTTAGGTCCTATGAAAAACATTAAAAAACCTGGGATGATCATAAAATTCTCATTAAGGGTTATAAAATAAATAAATTAAACATTAGTCTATCAAAAAATAATATTTTTAACATACATTGTGAAATCATAATATTTACGAGTAACACATAAAAAACCTAAATTATAAAGGTAACTTGTGGAATCCAAATCATACTTATATTTTAGCTATCACAACTACATAGGGACTTATGTTATAATACCCATAACAATATATTCAATAAATCTATTAGAAGAAATATTAATGTTTTCCTTCATCATGTTTCCCAATGCATTGGAGAGCTATATTGGGCTCACCTGCCCTAGGTTTATCATGGAACCACCCGTATATGTAAAAAATTCCTCAGAACCATAACATAGTCATAACACATAATACAATTATAAAGGAAAGATAAAATTTCTACATTAGAATCACAATTTATAATTTTAATATATTAACATAATCAATCCATTAACAAAACTATTTTCAATACCAAAATATGTAAAAAGATTATATGGTATTTATTCTTTTCCTTTAAAAACATTATGACTCTTTAAGGATGCCAAACATTAAATAATACTTTTGGCGGAAGAAAGGTCATTTTCACCGTGTATGTTAAAAAGAAACAGTCCTTTTTTTCATTTAGTAAAACTCTTAGAATAAAAATAATCCATTTGAATGATACTAAAAGTTGATGGTGTTTATAAACCGTATAAAAGAAAGTCATGTATAAATAAAAATATGCCTCAATGAAAGGAGATTGAGATGAAGTCCCATACAAAGATCATTTTGTTAATAAAATATATCAATTATGAGTATTTACTTCACATAAAGAAAGTATAAATACAATATAAGATATCAAAATTCATTTCACACGTAATCATATAATGACATAATAAAGAAGTAGATGATTAACCCAAATAATGGAAATTCAGTTTTGAAGTTCCCTTACCTCGTGTCCGACTTGACCCGTTCGTTCTTTAATCTCCTAAAAAATAAAATAAAGTGAATTTATACATTATTATGATCCCTTTTGAATTTTATCATTCCTTTTATATTACTTATTACTATGTTATAAAATTTTTGTAATCCTTTAAGTTAATAATGGTCGTTTTGTCGATATTTGGTATTTGAGTCAAAAATGAACTTCTTATAATTACAAGTTGTTCATGTGGTCAAAATTTCATTATCTCTAGAATGAAATTCATAATTTAGATATCATATATTTCATATATATCTAGTATATATATGTATTTATAGTAGTACATAGCATTTGGAGATATGAAATGAAATGCACCAGTCATGGAGACAGTAAGTCATACGTACGCATGAATGCTAATTTGATTTTTCTTTAGTATTTTTAATGTCATGAAAACATAATTATACATAGTTATATTATTATTCTAGTATAATATCATATATAATTTCATTAACTAAATCCTTTATATTCCCCACATATGGTATGAACGAGTCATATCACCTTAAGGGGGTAGTAGTTCGCACATCCTCAAATGAAATTTGCGGGTTTACCCATCATGGAAACCTAAAAGGTATTATATAAATGAAAAATAAAGAATATTAAAGAAAAAATAAAAATAATATATATCATATATAAATAAATTTTCATCATAATGGACACCATGAGAGGTGGTTGGAGGTATTTTAACAATCATCGTTTTGTGAGGCAGTAGTTCACCGCCCAGAGAAATAATATGTTCTTTACCCCTTAGTAGAAGGTGTGTGTAATATTAGTTCGAATAATTATCATAAAAATAAACTAATATATCGAGGATACCGTTTTTGTTATAAAATAAATGAATAAAAAGAGTTTATGGGGTTGGACAAGTAAAATAAAAGAAAATAACTTAAGAGAAAACATTACATTTATATCGTGTAAATCCCTTTGGTTTGAGCCCAAAAAGTTTACTTGAAGTACCTTATTCCTAAGGTATGACTTCTAGGAGGAATAGAGAGATATTTATAGATTATTTAGTCAGAGTTTGGATGAGACAAGGGACTTGAGATGTGTGAGTAATGTGTTAGAAGTGAGGGCTTTTTATATGGGGAAGGAGGGGCTCTTTGGAAATGTTTGAAAAAATTATTTTATTATAAACTTATCTTCGGTTTCAAAAGGTCCAAAACTCATTAATGTAAAATATAAGATGACTCATGTTATAAATAAAATCATCAAACAGGAATTGTACAGGTTATGGCTATTGTTTTAGTATTTATAATCTTATTTATTTAAATCATTCATTAATGAAGTAAACACTGCATCATTATTGTGTCATAAATAATTTTATTTATATGATTTCTAAAAATTATAAAAGAATTCCATGATATAATAAATATTTATATATTTCAAAAAAATATTTATAGTTGAATGAATAACTTATATAACCCCATTTAAAAATTTATTTACTAAAAGATATATGTTAATGTCATTTTTTTCATTACTTTTAATTAATTAATATAAAGTGTCATTATCACTTTTAAGTGGCTCCATGGGGTCCCAAAATCAACCTAAGTATTACCATGGTCTGATATGTATCAAAAAATAGGATTTGGACACATTTAAGGTAATTTTATATTATTATAATATTATTTTTTACCCTTATTTACCAGATTTACCCTATAACCATGGTAAATAACATATTTACGGAAGTAAATATTCATAATGTATAAAAATAGAAGTTACCTATTTACAAAATTCAGAAATCCTTATTCCAAATATGGAATCCATTTTTCCAAATTCAAAACACAAAATTGGTAGGATGTAATTTAAAATTAATTCCTGCCGTCAAAACAAAAAAGCGTGTTTTTAAGAAATAATAACTCTCAAAATATTGACACTTGTTTATGTCCTATTTCAAAGTGAAATTACTTTTAATGACCATAATTGGAATAAATGGTAAAAATATAATCTAATTACACTTCAAATCCTTTTAAAAAGAGAATATATCCATATAAATAAATTTGATAAAGTGGCAGTTTTGAATTAAAATATAGTATTTTTCACTATTCATTAAAAAATGAATTTTATCAGAAAAATACCAAAAATTTACCCAAATTGAATTTTGAGGTCTCTATTCTAAATAAGAATTTTATTTTGTCAAATATTACATATAAAAGTGGAAGAAATTAGATTTAAAACTGCTTCTCCATTAAAAGTTGGTAAATTGTCCTTTTAAAGAATATTAGTGTATTTATGCTTAAAATTAGATTAATTCACTTTTTAAGCCTCTTAATTTTATTGGATAAATTTAAAAACATTTAACAAACATGTATAATTATATTTTGGTTTGTTCTGTTCATTCCCATTAATACAATGGTCAGGCGTTAACTTCCATTTAAAATAATATTATATTATTATTTTTTTTCAGTATGACTCAGTATTGTGTGGAACATGATATTTTCAGAGAAACCCAATATTGTGTATCAGGTAATCCATTGAACATAGAACCCCCTTTAAAGTAAAATTAATATTTAATTCACAAATATTAATAAATATGAAAATTTTTTATTCTTTATTTAACTGGGATGTTATAAAATGATATATTTATTGCTTATAAATCATGATAATTGAAGGCCCATGATAAAAATTACCCAAATCTTGATTTTTAGTTAGATATGAAATTGTTTTCATTAAATATATGGATTAATTATCCCTATTGAGAAATGTGTGACATATATAATAATCAAAAAAGTTTTATGGATATTTTCACTCAAAAAAACATGATCATGTGACAACAATGATGGTTGAAGATGATTAAACATTACAACTTCTAAATACATTACAACCCTAGTAAAGTGAACAAGGTGGTAGATGATATAAGTCTAAAGAGTCATTTTATATAATTAATGAAGAGGATCACAAAAGATCCAAAATTTATAATCTTTATATGTATGGATATTGAAATATTGAAGGAACAAGATAAATCTTATCTTTCTCAAATTAGTGTTCAACCATCCATCCAAATAAAGATTAAAGAGGAAAAAAGTAAGATGTTAATATGTAAAAGAATTTTAGAAATAATCATAAGTTCAACCATGATGGTGATGGAATAATATGGTTTATGAACCATTTATATGTCTCTTCGGTACCATATTTGAGGAAGGATCTAATGGATGATGCTCATATTTACTCATTCGCTATCTATCCTAGAAGTATGCAGATGTATAAAGATTTAAAATATTATTTTTTTGGGATGGCATGATGTGATAAATTTCAGAGTATGTTTCTTAGTGGTCGATATGTTAGTAAGTTAAGGATGATAGACAAAATTGTATGGAGATGTTACAACCATTACCCATACACGAATTGAAATTGGAAAATATCACCTAGTGTTTTTTGGTTAGATTCCCAAAAACATATAAAGGGAATATTTCTATTTGGGTAATAGTCAATCTCATTATAAATTCATAACAATTAGCTTTTATTAAAGAATATTTCTATCTTTGTCAACTTAAAATATTATATAATAAGAAATTGGTAAGATTTCTTTGTGTACCACTATCAATTGTATCTAATCGGGATCTACAGTTTATATCAAATTTTTATATAAGTATTTATTATGTTTTGGATAAAGAGTTATGTTTCCACACTACCTATCATCTATAGACACAATTATAGAATTTTTTTACAAAACTATCCTTCACTCAAGCATTCATAAGGTTCGTTATGAAAACATCTATGATAGGATGTGAAGAAATCCAACATAATAAAATGAAGTTTTAGATAAGAAGATATTTGGGCCTCATATATCTATTAAATTATAAGAGAAGGTTAAATACATTCAATGAAACAGAATATAATCTTAGATTTGAAAAAAAGTTATGCTGATAGTCATAAGAAAGATCTAGAGTTTGAACATTATGATAAGGTATTCCTACAAAAATATACCAAAAAGTGGGTGATTATATTTGAAAATAAGTCCATGATAATAACTACTAATATTGGTCCTTTTTAAAATTTTGATTGTATCGAGATGATATATTATCATCTTTTTCTTTTACAAAATCACTCTCTTGTTCAAGATGTGTTTCATATGTCTCTCCAGATGAAGTGAATACCTAATATGTATAATATAATAAACTCATAGTCCATACCAATAAAGAATGATATTTATTATGAAAAGAAAATCTATAGAGACTCTTGAACCCAATGAGAGAGTTTAATGAAACAATACCACTCACATGGTCGAAGCTTTGTAGTGAAACCACCAATTTTTGGATGTTGTGTGGGAACCTGAGGATGTAATGATTCCGAAGTATCCTTATCTATTTGTATCAAGGTGATGAATATATAGGCAGAAATTCATTTTAACGTGGTTAAAATTTAACACCTTAATATTTTTTTACTTACATTTATCTTTAAATAATTTGACTTCTTTTATAGCTTACGATACACGCAAATGTGATTTTAGACGAATCACATAACATTATTAAAATATTATGTATCTATTATCACCTACACATTAGATTAGTGGGTATAAATAATAATAAATAAATTATGAAAATAAATGGTTTAGAAATATATAAAATTAATTCATTATTTTTCAAATTATTAGTATTAAAACAAAAAAACATATTCGAAAACAAAAGTGATATTTCTAGGAAAACTAGTTTTTATTAACACAATTTATTTTTATATAAATAAATTTAATTAATCAATATTGGTGAATAATTTTAATTAATTTTATTTATTGTTTAATTTATAATATGTTTAAAACATTCTAAAAAATTATTCTTCGCATTGGATAAAAATAAAAAAAATTTGCTTAAAAATGTATTTTCCTAAAAAAGCAGTTTATGTCAAACTATTTGAACATATATTAAAATCAATTTCTTTCATTTAAAGGTATTGAATATAGAAAAATTAAATAAATATTTATAATTTGTGTTTTTATATTGTGTAAATAGAACCCATATATCTGTTTTCAATATAAATAGTAACCGTAGTAAAATTTATCACCTTAGTAGAAGGTAAATCAAGTTATTCTAAGCTAAAAATTTGGTAAAAGTACATAATTATCTATTTTAATTCTTATTATATGAATTAAATTTTCTCCTTATCACCTAGTTATTGGAATTGAGATTTTAATGGAACGTGTTCTATGAAAATGACATATAACATTTAAATCAAAGAATGTTATAAAATTTCACTCTTTTAGTTTTTAATATCCTTTATTTGTTCACATAAGGAAAATTATAGCAATTAATGAATATTAATATAAATTTTACAAATAATGAAATTATATTAATTACGATAATTTTTTCTTAATAATTACCTTAAATTATTTCCCAATAATAAAGAAATATTTATTCAATTAATGGAAAAATAAAATAAATGATTTTGAAAATATTTCAAGTAATATATTTTTTTACCTATATTGTTCCAAAAATTTTATAGGTTAATATTAAATATTTTTTTTGTTTTAAAATATTATATTTGAGTTAAAATTTTTTCTGTATGTATTTTAGGTGAAATTAAATGAATAGTGTCAAAATAGATAATAATGATATTTTATCAAAATAATTCATTATTAAATTATTTAATAATTATAATTTTTTTGAAATAAGATAATTCTGATATTATATGGTCTAATTTTTCATAAATTTTTCATTTATGGGTAATTTTCACCTTATAATTATACATTATAACCCTCTAATATCTAAAATTTTGTTTCTGTTTTTAAAATTAAAATTTGTTAACTAAGTGTTAATAGAAATGATAAGATTTAAAATTGCACCAAAAAAGGTTTAATTATATTTTTTTGACTTTAATGAAAACCTATAATAACTTATATTTATATGAAAAAACAATTTTCTAGAATTTTTCTAGAGATTTAATTTTTTATAATTTAATATTTTGAGAAATGCCAAAGTGGCCCTCACCTCAATTATAAAAGGAAAAATCCCCCGTCAAGTATTTAAACCACATTGATCCCTACATATTGAAGAAATATGAAAATATATTTTCTATAATTTCATAGAAAAATTATATAACTTCTAATATTCCCAAAAACCCAACTCTAGAGCCCCATATAAGAAATATAAATGAGTCATTTCAAATAAGAGGTAACCACTTTCACTGATCACTTTATTTTATCCTCTATTTAACTCATCTAAATAAATTGAATATATCATCAAATAATAAATTCATTATCTTAAATGTATTAAAATTTTATTATGATTATGAAAAATCCATTATAAACCATAATTCAATTAAATGAGAAGTGAAAGTATCGCTCATGCATGGGTACGACACACTATCTCCACGCTGCGATACAATTGATTTTTCATCACCCTACTTTATGTGTGGGTATGTTTATGGGGTTAATATTTATATATGATATTTATAAAGAAATTATTATTTATTAATGATAATATCCTATCTATCTTTTTACCAACCAATCCTTTTGTAAATGATAACATCGCTTGTTCGTATGAGTGAACTAATTCCTCCACGACGTGATGTGATTTGTTTCTCATTTATATTTTACTCACACGGTAATTTGAATAAAATTTATTAATATATATGATATATATGTAATAATAATGATCCTTTAAATAAGAAATAATATTTATCTTTCTTTCATTCAATCTATTGAAAAATTAAAATAGCGTTCATACTTGCGTACAACCTACCGTCCATATGAATGATGTAATTCATTTTTCTATCTCTAACTATTATTTATGACTCTAAAAATGTATATAATGAATATATATTATATTTATATCATTATTAATATTATATAGATTATGTAACCAAGATAAATGTACAAATAAAACAACTTCTGAACAGAAAGAGTCTTGACAAACAAAACAATTAGCACATAAAATTGATGATTTTAATAAAGAATTATTGATAAAATTGTATGTTAAAATGTTTTAAAGGGATAATATATGTTATTATAATTAGTTAAATTACCTCTTTCTATAAATATAATATGATTAAATTTATTATACTTGTGGTTAGATTGATTTCTATATAAAGAGTACATGAGGTATGAGTTTTATTTTATAATCTCAATGTTTATAAGGATTATTTTTTATTAAGTTATAATGATGTAATTATATCATAAAAATCTTATGATACTTGTGAAATTAATTCTCCATTTTTCATTTATTGTAAATACATTCTTTTTTTTCTTTTTTCTTCGTATATTTGATATACGTTGTTATGGAAAATCTACTTTATTTATCTATTTAGTTGAATTTTTTTTATTTAATAACCATGTTAAAAAAATGATTTATATATGGTTTTTAATATTACCCTATGATTTTAAAATTCATTTTAACCCTAATTTATTTTTTAAAAAATGGGTTTAAAAAAACCTTTTTTATATTCCAAATGAGGTACTTTTTAAATTTTCATAAAATAGTATGGATGGAATGTTTTTTTAACTTATATGACATGAGAATATTTTACCAACATCATGAATAATTTTCTATTTGAATCTTACTTTATAAGTTTACATGGTTTTTTTTATAAAATTTTATTTCCATTATACTTGTTTAGTGTTTATTAATAAGTTATTTCAAAATAGAATTTTTTATTTTCTTCATGACCATTTTAATAATCTTTTAATTGTATTAAAACTCATGAAAGAAAAAAACCCTCGATTTCACTTTTGATTTACTAGGGATATGATATAAGGATACCATTCTTATTCATTATCTATGTATTTTATTAATATGATCAAATAATTTTTATGAAACCCATTTCTTTTATATATATTTTTATATGATGAAATGATAAAATGTTAATGGAACCCACTTACTTTCCATGGGTTATGCTATGATGGAATTTTTATGAAACAAAATTATTTTCATGGGTTTGGATATGATGAATCATTTATGATATTTTGGAGGACATATTTATATTTTTTTATTATGTGATGAGTAGGAATTATATGTCCCTCCAATTAATTGGGAAAATATTGATATATTATGAGTAAATAAGAATGGAATGGGGTGTGAATCTAGGTTAATAAGTGATTTTTATCACTAATAAAGTCTTGTGACTGAACCTTGAATACTGTGATACTTTGGGGAGTAAACTCATTTTGATTTGATAGTATTGAAAATGACATTTTACTAATAAGGAAATTATTTTATATGCTTATGTTTATGTTAAAATTCCATTTATTATGCCAAGGTAATTATATCATGGCTCATGTTCTTTGATTACATTATGATTAATGCCTTATAAAATTCCATGATTTATTCCATGACTCAATATTTTGATCTATGATATGAAGGGTTTGGTTTTGAAATGTTAAGAACATGTCCTCATAACCCTTTTCTCATATTTGGATTATATGATCTTTGATGCTTTCCTTGTTTATCCTTAATGAGCATTAGATCTCACCCATTATTATGTTTCCTTTCCCCAATTATGAACTGAGTTTTAATGAATGATATGTCTAGGAAGGGTGAGAGTAATGAAAATATAAGTGTTACATGATGTGGAACTAATATGAACCAGTTGTTTAAATTTCCATGTCTCTAAAGTAATATGAAAAATAGGATTCGAGAATGGATCATTATGTTATGTAAATAATTATCATCGATATAGATGTAATATCTATATATGAAAATTATGGGTCTCTAATCAAACCTAATTTATATTATATTTAAATAAGGTTATGGAAAATACCTAGGGTGATCCATATAGAGGATAGTTTGTGGTCGATAATGGGATCATGGATCGATGATCATTTTCCATGTAATCTTATTCACCAATGATATTATTGGATATCACCACTGACACTAATATAAATTAGTTCATCATTATTGATCAATCCAATCTCAAGGTATGATTTTTTTATGTTATTTTAATCCATGTTTTCTCATACTAATATAAGCATGAATTAATCCATCTTAAAAATTGATTCGTGGGTCGATTGTTGAATTATCTTCCTAGTATTAGAAATTGATAATGTTTTGGCTAATCATCTATTTCATTTCCATTTTGTTTGAAATTTTATCTCTCAAAATATTGAATAAATACTGAATAATAGATAATATCATATCCACAATTTTTTATTTTATTTATTCACCCCTCATTGTTCGAGCATTCTCTGTCAGTATTTTCATTTGACCAGTTGTTCTACAATATCAAAAAACTAAACATTATACTGTCAATATTTAGCATAATAGATCATTTAAATGGGTTCATATATTGTCTAAGAGTAAAATTGAGTCATTATGTGGTGATATAAACGATCAAACATGGATTGGGACCTTTGGTTTATTAAATTTGGGGTTCAGTAATGCATTACGATGATGGATGATCAATATGAATATTGGGTTGCAAGAAAATGGCCCCTAAAGATGATTTGAGTATCATCGACCTCAGATCTAAGTACAATGAAAATTTTCATAGTTGGATCATAGGAGGTGGTGGTGCAAAAAGATACTCATAATTAATGTGGAAATCTATAAAATTCCAAGATACATGGTGTGTATTTCAAATGACCACATGCTGTGTGGATCCCCCTCAGTGTGGTGGCTTGGGTTTCACATATAGATAAGTATAAAAACCATGGGACATGTCAAATTTGAAGTTAAATAGTACTATATAACCAATATGATCCTATGGGTACATGGGAATATGCATAACCAGTTACATGGGCATGTCTAGGTACACATGCAAAAATAGACTATACAGGCACAACAAGAGTACTTAGACACAATCATGTACATAGGAATGATGAGTGTAATTGAGCACATACTAGGGGACACGATCACAATTCGGAGGACTTGATAACACACAAAATAGTCATGAAACATCATTTATTTCATATATACACCATATAATTCTTCCAAGTTAGGTTCAATCCCTATTTCCCTTCAATTTAGAAAGATTGTTTGTGGTGAATTCCATTTTTCTATCCCAATGATGGAAGAGTGAGGAAACCCTTACTTATAATAGGATGAGTGATCCTCTCTGTGGCTTAGTCTTGTATAGATTTATGTTTCCATCAATATTTCTTGAGGTGTGATCCTCTATTATCTTTCCCTAAGATGGGTCATGCATCCCGTTTTCGACATCTAGGGTGTGTGATCCCTATCCTAGTGGGTTACTACAGGTGTAATGACCCAAAAATTTTGTTAATGAAAAATCCTCTTGATCTAATTAAAAGTATTATTATGTAAAATGGTACTGTTAAACATATGAAATTACTTGGTTTTATATTTTTGGATATTAAAATACTTTATAGAATTGTTATCGTTGTTAATATAGTCATTGAATCGTGACCACATGATTAGCATAAATATAGGGATTTAACAAATCCAATTTACTCAGAAAAATGAATTGATGTCCTCAACCAGTATAACTACTCCATACAAAACCCATTTTTAGATATTGAATGGGAGGTGGCGTCACTATGCTTATCACTTCACCAAGCACAATCCGAGCTTCAACAAGTTAAGCTTGAGCAGAACCACCTACAAGAGAAGTGGAAGTCAATAGAGATTACCACCTTCACAATGTTATCTGATCCACCCCAAGAGTCTTTCACCATCATGCACATTACCGTAAGGTCTTATGTAGATGTTTTAAGGGTTTATATAACAAGACCCTAGAACTATTATTTTGTGCATTATTTTTGTATAGAATAAAGAATATACATTCATTTTATTATTGTTACTTTGTAAATAGTTTTTGAAGTACATACAGTTTTTTAGTTAATATTCAATTAAGAAATCTATTTTGATGAATTAATGGATTTTTTAATTAAATAATATTTTAATAAAATATTATTACTAATTTTTTTAATTAAATATAATTGATCGTATAATTTTTATGAATAGAATTGTAATTTTTGTTATGGTTTGAAAGATGTTTTTGTCAAAACCCATGAATTTTTGATAAATATTTTTCATTATTTTAAAAGTAAAAATTCACATATTTATAAATTTTTTAGACAAAATTAATATTATTTTTGTAATCAGGACATCGAAATTATCCAACAGTGCATTTTTTATAAATTTTTTAGACAATAAATTTTTTTGGGTAAAAATTAAATACCGTTTAAATATATAATGTGTTTTATGACATGATAATGACCCATTGGTGATGTAATAAAATACTATAAATGGTATGTTCAGAAAATATATGTTTTACCATTAAAATAATGTGATTTTACGTATTTTTTGTTTATTTTACAAAGCCTTAGTGGAGCCTCCAAGACTTATAAAACATTTTATCTTTTAAAGTGATTTCCTTAAGAGTGTGACTCACCACCACATAAAAAAGCCAAATATTTTAAGAATTTATTCCATTGGCCTTATAAAATAATTTTTTACACTCCAATTTTGAAAAACCATGGGAACAAACCATTGGTTGTTATGTGTTTTTGATTAATTTAATGTGTGGTTTCCAAAACCTAAATGATAAACAATTCCCTATTTTTTTCTATATAAACCCACCCATGATCCAACATACCTTCACTAAAAATAATTGGAGCACGTCCCTACTCCTACTTCCTCTCTCTAAAGTCCTTCCATGGTGCTTCAAGCTCCCAATAATCCTCTATCAAGCCTTTCCCAAGCCTTTGGGATCACACTTCCAAGTAATTGTTTCTTTCTTCCTCATTTATGTCCATATTTATTTATAATGCTATAACCATGTTTTTTTAATTAAAAAAGTTACGGTATGATTTTGAACCTCTCCCATACATCCTTCCTTATTTTTTAATGATTATATAGATTTTTTATCTCTCATTAATGCATCCCATATACACCCGTAACAGGATGAAATTCTATAAGGAATTTCTCTATTCACATTTACATTTAAGAAATTATATTATATCATGAATCTAAATTCCATTTTATATGTTGGGAAACGTATGTATATTACCACCTTACCTTCCATTTCATGTACATATGATGAGACACCCAATTTTCACTCATCATCCATTTTTTTGAATTCTTATGTCATGTTGTTATGTTGCCAAAATTACACTGTGATTTTCTAAGCCAAAGTCATTGTATAGTGCATACCATTCCCATTTCTTTATCAAGGGTATTCACCTTTATGAATATTTACCTATTGATTATATAGTTTCATGTATTAATTCTACATTCCTTTATTGCGTAATAAATTATTATGTTTAATGAATCTATATTATATGATCCACGTGGAACACTTATGAATGAAATGAAACGATTAAGAAGGGTGCGGCCTGACAGTGCTCCAACGCAATGGGTAAAGATTAGTATCATGATACTTCAAGTGCATTGAGTTTTTACTTATTATAATTCAAGCGATATTAGGTTTTACTCATTCTCCTTGTGAAATTGGCCTTTCCTCATGCTAATATCATGTTAAAAGTTGTTGCCACATATTTATGTTATGATAATCATGATATATCACACCTTTCTGTTCATGTTTTTCCTATGCTCTGTTGATATGAATATTTCTTAACATGTTTTGTATTATTAATGTTATGTCTTGTTTACTCCCTTATTGGGATTTAGATCTCACCCTTTTCTTATTCATGTCCTCAAGTTATCCCATGAAATTCTATGTACGAAGGATTGTGTGTGGTCATATAAAACGTTTCCTCTGAAGATGTGAATTTCTTGTTTTATGTTTTTATGTAATGGTCCTAATTCACAAAGAAAATAGACCTATCGATATTATATTTTGTACCAAGTGAATATTTTATGTAATAAATTATGTTTTATAGTGTAATAAAGTGAGCAGTTTTTATATTGGTATCAAAGGATATGTTTAATTATTTTTGGGATTATGATTAGAAAACCCTAGTGAAAGCCTTAAGGATAAGACTAAGCATTATAAAAACATCCCTAAATTTTGGTGATATTTTATTAAGTGGTTTATCATGAAAATACATCCCTTTTGGGATATCAGCTGGTAGAGGTGGATCTGGCACAAATTTATCTTGGGGTAAAACTCAAAAACACTACTTTGAGCTAGACTCGAACAGGAACTAGTGCACGACAATGGGCCTTTCTACATGCTTGGTTAAAACACTCCTGGGGGATATTATTTCATAAATTCATAATCTTAGTATGCACCATTATTATGAGAATAAAAAATTCCCCTATTAATATATACTGGGAAGTAGATCATTGATAACATAGATTAAATCTTATACATTAATAAGTTAAGTAAATAAAATAATTTATAAGTTATCCATTTTTGTCTTTGGATTCACCTTTAGGTGTTACCCATAAATTTTATTTTATTCTTGCTAATGGATGGTAATAGGAGAACTCGGGATAAAAACCGATGTGATGATAAATGTGATGACTGGTCTAATGATATGACCAATCCAATGGGAGCGGGAATCAGAAACTTTTTCATGATACTCTCTCAGCTAAATTCTGTTTTGAATAGAAACATGGGTCAAGAGGAATGTTAAACCCCCTAATAAAGAACATGTTGAAATCTATATCTTCAAGAGATAAAACCCTCATACTTTTGATGGATCATAAGATCCATCAATCGTCAAGAAATGGATCAACTCCATTGAAGAAATCTTCTCCATCCTTCAATATTCCAAAAAGAGAAGGTTGTTCTAGCTTTTTATCATATGGAGGGTGAAGTTGATGAATGGTGTAAATTGATAAAAAATATGAAGCTTGATGAAGAGATCGATGAATTTGAATGGAAGGATTTCCAGAAAATGTTTTTTTCGATAAATATTTTCCTTGCACCCTCCGAATAAAGATATAAAGTGACTTAATTTATCTAAAGTAAAGAATACAACGAATCCATCAGAGAATATGATGAAAAATTAACATTGCTTGCATGCTATGCCACTGAATTTGTCGCTACTCCTGAATTCAAGGTTGAACAGTTCTTTATTGGGATAAAACCTAGCCTATAGAAATCCCTAGTGATCCATGACTTTATGATATATGAAAAAAAATTCCAATGTGACTTCAATGTTGAAATGGGGATCGAAGAATCTTAAGGGTATCATAGGGATAATAAAAATAAGGTATACTTTAATTCTGGAAGTCTGATGGATAAAACCCATGGTTCAATGAAAATCTAGCACCCCACTTTCTAATGGCATGGAAAGAAGCACCCCAGAAACTTTCTAAAGGGGATTAGGAAATGCTTTAGGTGTGGAAGAGAAGGGAACCTGGCCATTAACATCTGACACGAAAAACCCATGGCTGTGATAGATGAGAGGAACGATCCATTAGACCCCAAATTCATAGTTCATTGCTTGAAATACCAAGAAACATGGATCTTTTTAAACCATTTCCCTAAGCCACGGGGTTTTGGAGGTAACTAACAACCTCCAAGGCAGCACGAGCGAGATTTTCCCATCACTACTGCCGAAATGAACCCTAAAAAAGATGTGGTGATAGGTATGCTAGTTATTCATTCAAGAACAGTGAATATACTTTTTGATTCTGGTTCTACACATTGTTTTATATCCTGAATGTTTAGTAGAACAATCTCAACCCCCCACAAATCCTAGATGTGAAGATGTTGGTGAGAACATAAAATGGAGAAATCATTTTATAACATGAATATAATTCATCCCCTGTCACAATTTTTGGGTTGAACTTCCTGGAAAACATTCTCAAACTCACTGTGGTGGAATTTGTTGCAATTGTTAGCATAGATTGGCGTTCCCTATATAGAGCAAACACAAATTTCTGTGAGAGGGAAATCACTCTTTATATGGAGAATAGACCCCTGATTCTGTACAAGTGCAAGGAGAAGGATGAATCTTCTTTAGCACCATCATCGAATGCGTGGATATTATGAACCTATGAGAAAACATATCTTTTTTCTATGATTTATTCTAGCGAAGCAACCATCCCTGAAAACATTCTTATTGTAAGAGAATTCATTGTAGTGTTTCGTGAGGAATTGCATGGTCTTACTCCTAGAAGATATATTGAATTCTCAATTGATCTTTTACCTGGGGCATTGAAAATATCCATGACTTCATAAATAATGGATATTTTGGATCTTGAGGAGATGAAGAAACAACTAAAAGTGAATCTCGATAAAGAGTTTATACTCCCAAGTGCTTCACCATGGGGTGCACCAGCCGTCTCTGATAAAGAAGAAGGATCGGTCAATGTTCATTTTCATCGATTATCATTAGCTCAACAAAATCACGATAATGATTAAGTATCATATTAAAAATATTTATGACTTGTTTGATCAACTACGTGGAGCACAATACTTCTCCAAGGTGGATCTATGGTTGGTAAATTATCATGTATGGGTGAAGAAGGAAGATATCCCCATGACTGCTTTTCATACAAGATAAGGTCTCTATGAATTCATTGTAATTCCTTTCAGAATCAATAATGCTCCAAAAATCTTCATGGACATGATGAATAGAGTATTTATAGATTACCTTTACATATTTTTGGTAGTTTTTATAGATGATGTTATAATATACTCCAAAATCAAGGAGGAGCATGATGATTATCTATGAACTGTACTAGAGACATTGCGAAAGGAGAATCTCTATGAAATGTATAGTAAATGTGAGTTCTGGGTGAAGGAGGACTCATTCATTGGTCATATCATCGTATGTAATGGGATATCTATTGATCCTTTCAAGACAACTGCAATTGAGGGATGTCTGAGGACAACATCAGTAACAGATATCTATAGATTTCGTGGGTTTTTTGGGTATTATCACTGATTTGTGATAAATTTATCACAATTTTAAAACCCCCTTACCTAGCTAACTCGGAAAGGAGTCAAGTATCACAGAGTGATGAATTTGAAGAGATATTTAAGGAATTGAAAAGGAGGATTATCACTGTGCCCATGTTCACACTACCCACAAGTGGAGAAATTTTTGTGGTATCTAGTGATTCTTCGAAGAATGTCATGGGATGTGTGTTGATGGAAAATGACAAAGTAATTTCCTTCGCTTCAAAGAAATTGAAATATCATGACCAAAGCTATCTAACACATGATCTATTGTTAGCTTCAGTATTCTTCGCTTTATAAATTTGGTAAGATTACTTTTTTGGGGAGAAGTGTTAAATATATATTGATCACAAACGCCTCATGTATATATTCACATAGAAAGATTTGAACATGCACCATTGAAGATTATTAGAGGTAATCAAAGACTATGACTACTCAATCCATTACCACACTGAAAAGGTGAACAAGGTGGAAGATGCTCTAAGTAGAAAGGACCCAACAATTATGTCATTGATGAGAATTGAAATGAATCCAATATTCTTATATTTGATGAATATGGACATGAGAATCATAAATAAGGGAACATCATCAATCCTTTCACAAATTATTGATCAACCATATCGTTTGGAAAGGTTAAAGGATTCTCAAAAGGGTGATTTGGGAATTCAAAAAAAATTACAAAATATAAAAAAAGGGAAATCCTCGTAGTTCAATGTCAATGAAGAAGGAATTGTGAGATTTGGGTTAAGAATATGTTTTCCATAAAATATAAAGTTAAAGAAAGAACTTTTGGAAGAAGAACATAGTTCAAATTTCTATATTCACCTAGGAGGAAGAAATTTGTATTGTGATCTCCAAGAGAATTATTGGTGGGATAAAATGAAGAAGGACATCGCTGAGTATACATCAAAGTGCCTGGTATGTCAGCAAGTGAATGTTGAGAGGTAGAGCTATGAGAGGATGATGCAACCATTACCCATACCATCATGGAAATGGGAGAACATCACAATGGAATTTTTCACCAGACATTAGAAGACATCCAAAGAAAACTATGATATCTGGGTTGTTGTGGATATCCTTACAAAGACTGCACAATTTATTTCAATTCGAGATAATTTTTCATTGAATCAACTAGAACAGACATACATCAGAGATAGTGGTAAGGCTACATGGTGTACCACTATCATTTTAATCTAACGGAGATCCAAGATTCACCTATATCTTCTAGAAGAGTCTTCAACTTACTCTGAATACTGAGATGAACATCAGTACGCCTTATCATCCTCAAACCAATGGCCAATCTAAGAAGACTATCCAAAATTTTGAGGAAATGTTGAGAGCATGCACAATGAACTTCAAAGGAATATGGGATCAACATCTTCCTCTGCTTGAGTTATCTTATAATAAAAGTTTCCTCTCAAGAATCCAAATGGCTCCATATGAAGCCCTGCATGGGGAGAGGTCCAGAACACTAGATTTTTGGGATGATGTTGGGGAGAAAAAAGTTTTAGGTCAATAAATGGTTGACATAATGGTGGAGAATGTTAAGACCATTCAGAAGCACATTAATGCTTTTTATAGTCAAAAAAAGAGCTATGATGATTATTTTTGATGAGACCTAGATTTTGATGTTGGAGACATGGTATTCCTCTGTATATCACCGTGGAATCGAGTTATGAGATTTGGGAAGAAATGAATTCTTATTCCAAGATACATAGGATCTTTTGAGACATTGGATCGCATTGGAGTAGTGGCATATTGACTAGAACTCCCATCAAACCTATCTCAAGTACATGATGTATTCCATGTATCAGTCTCGATGAAGTACATACCTAACCCATCACATGTACTCAATCCAAAGGTGGTACCATTGAAGAATTACCTCTATTTTAAAGAGAAGCTGGTGAAGATCATAGATTATAGGGAAAAAGTTCTACAAAATAAGACAATTCCCCATGTTAAGGTGTTTTGGAAAAACCACAAGTTTGATGAAGCAACATAGGAACCAGAGGAAGTGATGAGGCCATGTTACCCACATCTATTATACTATGAGAAAAAGAAAATTTCAAGGCTAAAATTACATAAGGGGGAATATTGTAATGACCCTAACTTTTGATAATAATAATTCCTCTTGATCTAATTAAATGAATTATTATATAAAATGGCATTGTAAACCTTCTGCACTTCCTTGGTATTATATTTTTTGGATTTTAAAATACCATTAAGAATTTTTACAGCTGAAAATATAGTCATTGAATAGTGACTAGATTATTAGCAAAAATATAGGGCTTTAACAAATCCAATTTACTCAGACAAATGAAGTGAGGGCCTCATGTAGTAGAATTCCTTTGTATGAAGACCGTTTGTCAGAGCTCATAAAGGAGGTGACATCATTGGGCTTCTCTCTTGACTAATCCCAATATGAGATTCAACACATTAAGCTTGATCATAACCACCTACAAGAGAAGTTGAAGTTAATAGATATTAACACCTAAGTAATGTTATCCGATCCACCCCAAGAGTCTGTCACTATTGCGCACCTTACCCTAAGGTCTTATGTTGGTGTTTTAAGGGTTTATGTAACAAGACCCTAGCACTATGATTACGTGCATTATTTTTGTATAGAATAAACAATATACATTCATTTTATTATTTTTTAATTAGTAAATAGTTTTTAAAGAACATGTAGTATTTTTATTTAATATTCAATTAAGAAATATCTTATGATTAATTAATAGATTTTTTAATAGTATAATATTTTATTAAAATATTATTATCGAATTAGTTTTTATTATATATAAATTATCGTATAATTATTATGAATATAATTGAAATTTTTATTATGACTTGAAAGCTATTTTTCTCCAAACCAATGAATTTTTGATGAATGTGGTTTTTTATTTTTAATGTTAAAATTCAAATAATTAGAAAATGATTTATGTAAAATGAATATTATTTTTGGAATCAGGATGTCAAAATTATTCATTGGTGAATTCTTCATAATTTTTTAAGACATTCAAATTCTTAGGTAAAAATTAAATACCGTTTAAATATATGATGTGTTTTATGAAATCATATAACCCTATGGTGATGTAATAAAATACTATAAATGGGTTGTTAGGACAATATATGTTTTAGAATTAAAATATTGTGATTTTAGGTTTGTTTTATTTATTTTAAAAAGCCTTCGTGGACCCTCCAAGACCTACAACAAATTTTAACTTTTACAATGATTTCCTTGAGAGTGTGACTCAATTCCACATAATAAAGACAAATATTTTAAGAATTTAGGACATTGGCCTTATAAAATTATTATTTTTACTCGTTTTTGGGAAAAATAATTTGCAAAAACCATGGTTTGGTTCGTGGTTTTGATTAATTTAATGTGTGGTGTCCCAACCCTAAATATTAATGAATTTTATCTGTTTTCCTATGTAAAAACACCCGAGATCCCACTTATCTTCACTGAAAACCCTTGTATCTTGTCCTTAATCTTACCTCCACTCTCTAAATTCCTCACATAGCTCCCCAATTTCCCAATAATCCTCTGTCAAGCCTTTCCCAAGCCTTTGGGATCACACTTCCAAGTAAGAGATTTCTTCCTTTCTAATTATTGTCATATTTATTTATATTGCTATACTATTGTATTTTCAATTATAGATGTCAGTGTATGATTTTTAACCTCCACCATAGTTCCCTCCTTATTTTTTAATTATGAGAGACCTCTTTCTCTCTCATGTTTTCCTCCCATTTACACCTGTCACCCTGACGAAATTCCGTAAGGAATTTTTCTTTACTCATTTACATTCAAACAACTATATTGAATCATGAATCTAAATTCCATTTCATATGTTGGGAGATGTATAAATATGAAACCCTTACTGTCAATTTTATGTATATATTATGAGACACCCCTTTCTCTCTCATCAACCATTTTTATGAATTCTTATGTCACGCCGTTATGCTGTCGAAATTGCACTGTGTTTTTCCAAGACAAAGTCATGTTGTATTGAATACCATGCCCATTTCCCTATCAGGGGTATTCACCATTATGAACATATAGTTATTGATTATAGAGTTTAATGTATGAATTTTACATTATTTTTTCATGGAATAAATTTTGATGTTTAACGAATCCATGTTATATGATTGATGTGGCGCACTTATGCATGAAATGAAATGATTAAGATGGGCGTGCCTTAATAGCACTCCAATGAAATTGGTAAAGATTAATATCACGATACGTCCAGTGAAATAAGGTTTTACACATGATAATTCATGTTCAATGAGGGTTTACTCATGCTGCATGTGTGATGGTCCTTGGGTCATGCTAAAGTCATGTTAAATGTTGTTGCCACATTTCCATGTTATGATAATCATGATATATCATTACTTTATGTTCATGTTTCTTCTATAGTCCATTAATATGCCTATTTTATAATATGTATTTATTTTTTCATTATATGTCTTTTTTACTCCCTTACTAGGCATTATATCTCTCCCTTTTCTTATGCTTGTCCTCAGGTTATCCCATGCAATTCTAAGAAAAAAAGAATGTGTGTGGTCATGTCAAATGTTTTCATTAAATATGTGTATTTAATTTTTTAAGTTTTTATGTAATTTTCCTAATACTAAAATACACTATACCTATAAGTATTCTATGTTGTACTGAGTTAATATTTTAAGTAATAAATTCTGTTTATGTGTGAAATAAAGAGTCGGGTTGTTATACCGAGAATGGTTTTGTTTCCCACAAAGGCCCTAGGTGTGATGCCCTATCTATGTATAGGCATGTTCTGAGTTCTATATTACACTTATTTTTGGAGAGGATTGATAGTCATGACTTCTTAGATAAGAATCATCTGTGTTAGCAAGACTTGAGGAGTGAGTTCTCCCATACGGGAATTACCTCAAATCCTCGAGTAGAATCCTAGGCTGGGAGTTGTTTTGACCTTATTTGAGACTTAGAGTCTACCTTGTTAAATCATGCTTGATTTTATCTTTTATTATGATCTTATTTTCTTGATGTTTTCTATTTGGTGATTTTAGGTTGTCCTACTTGGTATGTTATACTCACCCCAACATGGGATTTTTTGAACATGATGTGTTTAATCCAGAAGACTAGCCTTTCGATGGGGTCCAAGGTATAAAAGTATTTGGTTGATCATAATTGATATAGATAGACCGTAGTATTTTCCATGAGTTTTATTTGATAGTAATCCCCTCATTTTTAGAATATTGAGAACTTTTAGAATTATGGCGGGCTTCTATTTTTTCCTTTTTCTTTCCTATACATAATTCATACTCTAATGTGGGATTTAGTTGTATTCATGTATCATGGTATCATTTTTATACACCCTTTTTCCTATTTATGGGTGTTTGGAGATGTGTTCCTATGTACAGGTTCCTTTGCCTAATGCAACCCATGCATGTGATATGTCTACTCGGTGCTTATCGCATACCCCTGGGCTGTTGAAGGTTGGCTAGAGGAGTCATGCTCGAACAGTCATTATATAGGCAGGTTTCATTGGTCTAGGTCATGATTGAGTGGTATTAGAGTGGGGTTTCTTCGAATTTGTGTTTGGATATAGTCTAGCTGTGATAATTATTTTGGTAATTAGAGAAACAACGTTAAAGTGTCTTTTGTTTGGATCCCAAGATAGGGAACTAAGTAATGGGGTGGTGACTGATGCATCCATTCAACATGACATCAATAAACTTATTTTTGAATCAATACATATAGTAACCAGTTGTAGGGAAAACAATAGTGCATGAATCAAATAGGAATGGGTTGTGGTTTATATGTCCATCTCGAGTAAGCTACCAATATATACTATTTGACTATGATGTTCCTTGACTTATGCAATATTTTTCGATATATAAAGTTATTTAGGATTCCATAATATGATTTTGAGGTTGATCCACTTAGAGACGAGGCTTTAAGTCATGGAAAACTATAAGATTTGGTACCTCTAAGTGGTTTTTTGATCTTAACTACACCCATCGAGCATCACCTTTTTCTGGTAATAACAATAAAAAATCAGTTCATACTGAGCATACTTCATGAGTTTTTAGGTAGATAACCATTCTCTTGGATGTTCTAGACCCCCATGAAGAATATGACTTGATCATGGTAGTTGGGCGAGTTTTTATCCTTATTAGGACCCCTCCCGATTAGATGGTGGTTCTAGGAGTAAGCCTTCTCCAGAGATCTATAGAGCGATGGTAGATTTTGGGGACTTAAATGCATGATAAGGAAACTATCACTTAAATAGAGTTTGAGTGACTCTTTTGATAGTATATCTACCCAGATATGTTTCGATGACAAATTATCCAAGATATTATGGAGCTCTTGCAGTAAAGCACGAAAATTTAAGAGTATGTGTGGAGGATCACTAACCTTTCTTGATAATCCATGAATATGGTTTTTGATGTGTGCATTTTATCACAAAAAATTGGGAATTGAAATCAATGATATATATAACATGGGGTTGTATCTATTTAAAATCCTATATATACTGGGGTTCTAGAGAATGCCTTAGTAGTGATGATATTTTAGGAAGAGAATACATCGATGGTTAGTGATGGAAATCAGAACCCAGGAGCGGAGATTTAAATATTTGGTAGTCGATGAACGTATTAGTGATCCAGGAATATGAAAACTTTTCATAGATAGTCTTAGGATAAATGATACATAGTTTTTTTCTCTTAGCATAGTTTATGTTATTTGAGGTATAAGCGATCATACTTCTATTCTAGGTAGGGATATCTCACTCGATATTGTCTGACCCGCCATGCGATAGACAGAGAGATAGTCGATGTACTATCTAATCTGAACCAACACTAGAGTAGGGAAATCCACATGGTTTAGGTAAGAGAAGAAAAGCTAAGAGATTAGTGGTAGGTGGTTGAGGTTTTGACCTATTTCAACCAGCACCCCCAGGTGGTCCATTCCAGGATCAGGGAGCTGGTGGATAGGGATTTGGGCTGGTGAAGGTAGTGGAGGATTTTGAGCCAGAGGCTCAAGGGTTTATTCGAGGTATGATCCATGTCTTTTATACTTTTCATTTAGTATTTATAACCACTATTGTGAACCACTCTTTCATTTTCACATCCCTTGTTCAAGAGATAAAGATACTGATGGAGTGTTTGGCTCAATGCTTGCTTTTAGAGATTGATATTGGGAGAAATTCAATGATCACAATCATCTACTGATAGTGTGAACTGAATCTTGGAGGATAGAACTTCCTATGAGATTATTTCATAGTAGTGATGAGGAATAATGTAATTTTTATAGGTATGGATTGGATCTCCATAGTTCATGGAATTATTAAATACTTTAGGAAGATGATGTGGCACATCCATGTTGATGGGACATGATTTTCCTTCATTAGTGAGAAGGAAAATTATAAAGAGTATAATGGACACAAACACACGACAATATATTTAATTTCTCATCATTTTCATAGTATTACCCTTGGATTAAAAGATTTTATGATCTTTCACCATCCTACAGTTTTGGATGAGTATTTGGACATCTTCCATGAGGACAAAATAGGCTTTCCACCCAACATAGAGATTAATTTCTAAATAGAATTCATTATTATGCATAAACTAATAACTATTATATCATAATATATGCTCCCTTTAGACATTAAATATCTGATGTTGATGTTAGAGGATTTTAAAAGGAAGGGATTTGTTAGACACATTTTGTCCCTAATTCTTTCCTAGTTTTGTTTTCCTACAAAGCGAATGGGATCCTGAGATTATATGTGAAATACTATCTCTTGAAATAGGTGGCCATTAAGAAAATGTATCACTCTTAATATGTAATTATATTTATAGCTAATCAAAATATATGGTTATTAGAAGTTGAACTTATATTGGGTTATCCCTAGCTTCAAGTTTGAGAATTGGATATTCCAATGACCATATTCTGATGTCCATTCAGTCCTTGGGAGTTCTTCATGATTCCATTTGGCATGAATAAATCCCGAAAATTGATCTTGGGAATTATATGAATGATATTTTACCCTTTTTTATAATAGTTCAATGTTGTATTCATATGTGATATCCTTTTTTAATCAATATAAAAGGAGAACCACGTGAAAAATTTGACGATAATCCTGGACAAAATCCAAGACAACCAGCTTTATGGAAATATCAAAATGTGTCTATTCTAGTTTTGAGAGGCCCATATTCTAGGAAATTTCATATCAGAATAGGGAATGACTGTGGATCCAATAATGGTTTAGAATGTTCTAGTTTGGGAGACACCTAGGAGCGAGATTGATGAATGCAGTTTCCTTAGGATGGAAGGAATACATAAGAGTTTGTTTCCCAATTTATCTAGCATTTTATCACCCTTGACACATTTGACATAAAAATGGAATCCTTTTGTGTGGATAGAGAAATCCCAATAGGATATTCAAGAGTTGTTGAAAAGGTTGATGGGTTCCCCATCTTGTGATTTCTAGAAGAGGGTATTGAGTATGTTGTATTTTGTGGTGGGCTGGAAACTAGTCTTCGGCGTGTTTTGATAAACATGTAGGTATTGAATGACTATGGGAGCTGAATTATGAGGCCTAATTAGTAAAACTATATGAACCATGATCTAGAGAGGGAGACAATGGTCTCTACCTAGAAGATGTTGTGACCCTACCTTATGGGTGAGTAGTTTGTTGTCTATTCTGACCACATGAATCTCTTGTATGTCATTCCAATAGAATGATCATAACTTGATATAGAGGAAGTTTCTTTACTTTCTCTAGGATTATGACTTAAAGTTCGTATATATTCTCTTGAAGGGGAAAATGATGGAATATTATCTCTATAGAATATCATATTCACAGTTATTGAGTGAGTGGTGAATGTAGTTAGCCTCATTGTTTATTTATTTAGTAGAAAAATATTGTGAAGCTTACCACTAGTCAATTTTTGTTACTCCTTTTTTTCGTTATTGTGTCCGGGAGTCTCAACTTGGAGATATTGATTGTGAGACCTTGGATACTCAGATTTTCATAGGATGTTCTCTTGATGGATTTTATGATGTACGTGATAAAAAAATCCTTTTTTGTTGATGAAAAATGGTACCGATGACACTGTGAGAGGAGGTTTTGAAGACGTTTCATGTATCCCCTATATTGGTATATCCAAGGGTGGAATAGATGTACTTGGTTCATCAGTCTAACACCATGATATTTTGTGATTTTTTTTCATATAAATTTAATATTTTTGATATTTTGCATTACAATAAACAACATCATTAGGTTTACTTACATGAAACCCCGAGTTTTTATTTTATTACATGGAACACTGAGTTTAACTTGCATTACATGTGACACATTGTTTAAACGAAACACGACATACTATAAAAATATTATTATTTTATGTGGTATATATCACCAATTCATTTGAATGGAAGTTTTGAATAGGATTTACTAAATTATGAAAATAAATGGACTACACATGTATAAAAAAGAATTCTATAGAGACATGTTAAATTGAAATAAAATTTAAAACCATTTTAAAATAAAAGAAATTATTTTATAAAAAACAATTTTTATGTACATAAATGCATTTTTTGATAGTAAATTAAATAAAACAATATTTATGATTAATTTTAATTATGTGAAAATATTATACATTCAACAAAATGTTAAAACAATCATCTTATGTTCTTTCTATGCATGATATAATAATTAATCCAATTTAACAATTAAGAACAATATTTTTCTTAAAAGAAGTTTTATCACAATTTCACACTTGTTTTCAAAATTAATTTTTGAAACATTTAGAAAATGTATTTGATATAATTAAATTCATTTCTTAAATAAACATTCCAAAATTATATTAGGGTGAATTATTGTGAAATGTTTTAGATGATAAAACCTTCTTTGAATAATGAAAAATAATGGGTTTTATTAAGAATGATCTTTTCTTTTATAAATTTTTTAAAAAATTAAAATTTTAATGATAATTTTTTAAATTTTAAATTAATTTACAAATTTATCTATTAATCCAAATTTTTTCATTGGAATTAATTTATTTTAAAATTTTATATGCATTTTTTTAAACATTTGGTTATTTTCTCTTCAGAAAACAGGTCTCTCATCACATCTACATGGTTAATTTTAAATTAAAATTTTCCAATTATTTGATTAGAATTTAGAAAAATGGATTCTATATTTTCAAATAACATAAATTATACTATATAATAAGTTCAACTTAATTTTTTACAAAAACATAATAGTAAAAACATTAAAAAATTAATTAACATGGTTAAGGTTAAAATGAGTTTCTAGGGGGTTGAACAAAAAATATAAGGAGTAAAATGACATAGAAACTTTTATGAAACCAATTTTATGTTCATTTTTAGACCCTATTACTTATAATTTTCAATAACGACCCATTTTTTAGATTTTTGGAATATTGAAAAACATGGGTTTACTTTTTTCATTTAAAAATTGCAAGTGCGTCACCCACCTCCCTTATAAATTCCCACAAATTATTCTGTCATATTCACACATAAAAACCAATTTTTTCATCCAAACACTTCTCAGAAATCATCCTTACATTCCTTATGACATTTTTTAGGCCTTGTGAGATCATAACTTTAATATACGAAGGAAATAGGTTTAACCTAATTAGGTTTTTCGATAAAGAGGTAATGTTTTTAACTATGTGTTTTTATTTTACTTCTTCTTATAACTATATAAAATATTTTACTACCATGGAAAAATAATAAAATTGTATTTAATATATAATTATATTTTATCATGGTATTTTAATAACCTATATCCTTATCTACTTCTATCAAATGAGACATGATAACGTCATTTGTGTTTATGGTGGACTAGCACCTCACAGAGAGATGTTATTTATTCTTCACATTTACTTTATATAAAAGGAAATATTAATGGTTTAAATAAAAATATATGGAATATATGAAATAAAAATTATTCTGTAATGGAATTATTTTATTTACCTTTTTTTATTTAAATCCATCAAGAAAATAGAAACAATGTTCATGCGTCAATGCGACCAACCATCTCAATGAATAATGCATTTCATTTTCAAAATCTAATCTTTATTGATTACTATGATTAAATTTATAATAAATATATATGATATTTATATTATGGTTAAAATTATGGAGATTATGGAACCATGATTAGATTAATAGGAAGAAAAATAACAAATCAAAAAATTTACTAAAAATAAAGTGGTTATTATCTGAAATTTGATTTTAACAAGGAATTGAAGACAAAAAGTTAATAAAAGGTCATAAGTAAATAATATATGATAATATATTTATATATAAGTATTTTTATATAATATATTTATAATAAAATTATATTTTATATACAAGTGGTTAAAATTTGGAAGAAAGAAGTTGAGACTTAAGGAAATGGATTTCTCGTCTCTCTTTTATTTTCGAGAGACATGAACATTCACAACCCATTTCTTTGGTGTGGAATTTATACCGACCTTTTGAAATGTTATATCATTAATTTATTTTTTATGATATTTAGTTTTCTATTTGATTATATTCTTTATTGGGGATTACGATTCAAAATACCAGTAAAGCGGTAAGGTATTTTTTTCACAATTTAATTTATTTGAGACATATGTCATTATAGATACCAATATTATTTTATGTGGAGTATATAAAACTCATTTGACCTTTAATATCATGAATTTATTTACTCTTTTTATATTTTATGTAACATTTAGTGTTATTATTTCATCAAGTTTATAACTCAATGTTACCGAAGTGGTAATGTTTTTATTGTACAATGTCATCATTTATCAGGGTTGTTTATGTTTATGCATCCAATGATGCAATAATATGATCCATAATTCAAGAAACTCATGTGTTTTCATCACCAATTTTAATTTCATAAGAATTAAATTTTTATCTAAATTTCCTGCTCTTTATGTACTCAATATTCAAAAAGGATGTTTCTGAGTTTATTTCTCACTTCAGTTAAAAAAGTCTTTTTCTTCTAAATCAATGTTTTCTAAAAATACTTTGAAAAAAATTATTAAAATTTTCCAAAGTATCTATTAAAGCAATTTTTACCCATTTTTTACTTTTACAAAGTGTTTTAAAATAAATATTCCCTAATATTTCAAAAAAATGGTTGTTTGGATTTTACTAAAAATGTGAATGGACTATTTTTTCAACATGTATGACATGAATGTCATTTTCCATCATAATTACAAACTCATTATTTTAGATATTCCTTTATATGTTTTAATGTTAATTTTCAAAAATATTTTTTTCCAAATGACTTATGAATTTTTATTTTAAGAAATCGATTTTAAAAATTGAATGGATATTTTCCTCAAAAAATGTTTTAAGGGATTTTTTAATTCCATTGTAGGTTTTAAATATTATTTTCAATGAAAATTATCTTGATATGTTTTTGTTTTAATAAGTGTTTTCAAATGTTTAAAGGGTATTATCATAAAGAAATGTTCATAGTTATGTTTCAAAATTATTTTCAATATAATATGTCATCATTTGATGCTATTTATGCATTGATGGAGATATGATCTAAGTATACAATTATTATAATTTCTCAGAATGATTTATGTTTATGAAAAAATAAGTTTTATGAAACCAATTTCTCTTCAAAAATATATACCATGATAATGTTCTTAAGAAATACACTTCTTTTCTCCATTGGTTATTATTTTATGAAATTACAAATTGATTATGAAACCTGTTTCTTTTCCATAGGATATGTTATGCCGAAATATTTAACAAACCCATTTATTTTAATGGTTTCTAATATGATGACTCTTTTTTGATATTGTGGAACACATATATTTTATTTTCATTATTTGATTGTGGTTATGTTATAACATAGGAAAGTGGTTACATTATAACCAAGGATGGTGCATTTTTTATAACCAATATTGGTGGGACCTATATATTCCTCTAATGAAGTGGGTAATGATTAATATCTCATGAGATAAATAGTAATAAAATTGGGTGTTAGCTATGTATAGTAAGGGACTCTGTCCATAATGATAGTCTTGGTAGTGAACCTTGAGTACTATGATGAGTTTTGGAGTAAACCCATTCCACAATGATTGTTTTTTCAATGATCCTTAACAGTTAAAGAAATTGATTTTTTTATGTGTATGCCACAATTCCTGCAATTATTCTAATATTACGCTCTAATGGTTCATGTTCTTTGATTCCATTATGATTTATGTTTAGTGAAATTCCATGATTTATGTCATGAATCTTATTTACGATATAGGATATGTAGGGTATGATTTTAAAATAGAACTGTAATGTTCTCATACTATTACACTCATTATATGATGATATCTTATTGTTTACCCTTTTTATGAATATGAGATAACCCTTTCTCAAATTTCGTTTCCCTGTGCTATCATGATAGTTATTATGTATGATATATCTAATAAGGGTGAAAATTATGAATAACATAGTGGGATATTATGTAGCTCACTTATAGAACAGTTGTTTATGTGTCCAAGTTTCAGAAGGTACAAGACATATATGATTTATTCATTGGTTATTATGTTATGGAACATATATTTATACATTAATATGTAATATTTATGTATGATAAGTTTGGGTCACTATAATTGGTATCATAGAATGGTTTATTTATCCTTTAGATACTAGGATGAGAACACATTAGTGAGATACATAGGATATCCCTAAGGATGTGTCTAGGGCTAGATCTATTGATAAGTATACGGATGAGTCAAATAATTTTAAAATGTCCATGAATTTTTGTAAAGGAAAGATTGAGTGGTTTCCATGTAATTACATGAAAGTTTGGTTACATCAAGTGGATGTGGATCTTTCACTGAAACAGAGGTACCTTAGGGTTAAAACACCAAAGGGGTGTATTGAGATGGACCTAATCATCACATGGTTCATGATAATCGGCTTTCCTACACACTTTTTTTGACAACCATAGGGGGTTTGATTTGTAAATTCATAATACTCATTATGAACTATCATGAAATATTTTAATAATGAAAATTAATGTCCTAGTTTAATCCTAATGAGTTATAGATTGAAATTATGGTGTCATGATTTTTACATCATAGATGTGATTTTTCATAATTAGTTATCATAATATATGATTAATAACTTATATTTTAACAAACTCTATGACTCTCCAATGAAGAGAATGATAATTTTAATTGAGATTTTAGGTGGTGAAGACCTCGGAAGAAAGAAGATTAAATTTACACTATTCTTGGAATATTGGAAGAAGCACTCTAAGGAATGAATCAGAGGAAAAAAGAAATTTTTTTATGGGTAGTTAAAAAGGGGACAAAGTTACTGATTGATGATGAGAAAAATGAAAAGTGAAGTTAATGCGATGGATGGGAATAATGGTTTCCCTAAGGAATCATCAATGGTAAAATTTTAAAAATGTGAAAATAATTGGAATTACATGAATAAATGTATTAAGGGGAATGTTAATGAAGATAATTACATGGTTGGTAAGAGTAATGGTTATACTACTGATGATTAAGAGACTAAAAATGACATATGAAAAGAGAGTGGTATTAATGAATAAAATGAAAAATCCTAGTTAATGTTTTAAGAATGAATTAAAATGATTAATGTGTTTTTGTATGGTAATTAAAGAATTATGTTATATGAAACATGAAATATATATGTATTACTCTATATATGTTTTTTATAATGTCTTTTTAAGAATAATTTCAATTGTATTAATGACCTAGAAAATAGATCTAATAGAATGGTGGTATTTTATGGAAAATACATGACTATGGGAAGGTAAACCTTAATATGTTATTGATGTTGAGAAAATGGTGATTGGTTTGGATTAATAAATGATTGGTATAGATAAAGTAAATTGGATAGTATTGATAACCCCAGATTGATAAAGTTTTTTTTTGAAAAATTGTTTTATGTTATCATTGATTTAGTTTCCAACATTATTGGATCTATGTAATATATTCAATAATCCATGGTTTTATTCAAGTAATGAGTAAGTATTCATGTTTTTGTTGATCATTTATTTTAATTATTGTTATTTTCAATATTCAAGAGAATAAATTACCATGGAATTCACATATTTGGTGTGTGACCATGAAGATATGTGTATTGATATTTGGATGGATAAAGGAAAGTTGATTTTGGGATATTTAGCGACATTATTTATAAATATTATATTTTGGATGGCTCATAAGGTTAACTATATAGGGAATGGTTTATGTTTAAATTTTGAAGATTTTGTAGGGAATAACAAATTATTTCAACATATGAATATTCCTTCATATTGGATAACCTCTCTTAACCATTTTATTTTGGATAATAACTAGAGAAGGAAGGAATGAATTATCACTATATTATGGATCTTATAACATGCTTGTTCTTAAAGAATAAAAAAATCATATTGATTTTTCAGAGTAAGAGATGAAGTGTAAATTGATCGAAGTAAATCCAAAAGATGAAACTGTAATTATGATATAAAGGAAAACTAACCCCAAGGTAAATTGACCCCTTCGATATTATTGATCATTTCGAGATTGTAGACTATCAATTTTCACTTACACCAAACCTCCCTTAAGCCCAAAATCTATTCCATGTACATCTCCAGAGGAAGTGTATAGTTGATCATTCATATATACCCAACTCATAGGTCGTATTATTAGGGATTGATCTTTCTTATGAGGAATAACTAAGAGAGATTGTAGATTATACAGAGAAATATCTATGAAAAAATACCTGTCACCTTGTCAAATTTTTGTGGAAAAACCACTAATTAGAGGAAGTTGTATGGGAACATGAGGGTGTAATGAGGTAGATGTATCCTCAGTTATTGGTTCCAATGTGATAAATTTTGTGTGAGAAATTCATTATAATGTGGGTACAATGTAACACCCTAATTATTTTGTCAATTGTTTAAATTATTATTATTTTGATATTTTGTGTTACATGAAAAAATGTGTTTAGTTTTAATTAATTGCTAAAATGAGTTTATCTTGTATTACACAGAACACTGAGTTTATCTTGTAGTACACAGAACACTGAGTTTATCTTGTACTACACAGAACACTGATTTTATCTTTCATTGCAATCCACAATGAGTTTTAACAAAAGATGAAATACTATTAGAATATTATTATTTAGTGTGATTATTATCTCTTATCCATTTTAATGGAAAATATAAATAGTATTAACTAAATTATGAAATTCTATTATTTACATCTTTATCTAAAACAAATACACTAGTGACCAGTAAAATTGAAATTAAAATAAAAAGACTTTTGAAAGTAAATGAAATCATTTTGTGAAAAATAATTTATATGAGCAAAAATGCATTTATCTTAATAAATTATATAAATCACTTTTAGTGAATGATTTTAATGAATTTTATAAATTATAAATTCAATAAATGTTTTAACATTATCATATGTTTTTTCAAGGGACACAATAATAATAAATCAAATTTTACACTTAAAACTTATATTTTTATAAAAATAAGTTTTATCGCAATTTGAGAAATTATATTTAAAATTAATTTTTAGATGTTTTGAGAAATTTTTTGGAAGAATTGACATTATATTTTTAAATTATATTTTCCAAATTATATTAGGGTGAATTTTTGACAATTGTCTAATTTTTTCATGAATAGTGAAAAATACTTGTTTTTATTAAGAATAGTCAATTCTTTTAAATTATTTAAAAACATAAAAACTATATTAAAATGGGTTTAAAATTAAAATTAGTTGAATAATATATCTATTTATCAAATTTAGTTCATTTTAATTAATATAATATAGAATTTTTATATAATAACTTTTTCAACATTTGAACATTTTCTCTTTGGAAAACCATTTTATCATCACATCTACATGATTAAATTTAAATCAAAATTTTACCCTTATATGAATGGAATTTGAAAAAATATATCCCACATTTTCAATAAAAATAATTAATATTTTTTAATTTGTTCAAAATAATTATGACTATAATAAATTGAAAAAATAGTAAAAACAATACCATAGTGAAAGTTAAAATGGGTTTACTGGGGGGTTAGAGTAAAATGATAAGGGGTAAAGAAACTATAAAATTTTAGAAAACAAATTGGATGAATATATTTATATATTATAACCTATAAGGTTAAATAATGGCCAATTTGGATCCTTTTCTCACATTTAATACGTGCTTTTTTTTAAAAAAATTACATGTGGGCCACACATCTCACTTATGAAAGGATACCACATATACTCTCCTATTCACACATAAAAAACACATTGATTGGATAGTACCTACAAAAATATCTTCTTTAATTCCCTATAAACATCCTATAGGCCTTGGTGAGATTAGAATACCAATCTAAAAAATATTTAGGTTGAACCTAAAGTGGTTTTCTGAAGAAGAGGTAATGTTTTAAACTCTGCATTTTTGTTTTAATTTTAATTATAACTCATTAAAATATTTTCAAACAATGATAAAATAATAAAACCAGTATATACTATATACTAGGATTTTATTATTTTAACATCATAACCTATATCCATGTCAACTTTCATGAAATGGGATATGATAACATTATTTGTGTATGTGACAAACTAATACCTAGAAACTCAATGTAATTCATTCTTCACACACACTTAACATGAAAGCTAATAAAGATATGTTTAAATTAAAATATTGTATATATATAAAATAAAAATTATTATTTAAATGTAATATATTATTTAAATTTATTTATTTTAATACTTTTAGAAATTGGAAACAATATTCAGGGGTGTGTATGACCTACCATCACCATGAATATTGAATTTCATTTTCCGCATCTTTCTTTTAAGGATAAATACAAATAAATATATTATGAAAATATATAAAATTTATATCATGTTTAAAATTATGGATATTATTTAACTATTATCAAATTAAGAGGACACAAAATAACCAATCAAAACATACATGAAAAAAAAAGTGATTATTATCCAGAACGTGATTTTAACAAAAAAATAGTTAATTAACAGGAAATAATAGGTTATCATAAAATTATATATGGTTATATATATATAAATATGGTTATTTAATATATTTATAATAAAATTTTATTTATTACGATGGAAGTTGAGTGTTAATGTAAGGAATTTCTAAAATATCTTTTATTTTTGGGAGACATATGAAAATTTACCACGTGTTTCCTCTATGTGGTGTATATACATTCCCTTTTAATTTATATATAATAAATATAATTATATTTTTGATATTTAATGTTTTATTTTTTGTTATGATTTATTGGGGACTATTATTCAAAATATTACTAATTCAATAAGATATTTTTATCAAAACATTATTTCTATGAGACATATGTTTTGTTATGAAACTATCTTCGTTTATGAAGTGTATATGACATATCTTTGAAATATAATATTATGCATTTATATATTCTCATGATATTTTAAGTTTCATTTAATTATATTATTTCATGTGCCTTATGATTCAATTTTACTAAATTGGTAATTGTTTAATGGTATAATCTTATCATTTCGGGGGATTGATTATGTTTTTACTTATGATGATGAAATATTATGATTCAAATCTCAATAAACCTATTTTATTTCTTCTAATTTGGTTATGTCATAATAATACATGTTTTCCCTTCATTTTCATCTCTTTATGTACTCAAGATTCCAAAATAATTTTTAATGTAATCCAACGTTATTTCTCTTCTTTGGTTGGAAACTCTTTTTTTTCTATATGCATGTTATCTAAAAATTGTTTCCAAATTTTTTTTACATTATCTAGTGGATTTATTAAAGAAATTTGTTTCCATAATTACTTTTATAATGTTTTTTACATTAAATATTCATGTCTCATTGAATTTTTTCCCATTTTAATTTTACTAAAAAAGTGAAATGAATATTTGTTTTGATGTGTATGGAATAAACCGGATTTTACACCATCATGAACAACTCATTTTTAATGATTCCTAATTTTATAATTGTATTTTAAACGAATAAGATGTCCAATATTTTTATGAATTTTAAGTTTTAAAAATTAATTTTCAAAATAAAAAAAAATATAATCCTAAATAAAAGTTTTAAATTATTTTTAAAGTTTACATTATAGTTTTTCGTAGTTATTTTCAATGAAAAGGACTTGTAAAATGTTTTTGTTTTTAAATGTTTTTTTCAATGTGTAAAGTCTATGTAGATCAAGAAATTTTCCACGTGATCTTTAAAAATCATTTTACATCTAAGATGAAATCCTTTGATATTCCTTGTACATTATTGGGGATATGATCTAAGGATACCATTCTTATTACCTCTCTTTATGGTTTATTTCTATGATGAGAAAATATTAATTAAACACATTTCTCTTCCATGGGTTATACAAGGATAAATTTCTTATGCAACCCTATTTTTTGGGGGTTATGCTTTGATAAAATGACAAATTGATTCTGAATCCTAATCCATTCATATATTTTATGTTACGATGAAATTTTTATGAAACCCATTTATTTTACTTTATTCATATATGATAAATGTTTTCTGATCATGAGGAATATATATGTTTGATTTTCATTTGGTTATAGTGGTTACATTATAACCAAGTAAAGTAGTCACATTAAAATCGAGGATGGTGGTTATATTATAACCAATATGGGTGGGACATATTTCTCCATAAAATGAATTGGATGAGATAAATCTCTATTATTTTGCTTTCTAAATTTCCATTTCGAAATTTTATTTATTTTTAATAAATTAATAGAAGCTTTTCTTTTGACTGGACATGCTTGGTTATGTATAATGAACATCCATGTTTTATGAAATGAATCATGTTTACAATCTATGATATACAAGGTATAGTTTACAAATTTCACTCTTATCTTATCATACCCTTATACTCATGATATGTTGATATCTCCCTTGTTTTCCCATACTATGCTTTTATTATCCCTATTTGTTATGTTTTTTCTCTAGTTTATGATGAAAGGTATCATATATAAAATTTATAATATGGGTTCCAATTATGAATAATATAATGGGAGATAAAATATCTCACTTATAGAAAGGTTGAATACATCTCTATGTTTCCCTCGGCACTAGAACTAAATGATTCTTGTGTGTATAATTATGTTATGAAATGAATATTCATTTATTAAAATGTAATATTAATGTATGAGAAGTTCAGGTCACTACATTTAGTGTTAGTTCAAGTGGATAGGGAAGAAGAGGTGTATAAGATGAGTTTGTCACTTAATACCTTACTTGTTAGTTAGTAAAGGATGAGCACTAGGTCCTAGTGGGTTTGGATCAACCACTTGTGGTTCTAGAGTGACAGTGTTATGGTATATTCCAAGAATTAAAGACATGAGTTCCACAATTAGTTAGAGGTCATGATGATATCATTGTGAGAATAATCCAACTCACAAAGTCAACTCACTTCTAATACATCATAAAGTAGTGTTTGTTAGATTTTTTTGGACGCCTTTATGCATAAGAGACAGTTCAGATTAATGGAGATCTATTAGAAATCATCTCATATGGTTATCCTCACTTCACATAAAAATTATTTATAGTATTAGAGGAGTCATTTGGGAATCAGTTGTAGTTGAGAATGGTGCCTCACAAAAAAATCTATTGACTAATCAGACTATTCATGTTATAGAGGAAATGATTTTTGATTGTCCATTATAATTTCTCCATAACTGGGAGGATCACTTTACCTTAAGGAAGTCTGCGTATAACAATTGTTTCCAATCCACCATCAGTATTACACTATTCAAGGCCATGTATGGGAGACCCTATAGGTCACAACTATGTTGGACTAATCCACGTGAGTCAGAACTCATGGGTGTAGTACTGATGCAAGAATTATAAAAGAAGGTTAAGATAATCCATGAGTGGTTGGGGACACCACATAACTACTAATAGTATTATACAGACTAATAATAGTGTCCTTTGGAGTTCTAAGAGAGATACTATGTGTTTTTTCAGGTCTAATATTAGTGAGGACTATAGAAATTTGTATATGATGAAAATTTATCTATGTTATTCATTGGCCCTTTATAGATACTACATATGTTTAGTAAGGTGGAAGACCACATATCCATCCGACCGTAGTTAGACTGGATAAATGATGTATTCCACTTGTCACTGCTAAGGTGATATGAGCATGAACCATAATATGCTATTGAATTGGGTGATCTAGACATTAACTGTAGAGATACGTTTATAAAGTACCTATAATTTATTGAGGATTTGTAGGAGAATAGTTTATATGGTAAATTTGATCCCTTAGTGCTTGTCTAATGGTTGTATAAGAATCTTCAGGGGAGCACCTGGGAGGAGGGGAAACAAATGTGATCACAGTACCCTCAGCTATTTGAGAATTTATTTGCTTCTTAGGATAAAAAGATTTTATATGGGGGGATGGAATGATTAGTTTTTTCCTTGTAAAACATTTGACAAATTTATTTAATATTTTTGAAGTTATATGTGTAGTTATAGAGAGAATTTGGGGGCATGAAGAGCCTTAATATTGATTTTAAACAAATATTAAATATATTATAGACACACATGTAATTTTTATAAAATAACAGAAGAACTCATGAATGGTGATATATTTGGGAAATATGAGACCTCCATTAAATCCAAAAGGAAATTTTTACTTAAGGTTCAACATAAAATTTGTGCACATTGGGTGTTTTTGTTTAAAATAGTCAATGGGTTGAATAATAAATAAAAAAAATTCATTAATAAATTATTTTGAAAAAATCCTAATTTACTCTCTATTTAAAAATTTTATGTAAAATCCTTAGGGGTATCCAAATAATCCAATGTATTGTAGAGGACCATGGATGATGGTTTAGAGGCCGAAAATGGGTTAGTGGAATTATGATCATTTTTTAAGGAGTTTTATTCGTCAATTGACTTCTGGGACCTCACAAAAAAAATGATACATAAAATTTATTCATTAGTGATCAATATAATATCAATATAGGATATATTTTTTCATTTAATCCTATGATTTTTCTATCCTACATCAAAAATAAATACATTATTTAAAATAAATTATTCAGTGGTTAATTGTTTATTTATCTCCATAGAATTAGTAATTATCAATGTTTTTGTTAATCTATAATTTCTGTTATATTACATTAGACATTTTATCCATCAATAGATTGAGTATAACATAAAAAATGGGCAATATATATTCCTTAATTTTGTGTTTTAGGCTTTTTTCCCTTATAATTTGAGCATTCATTATTGGTATTTTTATTTGGATGATTATTTGACAATTCCTGGAAACTGATCGTTGCATAATAAATATTATTTAGAACAGATAATTTACCTGGGTTGAGATTTAGGATCAATAGCATGGTTATATTGTGATTTGGTGTAAAGAAATATTAGTTATGGATTGAGATTTTTAGTTTGCGTGATCTGGGGTTTGGTGATGTGATGCGATGAGGGATGATCCTCAGAAAAATTGGGTGTCTAGAATCTGACCATTAGTGAAAAATCATGTGTGGTCATCCTTTGATTTAAGTTCCTTAGTAGTTTTCCATATGGATCATAGGATGATGTGACATCAGTATATACAAATGAATAAAGTATAATTCAAGAAAATTATGAATTACGAGGCATGTAGTTTGGATGAACACATATCATGTGGACCCCGCTTTGCACGTCAGGTAGGGTTTTTGTAGAGATATGTATCACAATTCGTGTGAAATGTCACAAATAGTTTTAATTGATACTAGAAACCCCTAATGTAACTCTGCATACATGGGAATGAGTATATTCAGTTACATGAAAAAACCAGGTAGGCGAGCATGACTAGGTGAATGGGCCTGGGTAGGATATGCAGCCACAACCAACGTACTTTTAAACATCCAAGTACATGATAAAATCTAGTGTACATAGACATGGGCCAGTGGACATTGGATGTGATAGAGGACATGAGAATAACTATACATTCCCATACACTCCATGGATTCCCTATACATTCTGTTTACTTCTACTAGGGAAGGATTAAGCCATTATTCTCTTCAGTTTAGACAAGTATCTTTATAGTGCATACCAGGGTCAATCCCTTTGAAGGTATAATGTGGATTTACATCATGAGCATATGAGGAGTGATCCCCAAAATGGGATAATCTCATAAAGAGTTAGTGATATCTCTATTTGTCCAAGGTTGTGATCCCCAATCATTCATCCCTAGGAAGGGCCATGTATCCCATTATAGAATTCTTGGGTGTGTGATCCCATACTAATCGGTTACTCTTGGTAGGGTTAGGTATCCACCATATGTACTGGTTGTGATACCCTATCTTTATATCAATATCATATATTTTACAACATGTATTTCTTCAAGAGGAATCCTGATAGGCACAACCTCTTAGATCTTTCCATTTGTGTTAGTAAGACATAAGGATTGAGTTCTCTTGGATGCACATTACCTTGAATCAAATATCAGAATCTTTAGAGGGAAATGGTTGTGAACCTCCTTAATAATTTGTTTCTACATTTTATGGATCTATCTTTATGTTATCCTTTTTTATTTATTGGATATATTTATGATTTATTTTTGGTTATTTTGGCGTATCCAAGTAGGAATGTTATAATCACCATTTTACGTGCTCTTCCCACATGTGTTCAGTTTTATGTTTTTGGTGGGCCTTTAAAAATAGTTATACACGATCTAATACTAGGTGGAGAATAATTGATATAGATATAATACAGTCATTTCCAATAGTTTCAATTGACAATAGTCCCCTATTTACTAATATATTAGACACTTATAATTTTCATGGTATTGTATTTTCCCCTTTTGATTTCCCGTACACGTGTCGTACTCTAATAGTGGATATAGTTATTTGAATGAATCTTGGAATTTATTGTGTATTCAATTTATACATTTTATGGGTGTTTGGAATGTGTGTGTGTGTGTGTGTGTGTGTATAGATATCTTTTTATGAGGCCTCCCAAGCATTTTATATGTATATTCAGTGCTTGTCGCCAACCCTTGGCCTATTAGAAGCAGACTTGGGGAGTGAAGATCAGTTTTTCACCTTTTAATAATGCCTCAATGGTTTTATTCATGAATGTAATTACTTGAGAGAAATAAATATCTCAAGTACATGGGAATGTGATTAGTATAATTTTAGGTAGATTGTAAATAGTTTTTCATGCATCTTTCTAGTGAATGAAGAAGCTAAATAGTAGTTTTCAAGTTTTGGGAAATTTTTTAGCATAATTATAGAGCTCTAACTAAGGTATTTAATTTTAGAAAACATTTTATGTTCTATAAGTAATATTTATATTTGATACTTTTATTTTATTTTATGTCAATAATGTAAGGGAGATGATTTTTTATAAATAAAAGAAATCAAAGGCTGCGTATGAGTAATATTAGAATCATTAGGTATTATCAGGTGGTTGATTTATATTATCTTATATCTTAGAAATATATTCCATGGAAAACACCATCTAAGTAAAAATATTTTCATAGTTCCAAAATGATAATATATCCTACGTTAACCAAATCATCAAGGTTTTCTATGGTTTAAATTAACACTATTTCTATCCTAATTTTATGTGCATGAACTTTCTTGGGTAGAAAACTATTTTACATGCTTTTTCACTACTTAATTAATAAAAAAAGTCTATACAACATAACTAATGTTTCAACACTTTATTTTGGGGGAATTTTGAAAGTCATAGTACTATATACTTGATTATTCCAATGGAGTCTGAGGGGTAACACATGAGGAATAAGTATGTTAATTCCATCTTAACTATACTTTCACATAATAGCAAAAAAAAAATTTTATAAAAAGAAAATTAAACCAATGATCACTAATGAATTCTATAGGTGGTTATAATCTTTTAAATGTTAATCACATGAAGACACTTCACTACAATAATGATGGATAAAATTACAGAACCTATTAAAGAATCAATGATAATTGGAGAAGGAAAAGACTTAATAACAAGGAGGATAATATAGTAATGAGTTCGAAGATTTACACTTTGGATATAAAATGAATTTTACTTGGTACACATACATTTCTGAGGGAAATAACAGTTATTCTCGATACTAAACTACCTAAACAAATCATCTAAGGATTCAAATAGAATTCCATATAGAGGAACATCATGGTGAGAGTTTATAATATTGAAAATAATACTTAACAATAATGAAATCAATAATACCAGAGGGAATTGATTTTATATTATACTTCCACTAGTACTTATCATACTTATGAGTGCTAAATGTAGTTAAAAATCATGTATAAGCAGTAATAAAAGGAACTAGAGTGTGTATTAATCCTATATTTCATGAAAATATAGAATATAGACATAATATTTTTATCCAATGTGAATAATATATATTGGAATTTAAATATAGAGGATATAACATGAGTTTTAGTGTTGATGGATCTGATCATTTAAGATCCATTATCTGTCTTTTACTTGTAATCTATTTTTATATTTCATAACACGTGTATCTTAGTATGTAATATAATATCATTAAATGAATTACTATTTTAAATTATTTTCCTATTATTTGAAATATATTTAGTATTAATTATGTGGTTCTATCTTCAAGATATAATTATTTCTTAGTGATTCATATTAATAAAACTAGTGAGTGTGTAGGATATAAAATAGAAGAAGTTCACACAACCAGAATTTTTTTTAAAATATTTTGAGTATTTTTCTATGATTATGATGTTTAAATGATAGATAAAATTATTCATAACACATAATGATGATAATTGTTATCTTTTTAGAGGGGTTTTATAGAGGAGTTAAACCTTACACAGTTGTGATTGACAACCACTATATCGAGGTATTGAAAACATGAGATTATCACCCAATCTGAGAAATACATGTTTACTCATAACACTATTGAGAGAGAGCTTAAATATATTAAAAGAGTCTTGAAATTAAATATTAATGGTATCAATGGTTTCCTAAGGAAGTCCTATGATATTCACAAGAGTGAGGTCTAATATTTCTATAGTGTATTTTTATTACACTAAAAAATCATTGGATGACAAATGGGTATGTCACCTAAACTCATTTACCCTACATTCATTTTATAATTTAGTCAAGGTGAACAAATTGAATATCATGTATTGGGTTAGTAATTCATTACTACTTTACCACTTAACCCATTCACCTATAATACAACATAATTTTACTTATTTTTTATTTATGGAAAGTATATTCACTAGTACACCCACCAATCCTTGTGATTTGACCGGAACTCTTAATATAAATATTATTTACAATCAATATAATTGAATAGAATTTACAGTGAAAAATAAATTATTTTATACTAAGAAAATGAAAATAATGGAGGTTATGAAAGTAAAATTTTAAGCGGTTTCTCTCATTGTAGTGAAGATAAAGAGATATAACCTGGAACAAATAGACCTTTTACTTGAACCATATATTATTACACTTTCCATTGAGTGAAAATATAGTTGAGAAAATTTCTATTTAAATTTAATAAAAATAAATTTGTTGATTAATTAGTGGATAAAATAGAATATAATCATGGTGAGGAAATACATTTAAATCCTAATATTATATTAACCAAGACATCATTTATTTATCATGGAACTAATTAGATAATATATGATAAAGTATTTGAAACTTTTGAAGTTTGTGATGGCTTGTGATACCTAAAGGTTCCTTGAAGTGATACATTAGGTGATAATATTAGGTAATGTACTTGTGTAATCCTATAATGTATAATGGTTAATTTTTTTAAACGTTTGGGTCATCCTGTACATAATGGTCGATTTGTAATGGTTACCAAAGTTGTTTATAAAAATTTTAGTCATAAAACATAAGTGTTGATATGTAATGGTTGATATATTGATATATATATATATATATGGATCACTACCATATGATATATAATGGTTAAATTAAGAATACATAAAGTTTTGTACACTATAATATATAAGTGTAGTATTATGCATAAAAGTTGACTTATATGTAAGATTTGTGTGATACATAAGAATTTGTAACTTTGTAAAAAAATGGACTGTGATGGTATGGAGGGAGAAATCAAATAGTAAGCTAGTGGGGTATTTTGATGATGAGAATTCTTTTATCTGAAGGATAATAATTCTTGGTTTGGAGGGACACACCATGATATTCCATATTAAATATTATTTAAATAATATATTTATTTGTTATATTAAATATAAAAGTTTTTTTCCATTTCATCCAAAAATATAGCGAGTAATTTAAATTATTATTTTTTCCATTCTTTCTCCCATATAGATATTAATTTTTAGATTATTGTCCATTCTTCTAATTGTACATTTCGTAGAGTAGTAATTGGGATGCATAGCTATCTTTGGGAGTTCGATCATGGGTTTTCTATCCATTTCCATGTTTTCTATTAGTGGTGAAAAAAATTAATGATTCTTATATATTATATAATTTCATTCAATTGTAGCTAGAATGACCATATATTCTTTAATAGTAGAGTTATGTTAACTTCAAATAATATCCACATATTTAAATTTCTACGTGTCATTCTCATTTGATGATTTTATATTCATGTGATATCAATATGGTTATAAATACCATATTTTAATTACTCATGTAATCTCTCTCCATTAATTTGGATAAGATCATTTCAAACTAATAGTAAATAATGACCACATATCTTGTTAAATGGTTCAATGGTGGGACCTTTTTTGAATTATTTCTGATTTCCCTCCTTATGGTTTTTAGTTCCATGATTTGGATTATTAATGATAATGGGTTATATTTTTTAAATATGGATTAAAAAATTGTTTTGAGGAAAAATGGATTTATAAAATAAATCATTTAAAATGTAATTTAATATAGAATGAGATTATTTTAAGTGATGGTTTAAAATAGTTTTTCAAATCACGTATCAGGTATTCTAGAAAAATATTTCATTAGGATTTTTGACAATGTCCTAACATGAGTAATTATATCATAATATACCATTTAGAAATGGATTTATAAGAATATTTGTAATTGGTTTTTAAGGGAATCCTAGAAGATCTTGATTTCTAATTATTTTAGTCTAGATGACTATGTGTGGGAAATGTACTATTTTCAAAAAATTTCACACATTTTGGTTCTTTGGGATTTTATTTCACATTAATTTGTTCATGTTTCATAATTAATTATGGGTTTTTAGAAATAGGTTTTAATTTTATAGTGTTTATGTGTGGTTATATGGGATGACATGAACATAGTTGAATTTTTTGACATGATAATGTTCTATTTTTGGACTCAATTTCTTGGTTAGTTATGAAGTTATATAATTGAATCCTTTTGATCATAAAGATGGTAAAAATATCTTAGGTTTGATAGAACCATGACTGGTTCTTTGTAGTGAGGTGGGGTTGTCTTCTAGTGTAAATATGTCCTAAAGTGAGATGTTATGGAACAATAAACACTTGGGAGACTTAGTGGTTCAACATATGATTTTGGGTGATGAATATTTTATTTGAGGGAATTTTGGGTTCATGAAAATGGTTAACATGAGCAACCACGATTAGTTGGCATGTGAGAATCTTTAGGGCTATCTATATAGAACTGTTATGATTAGGATGTGTTCATGGGATTGTATTGGCTTGTTTATACTTCTTTATTAAAATTTCAGTCTATTTATGATGTGAAAATTTTAGAAAAATGGTTTTGACCTTTTTATGTGTGAGAATATACTAGGTTGTAGTGTAATGGGATGACACTGTGGTTATCAGGGTATTTATGAGAGAGAGGGTTGGGATTATATTTTACCATGTTCCCTACCCTATATAAGAGGTGATGGTCTAAGATGTTAATGTGTAGAATTACTCGAATAAGAGGAGTGTTATAATATGTTACTATATGGAATCATTTGATTAAAAGGGGATGTTTTAGGATGTGATATGGTATGAGGCATCAACTTGAGTGATAAGGTGTGGTATATAATGAGGTATGTGATGTGGTGTGAGCCCTCATCCTAACTGAGAGAGTGGACGTATGAGAAGTGGTATTGGAATCACACCCTAATTTTGTGATTCAATCTACAAAAGCGATTTTATATTGAGATTCCCTACTCAAATAAAATTTCATAACCAGTTGAAGATAAGAAAATTAGCCATAGGACCTACTTCATATTGGCGAGGTATTGATCATGAGGGAGGTTAGATATTATAGTACCCTCCAAATACTGCTTCTTCTGATGCTTGATATGTATGATATTATCCCTAAAGGGAGTAATTTAGGCATGTGTGAGAGGTTTCTTATTATGGTTACCTCTTAATACCATTTTTTATATTAACTATTGTATATGATTTGTGGCAATGAGGCCTTACCTTGATGGGATAGACCAAACTTTGAAAGTGGTTATAAATCTATATTCTCTCTTCATGTTGCATGTTTTATGTTGTGAGTTCTCTTTATTCCCAACATAGGATATTGTGATGTATTTCCCTAACGAGTTTTATATATTCTTGATATTTTCTATTTATATGAATTTTCATAATCAGATTCCTTGTGATTTGACTATGATAGACATATTATCAGTATTGGCTGAAGAAGATGGGGTCAGGTGAAACTATATACTAGTTACCACATGATAATAAGACATGTTTTCTTGAACAAGAATATTGTGTTATTTTATAGATGGGTGCATTACATGAGAATTTATTTCACTCTATATATATTTTTATGCATAACCACTAGATCACATCATCAATTAGTGTGTTAATGTGAGTAGGTAAACATTACTAGGTTGTTGGACTCACCCACTACCTATATATATAACATGGATTACAATGTATGTTGATTGAAATTCATGTTTTATTTTAAGAATATGAATTTATAGGAATTGGACATGTGTTTTGGGTATAGTAGGTTATAGAGATTGTAGATTTGACATGGAGAATCACGTGATTTTAGCTAGTGACCATTGTAGTTTACTATATAATTATTATTATTCATATGTATCAGTTATGTTTCCACCATTGTACTCATATGTTAATGATTTTTATATATTTTATTTTTTGTTTCTACAATTTTAGGTTGGGGTACAACATGTATTCTATTTAGAGATTTTATATTCTAGACTACGTTTGTCATCTTGGATATGTATTTATGTCTATTGGTTTTTTTTTGGATTTACAATATATATATGGTTGATGTAGAATTTTGGATAGATTTAGGTATGATATTAGAGATATAATTTTGAGGTAATAACCTTACCATGACTATTTTTGACCCCTTCTATTAGAGGTTAGCCTTTGACATATAAGGAGCTATTATTGAGTTCATGTGGCCACCCTTTCTTTGGGTAATACATAGAAGATCTAGGATGGGGTGTTACAAAATGGTATAAAATCATGTCTTTGGTTGGGAAAATGATTGTTTTAGGTGGATTTAGGCTATCATGACTCAGGAGGAAGACCAATAACCTGTAAGTACAAAATGGAATTGGCCAAAATGGATGGTTCCAGGGGACATCCAGAGTTAGTAATATGCACTATAGGATGAGTTATGTGTAGGGCCAATTATCCTTGTAAGAGATGGATGTACCTCATGATGATTCATATGGATTGAATGATAGCAAGTGAACATGTTCTTGTATCATGATATTGGAATTATTATCACATAATACATGTATCTATGGGTGATATTAATTGAAATAATTCATTATTAAGGCTTTATCATTAATTTAATAAACATATAATATATTGTATTCTTCTATGATATATTATTTTGGGTTATTAGATTAACATGGATTCGAGGGGAATGTTTAATTGATTTTTGTTTTTGATTTTTTAGCCACCATATGATTATGACTTCTATGATGTTTTTTTTGGAAGAATATATTTTAGATATAAAACATATGTGGTTACATGAGGCATGCATAATTTTTTTATCTGTCAGTATTATATGAAATGTATCAAAAAGTTTGTGATTTTGAAATAGTTTTGGATTTTATTGTTTTGAGAAAATATATTGATAACCAAGGGTCATGAAACCTATAAATCTTATCTCAATTAGATCATTAACAATACAAATATGAAAGGTTGTATTTTACTCATCATTATTTTTTTTCTTTTTCAACAGAACCTATAAATAAGTTCCAATGTGATTAACGAATTTCTATTGGAAATAATGATTACTAAAAATGACTACAATTTTTTTTATTTTTGTTCCAAATTTTATCTTATTCTATTCAATCCAAATAGAAAATTTATTTACTTTTTTGTTATATTATAACATTTGGAACACCATAAAATTAACAAAAACCTAAAAACAATTACTATAATAGAAAACTGTTATTAATAATTCATTGAATAACCAAAATTATAATAAAATATTTGAAAAATATATCATGATAAAAATGATAATTATTCTCCAAAATTGTTCACTTAGTTTATTAATTTGTAATTTTTTTATAAAATCACAAACATTATAAATATTTAATTTTATAAAAAGATATTTGTGTTTATTTTATTTTAATTTTAATTTTTTATTTATCTTAAATATATTTATTTATAATAAGTTTTCAACATTAATAGTATAATGTGTTCATAATATTTAATTTTATTATCTTAAAAAGATCTCATTTTTTTTTGTTTGTAAACATAATATCAATGTTCATTGAATGGCTCTGAATGTTCTGTGCACTACACATGTACATTACTAAATGGTATCACGTATTATTCACATAATCTCAATTTCCTTTTAACTCATTGAATTATTTCTCTAAAACCATAAAAATCTTTTTAATTCTTATATAACCAAAAAACACACTAAAATATCATTAAAAAAAAGTAATAAAATGATTAAATGGATGAAAAATGGTCCTTTATCATCTATGTGAGCTATAATTTTGACAAAGTATATGAAATATTAATATGAACTCTATATATTATATTTGGTAAAACAATCAATTTTCTATAAAAAAGGGATAAATAAGAAAATTTGGGAATCTTTATTTTCTATAAAAACCACATATTTATAATTTATTATTGAAATAAAAGATTATTTTATAAATCATAATGTATAATTTAGGGAATAAACCTATATTTTAAAGTATATGTTATTGATAACTTATTATAGTTTAGTTTTATAGAAATTGCTATGATTTCTCAGATTTATAAAGTGGAAAAGATTCACTTTCTAGAAACTATAGAAAATTATGTAGAAGATGTTGAGAAATAATCCATGAACAATCTATTTATGTTAGACAATTCAAAAATAAAATTATAGATGAAATTTTACTCAAGTGTAGTTTTTTTTATATACACAATTTATATTATCTATAAGAGTTTGGTAATTCAAAATGATTATATTTAGTTATGTAAATAAGTTATCTTTTCCAAAATACAAGAAATGTTTTTATTCAACTTGATTTATTTAAATTTTCTTAATGTTATTATTATAGGCTTTATATGATTGAATTTAATCTCTTTTGTGATAATCATGAATGTTTTCAATGAGATGGGAGAATATTTAAATTAAAGTTATGGTAGGAAGTTTAATTGTTATCTTAATTTCTCCTAAACTTTTATTATTTAAATATTCTTTGAATAGTATTTGATTAACATATTTTTTTTATATGTATGTAGTTTTTATGTAGTTTATTTGGGTTTTCTTTAAAATTTAGTAATTAGAAATTAATTTTGAGTTTTTAGGAAATTTTGGGCAAAATTTTTCAAATTTACCTAAAGTGGTGAATTTAATTTAATATTTGATTCTCTAAAAAGAAATGATTATGTTCAAGAATTTGATTTGTATTTTTATATTAGTAATACAATATATATAGTTCTCTGTGTTTATATTCAGAAATAAGAAGGCTACACAATAATAATAGTGGCTTGATCCAATAGTATTTTGGTTCCAATGTATATTGCATTGGAGTTTAAAGAAATATTATATGAATAATAAAATATATGTTTTCATATTTACAAGTGACCAACAATCCAACATAGCTTGAACTAGCCTCTATAGAAGATCCAACCAATAATATATCCTTACATCAATCCTTAAGATTGTGGTACCTTTCTAATGTGGTCACATGGTAATAATTAACAACACATTAATTACAATACCCTTTTCATGGTCATTCTATGACATTAACTCTCAAAAATACTAACTTTATTTAAAATTTACAATAAAAAGTCCCGCACACATAAGAAACATTGTGATACTCTATTTTGGAAAAAATTTGAATATTTTAATGACATATCCTTCAATATAAAAAATAGAGTCCTAGTGGAATAAATTAGAGGTTATAGTGATAAAATTTCATTTCAACCTCTATTTTATCCATCATTAATTAAAAAAAATTCCATAATAAAATGAAACACATATTCACTAATGAACAGTGTATGTGGTTTCAATACATATAGTGTTACTCTTCCACATTCTTTCACTCTCAGGTTGATGGATAAAATTTGAAAACATCCTAATGATTTGATGGTAATTCTGGAAGGTTGATAAAGAATAGATAACAATGTGGAAAAATTGAGAGATAGTGAAAAGATATCCACTATATAAAAATAACTTTCCATGTGTCCCACATGCACACAACATGGGACATAAAATATTTCTAATAATTAACTCCTTAAGGAAATAGGAAAAAGAAAAAAAATGGAATTACTCATTGATGAGGATCATGGAGGTAGTGTTCATAACAAATACCAATGATCAATAGGTAATGAATCAAATATACGATGAGGAATGGATATAGGCTTTTACTCTCATAAATAAAAATCACAGTTATGAGTAGTTAATGAAATTAGAAAACAAGTATAATTAGAGGTGGGAATAAATAGTGAGAAAATTGATATGTTATTGAAGGAAAATGGGAAGAGAGATGAAAATTTTCTAGATAAATGAGAATATTTGAATATGGAATCACTATTTGTGGGAGATCAAATGAGATCTAGAAGAGTTTACATTGGTTAGAGAAGATTCCTAAGCCTACTTATTTCTAATTTTTATTTTCATATTCGATAATAGATATATCTTAGGATGTGATATAATATTAGTATATGAATTGGCCTTTTAATTTATTTTCCTAAAATTTACTTGTTGTTAGTGTGAAGTTGGCCATTTAATCATAAATCCATAGTTCATTCATAAGTGTTAATATGAATACAATTGATGAGTGTTGGTTATGTTTAAAAACTGTAAGATCACCCATTTACTAAAGTTGAAATAGTATTTTTGAGTATTAATTAATGATTTTAGGTTATAAAATAAAATTGAACATAAATTGAACACATGAAAAGATCATTATTATTCCTGGTAAGAGAAGTGCAGTGGAGTGAAACATTTCACACGTGTGATTAATTTCCACACAAGTGACGGAATAGAAATACATGATGTTCACAAAGTTTAATAAAGATAATTTTAGCTCATATTAATATCTAGAGAGACATCCATTAACATAATATAGGATTTATAGGAAACAATGAGGATAAAAACATTTTTCTTATGAAACCAAGGATTTTTATGAGAGGGATATCTAAGGTGTTTTTATTGTATGATCTGTATACTAACATAATAAATATGTGAGGTGTGGGTAAGTTAATTTTAAACATTTAATAAATATTTTCATTCTCTATAGTAAAGGTTAAATATTTGGAAATATAGTTTATCGTAGGAAATTGGTCACTAGTTTTCAACTTATCCAATATACTTATCACACACCATCATTTTATAAATTTCCTAATAATTTTACATATGAGTCATTGTTTACAAAAAACTATTCTTATTGATCTATATTAAATGTAAAAAAACATAATTTTTCTTAATATAATTCAACATAAAAATTATCTTCTTTTCTGAGGCCTAGTTGATCGGTTAACTAGTTCTTTTGGGAACAAAATCACAAAGAAACTTTCTGAATAGAAAACCAAAATATATTTAGAAAAATTCTAAAACAAAAAATAAAATCATAATAAAGTTAACTATTATATTATTTTAAATTTAATTTAATGATATGATCCTATTTATACTAGTCATTCTTATATTACATATTTGTTATTTACATCAATATAATTATATTTAACTATTTACATTTTTTGTTCAAAACTAACAAAACCTAGTAGAGTGAATTAAATGAGATACTATGTGACATTTATAAAGACACTAAGAACCCATTTTGGTGTTTTAATAGTCTTAGGTAAAGGTAATAAAAATAATTATATGTGTAGAATAATTATTCTTGGTCCCAAACATAATATTTAGAAAGGTTTTTTAAAATTAAATAGGAATATTCTTGTTGGGAATCCCAATTAATAGAATTGGATATTGTAATACAATCCAAGATTGATTAGAGGATTATCATTTTATAGGACTTGGAAGTTAAAATCTAATAGCTAAAATAGATAATACATCTTATGATGAAAATAATTGAGTAGTATTAGGTATAACATTGTGAGACTATAATACATGAGCTATGAAGGATAATTGAATCTTAGAGAAGTGAATAAGAAGCGAAGGATTCATAGAAGGTTTCATATTTTAATACAAAATTTGAGAAACCCATGGTGTATATCTTCCCTAAATTCCAACCTCCATGGATTAAAACTATAAAATATAAATTAATGGGGAAGTATATTATATTTTATATTTCACTGGAAGGGGGAAATCAATGGGGATATTGTATAATTTCAATATTATGTCACTAAAATAGGTCATTATGGAATGAAAGTTAATGGTTTTTGTTTTTTGGAGAAGAAAATAAACATTAATGAGGCTATTGTAGAAGAAGAAGCCTCATACCCCTACTGACTAAGGATAGTTTATTGAGGATCCTAGATAAAGGGATTAAAACATAATCACTTATTTGGAGGAAACCTATTATATTCACAGTTATAATTTATTTGTTTTATTTTATTTAAATTTAAATAATTGAAATTTTTTATACCCAGAGTGGCTAGTATTTTAATTATGGTAGTCGATAGAATAAAAAAATAATGTCAGAAAATCACAAGAGGAAAATTTATCAACAAGGGGGGGGGGGTATTTTCTTATTTTATAAATTAAATTTTAATTTAATTGATACATAATTTAATTCATATCCAAATATATATAAATATATTTTTGATGTATTAGATACGTGAAGGGGGGAGTACTATTTAAAATTCAATGTGTATGAAATTGAGATGTACAGTTTTTTCCAACAAGCTATATAATAGAAAATTACCCTAGAAACAAGAGAACTCTAATTTATAAAATAATTTAAATTAAATTAAAAAGAAAATATTTTTGGAAAAATAAAATTGATACATGTATATACAGTATTTTTTTACTCAAAGATTGGTGGTAATTTGTTTTCTATGAAAATTTACCACCTATTTGAAAAAACATAAATTAAAAGTTCATAAGTTGTATGAGATATAATGATATGATTAGATGAGATAAAAAAAATAAATTTCTATTGATTTCATGATATGTGGTGTCTGGGAGAAAAATTAATTCTACAAATAAAAGTAAATTAAAATATGATTGTTTGATACCCAATCTTTATTTTATTCCATAGATATTAGAGTTAGACATGACGGATTCCTACATTTTTGGAGGGTTTAGTTTTATATTAGTCACAATCATTGAATAAGTATGTTTCATAAGAAATGGATAAGAAATAAGGTTTATTGCATCATTATCAAAGGATATGGATAATAAGGGGAATACTAAACATTGATAAAAGGGGTATATTTCTTGTAATATTATTTTTAATGTTTAATCAATTATGTGTAAAATAGAATAGTGGAATAAAATCATAAGATAGAGGTATTTGAGAAGGCCCTTAATATTAAAATTTTAATTTTACTAATTTACTTTTAGTTAACCATCATTTAAGTGAGACTCAAATAAGAGATGGGCTAAATAAGGGGTGGGAAATTTAATTTATTGTAATTTTAATGACTCTATTTTTGCTAGTAAATCATTGGAATATTAAAATAATATTTTCAGAGTTAGCTATAGAGTTAAATTGTTGTTTTTATTCTCAAGGAGCATCGATATTGATATAATAAAAATAAAAAATATATTATATCAAGAAATTTTTTTTATAAAATAATATAATGATTATTAAATGCTTTTTTAGATTGTAAATTTGAGGTGAAAATTAATTCTGGAATATAGGTTTTACCGTAAACATAACACAACCTTTGTGCAAGTCGGGTATTTGGTCTAAGAGTGGCCATGAAAATAATAATTAGTTAATCAACCAATCAGTCAATTATTAATTTAAACCAAATATAATTATTCATATTTTTAAATGTGGTTATGGTTATATGTATAACCCTAGGGCTTGAATATGACTATGGGAATAGTTGGAAGATGATAATTAGATCATGGGAAAATTATCCTCTTTCATAAGAGTTGTCTTCACCAATGAAGTTCTTGGTTCTCACCAACTAAAAAGGCACATAACCATTCATCATCACTAATTAATACAATATCAAAGTAGGAATTTTGTTTATGTTTCTTTATTTTCTAGTTTTTTATCCTACGTCAAATGTGTATCAATTCTTATAAAAAATTTATTTTTGAGTATATTGTTTAATTATCTTGATAGAATTTATAATAAATAATGTTTTTGTTATTCCTCGATTTATTTTCCCCCTTGTTCAAAATTCTCAGTATCAACTAATTGTGGCCAGCCAAAAAAAGGCCAATATTCATTCCTCACTTTTATGTTTTTTTAATTTATCCCCTCCTATAGTTTATCATCAGTATTTTTGTTTGACCATCTATTTGACTATACTCTTAATCTGGTCATTGAACAATAAATATTTTCCAAAACACATCATTTTGACATGTTTATATTTGGGATTGAGAGCATCATTGAGTTAGAACATGGTGTGATGGGAGATCAAAGATGTATTAAGACTATTGGTTCACATGATCTAGAGTTTAGTAATGCATATTGACAAATTATGATTTATGTAATTAGTTTCATGAATCTAGTCCTCAGTGATGATTTGAGTTTTGTCAAACTCAGATATGAGGTTTTTTGAGGTTTTGATAGATAGATCATTGGATTGGTTTTAATGGGTAGATACAGGTGAAGACTATGTATTTTAGGATGATTTGGAGTTACCTGGCATGTTATCTGAATGAACACAATCCGTTTGGAATCCATTTTTGTGACATATAAGGGTTTTCATAGTGCTAAGTTTCACACACTATGTAAAAGGTCAAAATCTATGTAAACTGATACTAGAAAATTGACATGTATATATGGGTACCTATGAATGGGAATGACCAGGTACATAGCCATGTCTATGTACAGAGACATAATATAGTACATAAAAATTCACTCGCTACACGAGCACAACTAGAGTACTCAGACACCACTAGGTAACTGAGCGCATCCAGTGTAAATGATCATTAGTTAGCTTGCACTGGCACATTCCTATGGAAACAGGTATACCCAAACTCTCCAATACATGATGTGTATTGCATATACACATTGTTCACCCCTTCAATTCCATTTTTAAGACATTTTTCTCTTTAGTTTTCACTAGTATCTATAGTATGTGTTCGCTTATTCTATCCCTACGAGGGTATAGTTAGGGACCCCATCCTCAGTATAGGATGAGTGAATCCCTAAATGGGTTAGTATCAAATATAGCTATAAATATTCCTTTATTTGGGCCATATTTTGATCAAATATCATTCCTTCCTAGGTTGGGTTGGGTATCCACTTATCGGATTCTATGGAGTGTGATTCCCTTTCATGTGGATTACTCTGGGTAGAGTTAGGTATCCCCTATAGGCCCTTGGTGTGATCCCTTATCTACGTATCGATATCGTATAAGTTATAGAATCTACTTATTCATGGTGATTCCTAAAAGTCATGAGCTCTCTGATGATAACAATCAGTATTAGGAAGCCCTGAGGAGTGAGTTCCTATAAAAGATCATTACCTTGAATCTTGAAGTGGAATTATGGTTAGGAAGTGTATATGGACTTCTATGAGACTTTGAGCCTACAATGAGAATATCTACATTGATTTTATCATATATTACAAGTATATTATCTTAATAATTTATGTTTACTATTTTCAAAATGTCGTACTAGGTATGTTATACTCACCGCTACATGGGCTATTCCAAGGCATGTCATGTTTTATGCAGATAATAGGCATTTTGCTGGAGTCTTGGGTGGACTTAGAGAAGGAAGATCATAGTTGATCAAGATTAACTATAGTCAGTTCTAAAAGTTTCATTAGATTGGGATCCCCTTTTTTACTATAAGGTTATATTCTTTATTATTTTGGGGGTCTTTTATTTCACCATTTTTCTTTCTTATACCTATGTTGTACACCTATGAGTGATTTAGTTGTATTAATTCATCTTGGAATCAATTGTTTCTTTCTATTCTCTATTGTATGGGTTTATGGATATGGGTCCATATGTATATGAAACCTAGGATATGGCCTCCCACACATGTAATATGCCTACTCAAAACTTATTACAACCCCCTACCCCAATGGAAGAAGGTTTGGGGAGTCACTCTCATCTTGTAATTGACCATACATATCCGAATGGGTTGGGTTGTGATAGATTTTTAACACAGAAATTTTGTCCTAGTATCATATTTTAGAGATGGTCTAGATTTACGGTTTGGAATGGGATTTAGAGAAACAATGTTAAACGGTATTGAGTTTGGAAATCATGCTAGTGACCATACTGATAGTTCAATGACCAATGTTTCGATTCGCTATGAATATAATAATATTCTTGTTTTCCTGATACCTGTATGAACTGGTATCATGGAAAAACTTTGTATATTCATAATTTAACAATCAGTTGTAGTTTCGCTATCATTCGTGATCTAGTTTTCCAGATATTTTTTTTGATAGTGATTCATCTTAACTTCTACGAGATTCCTCCATAATGAAAACATGCTTTTATTCCAATGTAGGATCATGAGGATGATCCACTTAGTGATGGATCTTCAGTTTAGGGTCCTCTGTAGGAGTTTTTACCACCATGTTGTTTATTGATCTTACTTACACCTATTTTTTTAAACATAATTAGATATGGGTTCGTCAACAAACCCATTCCCCTAAAAACATTTATAAAAAAAATGAATTTTATAGATGACACATTAGGTGTAATGAACTTACTACAAAAAATTGTAAATAGAGATACAAATTCAAGACAACAAGTAGAATAAAATGAGAAGTGAACTCTAAAATCTTGAGCTCACCTTTTGTCAAGTATGATAAGAACTGGGTCTTCAAATAATATTCTAGGAAAACAACTCTTCATTGCTAATCATATAATAACTCTCAAGGTATTATGAAATCCTCATAATTTTCATACTGAGAATCACCAAATTTTTGAAATATGTGCATGCATTGAGAACAATTCGTGGTTTATAGAGGAAGATACACCTCATGTTTTGGGGTGAGTAAGACCACCAAGAAGAATCTGACTGACTTGACATAGTTGGGTATGTTTTTTTCCTTTTCTTAGACCCTTTCTAATTAGGTGGTTGTCATAGTGGTGAGCCTTCCCCGTGACTCCACATAGAGATGGTGGATTTTGGTCAATAGGATGCTTGTGTAAGTTATTCTCACTTAAACAGTGTTTGAGAATCTCTTCAGATATGAGTTATTTCCAGCTACATTTTAATACGTTTATATCTTGGAGCTTCTTGATATTTAGTGAGGTGGCATGAATGTTTAAAAGTACTCATATATTTTTTCTAATGAGTACATATAATACATGGATATGGTTCCTAATGAGTACATTTGATCATGGAATACTGAGTATGGACTTAATCGAGTTAGCCTATATGGTATAAAATCTCTTTGAAATCCTACTTATGATGGGGTTATAGAGCATTACATAGAAGTAGAGGGTTTTTTGGATGATAAGACACTGATTGTTGGTGATGGAAGTGAAAACCCTATAGTAGAGAGTTTGGTAGTAGGTACCCAATTAAAGACTTGGGGATCAAGGTGTGAAAGAAGTTTTTAGAGATATTATCAAAAAATGATCTACATTTCAGGGATTTTATGATAATTCTAGTAAGTTGAGAGAGAGGTGATGGAACTACTATGGCGGGTGGGGACATCTATCAGGGGATTGTCTAACCCACATTATGAACAATATGGAGATGGTTGATCGAATACCTGGATAGATGAAGTGGCCAGAAAATTGAGGTACATTGGTTGTAATACATGGAATATGATCTAAGAGAGATGTGGGGCGTGTATGGCATTTTGATCTATTTCCTACACCACCACCACCAGGTCTTCTACACCTGGCTCAGGGCACTGGTGGTTAGGGACATGAGAAACTATAGGAAGCTGAGGCCTATAACGTAGAGTCTCTAGATATGATTAGAGTTATGATCTATTTCTTATCTACATTAGAAACTATGTTGGTAGACAAAGGGAAAAACTATTTTTTTCAGCATCCCTTCTAAAAAATATAATGATTTCGGTGGAACCATTAACTAATTCCTTTTATATAGAGACTCTTATCAAGGGAGATTTAGTGATCACACACTTCTACCTATTATATGACATAACTCTTGTAGGAGATAAATTTCAATGTATGATTCTCATTGTATTCATGTGGATTTATGGCTTCTTTCCATGTATCAACTATCTCTCTATAGTTCATCCATAGATTTAATGCTTATGGTTGATGATATAGTGTGTCTAAGATGATGTGATGAGTATTTCCTTCGTTGGTAAAAGGAAATACATATATACTTGGATAATATCATAAATTTAGAGGATAATTCTGGCTAATTATCATTTTTCTAGTTTTACCATTGGATAAGAAGATGGTATGATCTTTCAGCTTCATGCAGTTGTGGTGGAGTATAACGACATCTTCTATATGGATCTGGGAGGTTTACCTCCACACAGAAAGATTAAATACTATTTATACATACACAAGGGGCATTACTGAATATTTTTACCATAATATTGTACAGACCTAATAAAAATTCATTATTTAATAGAGCAATTTGATGATTAATAGAGGAAGGTATTTGACATACCTAGTGTGTCCCCCTTATTAGCCCCAGTTTTGTTCCCCTAGACGGTGAATGTGAGCATGAGGTTATTACTAGATTACTGTTTCTTGAACCAGGTTACCATCATGGATATGTATCCACTCCCATGAATTGATAACCACTTTGACTTGTAGAAATGGGTAATATGGATCCCAATTGTTGACATAGGGTTAGGATAGCACCGACTCTGAGTTTATTATGTGGATATATTGAAGATATCATTTTCATGTCTCTATGATCAGTATAAGAGTTTAGTGATTTAGTTTGTAATTAAGAACACCACAAATTGGTTCATTGGACTTATTAACATTATATTTTATCCTTTATTTGATCACTTAATGGTAGTTTTCATCTATTACATACTTGTGTCCTTGACTATAGAGGAGGAGAATGCAAGACATTTATCGATAGTCATCGAAATTATCTAATACGTATAGATTTATGGAAAGATGTTGATGTTTTATATTTGTATTCAAGAGGTCCAATTAATTTCACATGTCATATGTGAAGAAAGAGTGGGATTGGATCTAGAAAAGATTTAGTTAGAGATAGTCGGGGATCCCGCAAGAGCAAGTCTAAGTTGTGATGTTTCATTAGGCGGGTGATATACTTTCAGATTTTCATGGCCAATTTTTCAATGAATTATTCAACTTTAGATACTTTGAACCAAAATTGGAATTATTTAATGTATATATAAGAAATATATATGTATTTTTAGAAGTTTTGGTGAAGGCTGGTGAGCTTCCCCCATCCTGAGAGTTACAGAAGAGGGTGTTGAGTATATTTTTTTGAGATTTATTTAGATAAATTTTTTTATGTGTTATGATTTATATTTAGGCGATGAGTTAATATGTGTAATATCATCTAATACACCATGAGAATAAATAAATGACCCATTATTGGGAGATGGTAGTAGTGTTCTTCACCCTGATAATGTGGTATTAATACATTTTGGGTGACCAGTTTAACAACTATTCTAACCACAAGTTTCTCAAGTATATATTTTTGTACAAATATCATATATTGATATATAGGTGGTTGATAGAGTGAATCTAGTATAATGACTTTGATATATAATATATTCTCATGAAGGTAATATAGATGAATATACTATTAATATTAAATATTATTCATAGTATTTGAGAGAGGATTTTGAGTAGTTGGCCTAGTCGTAGATTTCCATAGTGGATGAGGTTGAAGTATATTACCTCAAATTTATGGTTTAGACCACTATTAATATCTTGTGTGGTTTTGAGGTTTATATTGGAGATATATATTATGGGACCATACATGTTCTGATATCCACTAGACATTCTTCTTGATGGATTATATGAATGGGGGGACAACATCACCCTTTTGCAACAATAGATAATGGTAAAAGTGATGAAAAAAGGAGTTTTTGGAAGAGTTATATTTATCACCCTATGTGGTACATCCATTGGTTGAAAATATGTACGAGGATCTTTGGATTTCATTCTATTGTCTTAGGATAACAATGTTTCATAGATGAGTCTATCTTTAGAAGCCTCACTTTTCAATAGGTGAGGGCTGGGCACTAGGTCCCTGTAGGTTGGGATCATCCCCAAGATACTTCATAGGGTAAGTGGGATGGTATATTGTTGTATTGTTTCATAGGACATACATGATCCACTATAGGTCATGAAGAAATCATGGTTTTTGAGGAACGACTCACTAATTTAGTCTACTTCATCGCTATTTAGAAGACATGTTTAGTAGAGATTTTGGGATTCTTTCACATGTATTCAATAGTTTTTCTTCATTGAGTTTCTTTATGATCATATAAGACTATGATTCATGCTTAACATCATAATTATGTATAGGATTATTGGCAGCCTTTGGTACTTTGTTGTAATTGTCTATGGTGTTTCACCCCAATTTAAATGACTATATCGAGAGGATCATTTATTTTCTAGGGGTTATATTTTCAGAGTAAATGTTATTTTATTTACATAGATAAGAGGATCACATAGCCTTAGTGGTGATTTCATGTAACCTTAACTACCATTCCACTATTAATATGAAACCATTCAAGGCCTTATATGGGACTAACTGTGCATCACCACTATTCTATACCGATCAAGGGGAGTCATCACTCATTGGCCTAGAGTAAGTGTGCAAAAAAATATAGAAGTTGAAGATCATAAAAGAGGGGGTTTGGACTCTGTAGATCTATAAAATGTATTTTGTGGTCATATGAGGGGGCATATTCAGTTTGGAAAGGGAGACTATGTCTTCTTAAATTCCTCACATCAGTGGGGATTGTATATATTTTGTTGGAGTAATAATTCATCTCTGAGCTTGATTGTCCCTTTATAGATACTATATAGGGTTGGTGAGGTGGAATAATTCTTATCCCTACCCTCGTAATTATAACAAGTTCCCAATGTATTCATTATTTCATCGCTAAAGGGGTACTTTCATTACCTATCACATTTTATTGACTAGGGAAAGAAGAAAATCAAGGATGAAGCTACCTTCACTGAGTACCCAATAGAGATCGAGGGTAAGTAGAATAAGATACTCTTTGAGTGAGTGACTCCATTGGTAAATGTTTTATGGTAGCATGATAATCTTTAAGAGAGAGCCTAAGAGCAGTATAAACATATGTGAGCCTAGTAACCTTTCATATTTGAGTATGATTTAGCTTTTTGGTATGGAAATCACGAATATGGAGAGAATGTAATGGATATTTTTTTCACTATAAATATTAATAAAACATTAAATAATATTATTAGATTCTTTAGTAGAGTTATAATGGGATATCAGTGTCCCAGGGGCCTCAATTTGATAAAATAAAAATAATAAAAATATTATATCATGCAGATGAAATTTTTATTTTATAAAAGACTAACACCCGAATGTTCTTCTATATGGGAAATTTAATAATTCCATTAAATATAAAAATACGGTTTAACATTTTGGGTGATATAAACCTTGGGTTTATTAGATGTTTTTTAAAAGTTTTCATGGGTTGTATAATAATTAAATAAATCAATAACTAAATTTATTAGTTATTATTTTTTCCTAGACATAATTTCCCCTCTATAATGAAATGGTTATAAAGAATAACTAGGTTTATACACATAATCATAGGATTATGAAAACACATAGAGGATGGTTTTGTGGAAAAAAAATGAGGTTATGGATTAGTAATTGTTTTACCAAGGAGTTTTCATCACCAATGATTTTTTGGATCTTGCTAATGACAACGTCCAAGAACCATTCTGCATTAGTTGTCAATCCAAGATCAATATATGATTTTTTTTGTTTTGGTTTAATCCATGTTTTTTTCTATTTAAAATATGACTAACCTCTTCTATAAAAATGATTCATGGTTCAATTGTTTATTTATTTTCATATAATTATGAATTAATGTTTTTTTTCTTAATATATGATTTAATATCCCTCTATATTATATTTTTTCTCCATAAATAGTTTCAATAAATTATTCATTACTCACATATTTTGGTTTCTAATTTTCTCACATATTTATTCAAGTGTTTATCGTCAATATTTCTATTTCAAGGATGGTTCAATGATACTCGGAAACCGATCATTGGGCAATCAATTTTTTTTCAATGGATCATTTATTTGTGTTTATATTCTATATTGGGAGCATGCTTTTGGTGGGATGCAATGTGATTGGTTAATAGACACTGATTGAGTCCTTTGGTTTATTGGATATGGAGTTCAACTATATGGTGTGATGGGGGATGAACCACACACATATTGGGTTGCTGGAATCCAGCTACCAGTGATGAATCAACTTTAGAAAACCTCCAATTCAATTTGTTTTAGGTTTTAATGATGTATCCTTTAATGTGGAAACATAGGAAGATAAAAATAAATATTGTGGAATTATATAAAATATCTAGATACACAACATGTGGATTAGTTGAAAACACGACATGTGGAACCTTCTTTGCAGAATGAATAGTTTTTTCATAGAGATTAGTATCACATTTCATGTTACAAGTCACATTTCCATTGAACCGATATGGGAAACCCAACGTGTAAATCCACATACATGGGAATAGAAACGATGAGGTACATATGTTGGACCATGCACACATGCACCACTGGGATATGTGGGAACAACTATTGTAATCAGACATGGCCAAGTGCATGAGAATGAATAGTGTATTTAGAATCAAGCCAGCAGAAACCAACAATATACAGAGGAAACAATCATACATAGACTATCCTAAACACACTTTATATTACCAACAATTTTCATGTACTTTATTCAGGGTAGGTTGAAGCCCTCATTCTATTTAGTTTCAACTAGTATCTAAGGGGTAAATTCACTTGGTCCATCCCTATCAGGGTGTGGTGTGGAATCATATCCAAATAATTTGATTAGTAATCCCCTCTAAATTAGTATTTGGTATAGTAATTATCCCTTTGTGTGGAATGGGGTGTAATTATGTATCATTCCTCTCTATGATGTGTAAGGTATACCATTACTGAATTCTAGGGCATATGATCCCTATCATAGTGGGTTACTATTGGTAGGTTTATGTATCCCTCCACAAACTATGGATGTGACCACCTATTTGGGTATTTATATATTAAATGTTTTAGCATTTAATTCTTCATGGAGAGTCCCAATAAGGAAAAAATCTCAGATAATCACCACCAATGCTTCCAAGACCAAACGAGTTAATTATCCCATATTAGTATTACCATAAAGAAGCAATATGTATCAAAGGATGATAGTGGTTATGACCTTCCTTTGAACTCAGTGTCCAACATTAGTATATCTATATTGAAGTTATCATTTATTATGAGTTTAATCACTTAATGTTTTTTTGTTGATTTCAGGGTGTCCTATAGGGTATGTTATAATCACCATTTCTTGGGTGCTACCCTTATGTGTTGTATTTTATACATATTTAAGACCTTTCAATTGAGTTCTAGGTTGACTAGAATTAGGTAAATAATTGATATAGGTGAACTTATGTAAGTTAAATGTGTTTAATTTGATATTAGCCCCCTTCATACTATAAGTTTGGAATATTTTATTATTTTGGTGGGATTTTATTGGGACCTTTTTATTTCCCATATGTTTTTCTTACTCTGATGAGGGATTTAGTTGTATGCATGAATAGTGGTATTCGTTATATATTACATTTCAGTATTGAATGGGTTTTCAATTATTTGTGTACATATACAATTATTTTATGATAAGGCCTCCCATTCATGTAAAATGTCTACTTAGTGTGGGTCACCAATCCCTAGAGTATTGAAGGTGATGTTGGGGAGTCACACTAAACTTGTATCTTGATCAAAGGGCCCCAGTGGGCCAGTACATGATAATAATTACTTGAGGATAGGTAATTTATTTGGTATGGTGGAATTTTATTAGAATAAATTTATTTTTTTGTATTTTTTCATTGTATTTTAGGCATTTTATGGTATACATGAAAGTTAAATATTAGTATTCTTGTTTTGGAGAAATATTTAGTATAATTATTCAACAAAACCTATGTGAAATCCCAAGTATTTAAAAAAAATAAATCTTTATATATATTTATATTTTTTAATAAGATATTAATTTTACATTAAAGGGGAAACTCTGTCCTATAGCATACTCGACTCAAAACCATGGGTTTCTCCAAAATCTTATGTTGCACACAACATTGAGTTTACCAAAAAATAATACAATAATAAAATTATTATTTTAAATGGTAGTTAAAACCGAGAAGTTGTTTTAGAGGGAATGAAAACAAACAAACAAACTACAATATGATTATATGTGTTTGTTAAATGTTTTTACATTTATCTAATAAATTTTAGAGGCTTAAAATTAGAATGAATCCAATTTTAATCATAAAATACTCTAATATTTTAAATGGTTCTTTTACTACTTTTTAATAGAGAACCATTTTCAAATATAGTTTTAGTCTCTTTTATATTTTCTAATTTAAAAAATAAACATCTTATTTTGAAGCGGGACATGAAAATATACTTTGGTTAAAATTTTGGTATTTGTCGGTTAAAATCCATATTTTAATGAATAATGAAAAATACTGAAATTAAATTCAAAACTACATTTCCATATATTTTATTAACATAGTTATATTGTAATTTTAATTTGTTTTAAAGTTTAATTGCATTATACTTTTATCATTTAATCCAATTATGGTCATTAAAAGTAATTTAGCATTAAATTAGACATAAACACATGTCAATATTTTAATAGTTTTTACTTCTCAAAAACCCTCTTTCTGGTTTTGATAATAGGAATTAATTTTAAACTAATTAACACAATTATTGTGATTTGAATTTGAAAAAATGGATTCCTTATTTGTAATCATAATGTCCAAATTGTTTAAAAAGGTATTTCTTTGGACAATCTGAACAGTAACATGAGTAATTATTTTCATTTACCTTGTTTAAAGGGTAAATCAGGTAAATAAGGGTGAAAAATAATATTATAATAATATAAAAATACTCTATAACATGTTATAATATAATTGGAAGATATATTTCCAATCATTTTTATCTATGGGTCAATTTTTGGACCTCATGGATGAACTTGGCTGTGATAATTAGATGTTATAATAATTAATTTCAAATAAAGTGAAATATAACATAAACATGAATCATTTTACTAAAATTATTTTAAGGTGGGGTTATATAAATAATCTATTTGAATATAAATAATAATTCTAAGGCTAAAAATATTTCATACATCATGGTATTTTATTTATTATTTTTAATATTAAATAAGTAAATTTATATATGACAAAATAATGATGAACTGAATACCTTATTAATGAAATATTCAAATAAAAAAATAGTATAAATATTAAAATAAATTTAATTTGAACATTTTGACTCCATCCAAAAATTTTATGAAAGATTATGACCTGTTATCATTGAGTTAGTATATTTTTTTCTAAATAATCATGTTTTTATGACTTTAACAAAAATCAATTACTAAATAGTGTGAAAATTTACATAAACAAGTTTAAAAATATATTATTTTATTAAATGATATAACAGTTATAATAATATTAGATTAGGCCAAATGATTTATATAATTTTAAAAATCTCAGTAATGATCCACTTGATGTTCTCTTGTCATTTTATTGTAACCATATTAACCATATAGTGTAAAAATACAAGAAGAAATGGTAAGTGTTAATTTATTTTACTAAGGGTAAAATCCAAAAGATGAGGTTAAATTTATGACTTAAATTTTTGTAAAACCAACCCATAGTCATCTTATACCTGAAAATTATCACTTTGGATCTATTATAATTTGAAAATAAATTTATAATAAAATATTATTTCAAGACTTTCCTAAAGTACCCACCCCCTCTTATAAAAGGCCACCAACTCTACCCACATACTCACACTTCGTAATCACCTTAGATCGTACCCATACTACTGAAATAAAATACCAACATAACTCCCTTTAGTATAGAATCCTTACCTTAGGAAAAATAAAACTTGAGAATGCCTTTTGGCTCAAATTAAAAAGAGTTACCAGATTTATAGGTAACGTCTTCTCTCAAGGTCCATTCATTTATTTTCCTTCTCCAACCCCATAACCTCTATTTATTCCATTCCATTATAACAAAAACAGTGTCCTAAATATACTAGGATGTTGTTATGATACTTTTGAGAACTAAACTTACACACACCTTCATCTAATGAATATATAAATACAGGTTCATTGTACGTCGAACTATTGCCTCGTGAAACGATGATTGTTCAATTTTCTCTTACCACCTATCATGGAGGCCATTATGATGGAACTATATTTATACATGATATATATTATATTAATATTGTATCTATTATTCTATTTTTTATTGATAACATACCTTTATTATTTCCATGTTGTGTAAATATGATAATTTCGTTTGAGGTATTGTGGACTACCGCCCCCTCAAAGCGATGTGACTTATTCCTGCTATAAAAAGAAAAAATAAAGGATGGTTTTATTAAATATACAATACATAAATGAAATTAATATAATAATGGTATTATTATATACCTTTATATCATTTTATTATAATTATTTTAATATGAAAAGATCGAAGCAGCGTTCATACATACGTATGACCTATCGTCTTTTTGAATGGTGTATCTCATTTCTTATTTAAAAAAATTATAGATATTATAAATACATATATATTGTATATATATATGACATTTATATCATTTATAATATTTTATATGTTATGGAAATTTGACTTTACATACAATTTACATCAAAACAAGTTCATTTTTAACTAAAGTACTGAATATCGACAAAATGACTGATATGAACTTAACTAATTATGTAATTTTTGAAACATGGTAATAAGTGATATAGCATTAATAATAAACATTAAAAAGGTTCTCAAGAAAATAAAAATTAACCCATGTTTATTAATTAGGAGCATAATGATTGTACGTGAGGAGTCAGATTCAAGGTAAGGGACTTCGTCTCAATCTCTTTTCATTAAGCCATAATTTTATGGTAAGAAAATCCTTCTTTAATATGGTGTATAATAAAACCCTTTTAATTTTAATTTCACTCAAAAGGAATAATTTTTAAACAAAACATTTAACTAAATGATAAAAAATGAATGTTTTTTAACGTATGTGGAAACAATGACTTCTCTGCCACCATAACCATAATTTGATATTTGGATTCCTATATAAGCTTTAATGTTTTAACAAAGTAAATGAAATCCATTATTAAATTTTTGGGTGTCTTGGTATTGAAAATTACTTTTAATGGGGATTTAATTTTTCAATATCTTAATATTATTTTGTGTGATTGAAAATGAAATTTTATGGGTGAAATATTGATAATTGAAATATTTTATGTGTTATGATTATATAATGGTACATGGAAATTTGATAGGTGGTTACATGATAAACCAATGATGGGTGGTTACATGATAAAACAATGGTAGGTGGCTCTTTGATAAACCATGGTCAGGTGGTTACGTTATAATAACTAATTCATTTAGTATGAAACTCAGCTGTGTGGCTCTTCCATTTAGTGATATGCGTGTAAGTCAACTGTATAGTTATTCTATTTATGTTTTTTATGTCACAAGTTACCTTTATGTGTTATATGTTTCCTTCTATGGGATTTATTGTAATCTTTTGGTTAAAAAGGGTAAGAAATGAGCTTAATTTCAGGAATGTATATTCTATAACTTTACAAAGGGGAAAAGTGTTAATTTATGATAAAGTATTCATGGTTTACATGTTTTTGGAAGGCTAAAAATTTTACCTATTTATTTATCCCTTACTGAGATTTTTATGCTCATCCCATGTTTTGTAATTTTTTTCACAAGACATAATAAAGAATAAAGTCAAGGATGGGATCAAGTAAAATTCATGCTTTTTAAACAAGAAACGAACCATGTTTCTTTTTAAAAAAGAATTTTTTTTTCATAAAAAAATAGAATACTAAGTATAATTGTATACTTATATTATTTAAGTTGTTATGTATGAGTTATGACCTAATTCTCTAAACATCCAAACCTGAAAAGATCCTCGATGTTAATTAATGTCAAATTGTTGACTATATCATGATTCCATAACTTTTAAATCTAAGGCCTTATAGTTGGAATCCGAGGATAGTTTAGATAAATTTAGGAGTCAGAATATTGTTAATAGAATATCCATAATTTTTTTTACTATATGGTCAAAAATATATAGCATTTAAATATTAGAAATTTTTTTCTTTTAAGATATGTTTGTTTAGAATGGTTATCTATAAAAGAAATAGATAAGCAGTGTTGGGAAGGCATACAGAGGGAAATAACATTGCAAATAAATATCTTGAGATGGTGATAATAGGAACTAAATCATTTGTTTTAGTGATGGCCCAATTAAAATAGGTGATATATGGTGGTGGTATCCATGCATGAGAACAACCAGACCAACCACAGAAGAATATGTCGACACTGGAGCATTTCATGAGGCAAAGCCTCCCATCATTCATAAAATCATCTAACCCTCTGCAATTTAGAGTGTGGATTAAAGCAGCATAAAAAACTTTTTATGTAATTGGGGTGTTCAGATAATCAAAAGGTTAGTCTTGATGTTTATTCTTTTGAAGGTGAAGTTGATCAGTGGGGGTCAATGATTAATAATATCAGTGGATGTGAAGGGATTGATGCCATAGAATGAGATGAATTTAAGAATACATTCCTTGAAAAATATTTTAGTAAGCCTATTTGAATTAGGATGCAAAAGAAATTATCCAAATTGATAAAAAAGGAAGAAGATTCTATGGCTACATATGAAGAAAATTTCACCTGTTTTTCACGATACGTGGAAATTTTATCTGGTATATTTATATTATGATAAATAAACATTAATCACGATTGAAGATTAAATATCAAAGGTAATTAGCTACTTTTGAGTTCAAAATTCATGAAAAACTTGTTTGATGTGATGAGAAGTTGGAAATGGAGTCTTTCAATAGTTTTTGGATCATTCTATAGTTGTGTTTATCGATGAAATTTTGGTATATTATAAAATTCTGGTGGAGAATGGAAGTCACTTAAGGACTATTTTGAAAATCCTAAATGAAATGAAGCTATATGAAATGTTTAGTAAGAGTGAATTTTAGTATCAAATAATTTCATTCCATGGTCATATTGTTTCTAAAGATTCAATAACTATCGACCCTTCTAAAAAAAGTTGATGACGAGTGTCCACGACCTACACATATCATAGAGATTCATAATTTTCTTGGATTATTGTGTTATTACTAAAGAATTGTTGAAAACGTTTCCCAGTTTTCTATCCAACTAACTAAGTTTATAGGTATGGGAGTTAATGGTCTTTTTTAAAAAATAATGTGATTATTTTTTTCATGAACTGACAAGAATATTTGTAAATGACCCTATTTTTTATACCTTCCTGGAATGGTGAATTTGTTTTATACAATGATGCATCAATGAATGGAATTTGTTGTGTGCTAATATAGAATTATCATGTAATTAGTTATGCTTTCCATCAGTTGAAGCCACTTGGGATAAATTACCATTCCCTTGATTTGGAATTAGTTGATGTTTTTTTGAATTAAAAAATTGGATGCATCATTTGTATGGCGTAAAGGGTGAAATATATATTGATCAGAATATTTTGAAATATATATTCACGCAGAAATAATTAAACACAAGATAGTCTAGATGGATGGAATTAATCATGGATAATGATTTCATGATATATTACCATAAAGGGAAGGAAAATAAAGTGCTTGCTGCTTTGAGTGGAAAGAGTAATGGTACATTAACCATGCTATGTTTCAAACAACATAATTTGGTTTTAGATTTGATGAAATTATTATTGGAAGTTATTATTACAGGGAATTCCTATATTTTTTTTAGGTGTAAGTGAAATCATCCCTATCAGACTGAATTAATAAAGCACATAAAAAAGATATTGAGTTGCAGAAAAAGTTAGAATTGGTTCAGAAGGGTAAGTTACCTGAATTTAATATTGATAAAGACTGTGTTTTGATGTCTAGAAAGCGATTACGTATGCCTTGGGATTCAAAGATGAATAAAGATTTATTATATGAAGCTCATATTTCTCCGTTTTCAGTTCATCCTAGTAGTACTAAGATGTATAGAGATCATCAAGAGTATTAATGGTGGGATGCAATAAAAAGTGATATAGATGAATTTACCTGGAAATGATTTATTTTCCAACAGGTTAATATAGAGTGATAGTTATTGAAAGGGATGCATAAAACTTTTTAGTTCTAGAGTGGAAATTTGAATATATGTCCATGGATTTTTTAGTGGGATTCCAAAATACTTCTCTATGTAACAAAGCAATTTGGGTGATTATTGAAAAATTGAATAAATCTTCTCATTTTCTTCTTATTAGAGATAAACTATCTGTAGATCAATATTATCGATTTTATATGAACGAGATAGTCATGTTTCATAGAGATACCCTCTTTATTGTTTATGATCATGATCTAAGGTTTACTTCTATCTTTTGGAAATACCTTGATAAGTCACTTGTAACTGAACAATATTTCAGTGCATTATTTCATCCTCGATCAAATGGGCAGTCAGAACGAAAAATTCAGACTGTAGAAGATATGATATGTGCTTGTTCAATGGATTACCATGGATGTTGGGATCAACAAATTTCTTTGGTTATGTTTTCTTATCATAAACGTTTTCATTCTAGTATATAGATTGAACTATTTGAAGTGATATATTGAAAGAGGTGTCGAACTCATGATTTTTGCGATGGAGTAGGTGGATGGAAGATGAACTGAGCTGAATTCGTAAAATAGATTTCAGAAAATGTTATGTTGATTCAATGAAAATGAGGATAGATTAGAGCAGGTAGAAATGTTATGCAGATAACTAGAGGAATGATATTTCTTTTGAGGTATTTGATCATGTGTTTTTAAAATATTCTCCAAGGAAAGGTTTGATGCATTTTGTTAATAAGGGAAATCTAAGTCTCTGGTTAATTGGGCCCTATGAAATTGTGGGGAAAGTTGGGTCAATTTACATTATGGTAGATTACCTCCATGTTTATCCCAGGTACACAATGTTTTTCATGTTTTAATGTAGAAGAAATATATGTTAGATCCATCTCGTGTTTTGAGTCCAGATGTAGTTTAGTTGAAATAGAATATTTCTTACGAGGAACAAACAATACCGATTGTTGACCGTATAGAGAAGGTGTTGCCGAATAATGTTATTCCTCAGGTAATGGTTTTTTGGAAAAAACAAATGGTTGAAGATGAAATATTTGAATCCGAAAAATGCTATGAGGCGGAAATACCCCCACATATTTGATATGTAAGTAAAATTATAGTTATACAATTTCCAAAATGAGGGAAAGATGTAACATACAAGGCATTTATAGAATAATACATTTTCATATAAATTAATATTTATGAATAAGATATTAAATTTAAATTAATGGGGACACGTTTTCCGATAGCTTACATGAATCTCAAAAACAGGTTTCTCCAAAATCATATGTTGCACACAACATCAAGTTATACTAAAAAATAATACAATAATAATATTATTATTTTAAATGGTAGTTAACACCTCAAATTTGTATTGGAGAGTATTAACAAAACTAAATATAATATTATTATACATGTTTTTAAATGTTTTTACATTTATCTAATAAATTTTAGATTCTTAAAATTAGAATGAATACAATTTTAAGCATAAAATAATCTAGTATTTTTAAAAGGTCTTTCACTGCCTTTTGTTGGAGAACCCTTTTTAAATATACTTTTTTTCACTTTTATATTTTCTTTTTGAAAAAATAATCTTCATCTTTAAAATAGGGACATAAAAATTTAATTTGGTTAAATTGTTTGTATTTTTCTCAAAAAATCCATATTTTAATAAAATGTGAAAAATACTGCATTTTAATTCAAAACTACATTTTCATATAATTTAATTATATAGTTAGATTGTAATATTAATTTTTTTTAATGTGTAATTGGTTTATTTTTTACCATTTAATCTAATTTTGGTTATTATAAAAAATTTCAAATATAAATTGGACATAAACACATGCCAATATTTTGTAAGTTTGTTACTTCTTAAATACCTACTTTCTAGTTTTGACAATATGGATTAATTTTAAATTAATTACAAATTTTTTCGTGTTTTGAATTTTGGAAAATTGATTAAATTCCTGGAATAGTAAGGTACACTTTTTTTAAATAGGCACCTTTTGTTTTTGGACATTGTGAACAATATCTTTAGTGGTTTTTTTATTTACCATGGTTAATGTGCAAATTAGGTAAATAAGGGTAAAAAAATAATATATTAATTTAACAAATCACTAAAACATGTCATTATACTATTTGATGAGATATTTCTGACCATTAGCATCCTTGGTTCTATTTTAGGACCCCATGGAGCCGCTTGGGTGTGATAATGAGATGTTATAATATTTAATTTAATGTAAAGACAAATATAACATAAACATGTATCTTTTTACTAAAACACATTTAAGGTGGAGTTATATAATGTATATCTTTGACAATAAATATCAATTAAAAATATTAAAATATATAATACATAATTTTAATTTATTTATAATTTTAATATATTAAAGATATAAATTTATTTATGACCCAATGATGATGCAGTGGTTACCTTATTAATGAATGATTCAAATAAATTATATTATAAAAATTAAAATAGATTTAATTTGAAATTGTTATGAAATATATGAATTTATTGGATGATTATGACATGTTATATTTGATTTATTAGATTTATTTTGGAATTAATAATTTTTTTATGACTTTAAAAAAATCAATTATTACATAGTGTCAAAATTGGATGAAATGAGTTTTTAAAACTAGCACTAATTTATTAAATGATATAATAGTCATATTAATCTAAAATTCATAAAACCAAATTAGATAATGTGAAAAATTTAATTACTTATCCACTTGATGTTTTCATGTAATTTTATTGTAACCACATTAACCATATAGTATAAAAATATAAGAAGACATGGTAAGAGATAATTTATTTAACTAAGGGTTAAATCCAAAATATGAGGTTAAATTTGTGACCTAAACTTGTCTAAAACCTCTTGTTTGAGAGTATTTGGACCCATAATCATTTTTCCTCTAAAATTGTCACATTGGAATTATTATAATTTGAAAATAGATAGATAAAAAAAATAATATTTCAAATCATTCCTAAAGGGCCCCTCCTATGTCTTATTAAAGGCCACTATCTCTACCCACTGACTAACACCTCTCATGCCCCTTGTCTCGTACAAAATATACTAAAATAATCTCCGAAAATACATACCTTCACCCTAGAATAATTACCTTGGGAAGAAGGCAATTCCAGAAATCCATTAGGCTTAAATCAAAAGGAGTTACCCGATTTATAGGTAACATATTTTCTCAAGCTCCTTTCATTTATTTTTCTTCCCAAACCCCCCTAACCCTCTTTATTCAATTATTTTATTATAAAAAATTATCCTTAATGTACTATAATTTTATTATGATAATTTTTAGAACTAAGCATACGCACACCTCTATCTAATGGATATAGAAAACACTCTTTTCTATACAGCGAACTACTGCATCACAAAACAATGATTGTTCAATATTCCCCAACCACCTCTCACAGTGGAACTTATAATGGATCTATATTTATATATTATATTTAAATTTTCTATATTCTTTTTTTATATTTATTTATAATAATCCTTTATGCCTTCCATGTTGTGTAACTACAATAATTTTATTTGAGGAAGTGTGGACTACGACCCCTTCAAAGCGTTGTGACTTGTTCCCACTATAAAACAAACTTATAAATGGATGTTTTATTTAAAAAATGATACATATATGACGATAATATAAAAATGGTATTATAATATACATTTATATTATTTTATTATTATTCTTTTAATATGGAAATGAAATGAAAGTTGCATTGATGCGTATATACATCTTATCGTCTCCATGAACGGTGAATTTACTTTCATATCTGAAAAAATTATAGATATTATAAATTCATATGCACTTGATATATATGATATATAAATAATTAATAATATTCATGAGATTATCTAATTTTTACTGCATGGAAAATTTACATCAAAACGAGTTCATTTTTGACTCATGTACCGAATATTGAAAAAATGACGGATATAAACTTAAATAATTATGTAATTTTTATAAAATTGTAATTGTTGATATAAAAGGAATATTAAACATGAAATAGGTTCTCAATAAAATATGAATTAACTAAAGATTATTATTCAGGAGCATAAAAATTATACGTGATGAGTTAGACTCAAGGGATTTCATCTCAATCTCCTTTCATTGAGGCGTATTTTGATGGTATACATCACCTTATTTTTTACTGTGTATAATAAAACTCTTTGAATATAAATTTCATTCAAAGGGAATGTTTTTTCTATGAAGCATTTTACTAAACAACAAAAATGAACTTTTTTATCATATGTGGTGACAACGAATTCCCTACCTCCATAACCATTTTTTGATATTTGGCTCCCTCTATAAGCCTTAATGTTTTTTAAAATGGAAAGTAACCCAATATCAACTTTTTGAGATTTTTGGTATTGAAAATTATTTTCAAAGTGGATTTACTATTTTAATATCTTGAAATGATTTATTGTTACTAAAAATGATATTTTATGAGTGAAATGATGATAATTACAGTCTTTTACATGTTATTATTATATAATGGTACTTATACATTTGACGGGAGGTTATGTAATAAAACAAAGATGGGTAGTTACACGATTAATAAAAGATTGGTGGTTTCATGATAAATAAAATATAGGTGGTTTGGTTATAACCTTCAATGATTTGGGTATGGAAGTCGGCTGTATGGCTATTCAATTTAGTGATATTTGTGGAATTCGACCATATGGTTATTCCATTTGAGTATGTTTTTGTCCCATGTTACATTTATATTTGATATATTTATTTGAATGGGATTTATAGTAATATTTTGGTTTCAAAACCTGTAAGTAATGAGCTTATTTTTAGTGAAATATATTTTACAAGTTCATAAAGGTGAAAACTATTACTTTATGATAATGTATTCATCGTTTACATGTTTTTGAAAGGATTAGCGTTTTTCTTCATTGTGTATCCCTTACTAATATTCCTATGACCATCCCAAGATTTGATTTTTTTTCACAGGACATAAAGAAGAATAGAGTCATGAATGGGATAATGGAATAGTCAACCTATTTAAAAATGAATCAAACCATGTTTCTTTTTAAATAAGATTCTGTTTTATGAAAACACTTGATATTGAGTAGAAGTGTCTACTTGTAATATTTATGTTGTTATGTATTATTAATGACCAAATTCTCTAAATCTCTAAACTTGAAAGGATCCTCTAAGTGAATTAAAGTCTAATTGTTGACTTATAACAAGATTATGTTATGTTTTAGTCTAGGGAATTATAACCTATGCTGATGAATAGTAGTAAATATTTTATGTAAAAGAAGTAATTTTTATGTTTTCTGATTTTATTTTTTAATAATTATAAAAGGGATCCGATTATGTGTAAATTATTAAACTCAATATCTATGTATAAATTATAGCAGTTGGATGAGGTAGTGTTATAGAGACAATGAATCTTATGTTGGAGATCAAAAATGTACTCCATGGATAAAAAATATGTTTCCTCATCTTTATAAGGTTCCACCAAGACAACATAGGCTACACCCGCCCTTGAAGAAGCATCATCCCCCAACATTTCCTAATACTAATCACTCAGAGACCATTACCTCACAAATATTTTCCCATGGTTTTACTCTACACTATATATATCATAATTTATTATTTCTGGACTTTACAAGGTGTTGAAATTTTTCCAATACTCCCTCACTACATAGTTAAAAAGAAGTCCCTAAAACATAACCACTATTTCAACACTCTATTTTGGAATAATTTTGAATGTCACCACAATGTATCCTTGTGTATTCTAATGGAGTCTGAAGGTAAAAATCATCAGGCATAAAGATGCGAACTCTATGTAGACCAATAATGGGCAAACATTTAAAAATGATTTATACCACAAGATAATGAATCCTATGTCTAATAATAAATTCTATATAAAGTTCTAATGTTTACATGGTTACCCTCTTAATGATACCTCACTCTCGAGATAATGGATAAAATTACAAAACCTCCTTTAGAATCCCTCATAATTTCCTAAGGGGGAAGAAAAACTAATAATAATAAGTAGAGGATATGAAATAGTGATAGTATATCCACTTTGGATAACAATATCATTTAATATCACACATATACATACTATAGGGGGACAAAAATTATTACAAGTACTCTACTTCCTAGCCAATTCATCTAAGGTTTCAAATGGGATTCCATGTGGAGGATGATCATAGTGAGAGTCTAGGAAACTAAAAATAATTATTCATAAGAATGAATTAAATTATACCATATGGAAGTGATTTTTTTCTTTAACTTCGATAATTACTTATCACACTTATGAGTGTGAAATGAAACTAAAAAATTTATAATAGGAGGTTAAATAAAATATAAAAGGAATAAAAACTATATTTAAGTCACACTATGAAGAGGGAATGAATTTTATTTATATAATATGAATAATTCTTGGGGGAATCTCAGGATAGAGGATAGAAAATGAGTTATAGAGGAGTTGGCACTGATTATCAAGGATCAATGATCCTTATTTTATCTGTTATCAATTTTCATATTTCATGATATGCATATCTTGGTTTTAATAAAATAATATTGTTTTAGTTAATATATTAATTTATTTTTACATTATTTAACAAACATTGAGTGTGAAGTAGGTGCTTCATTCATCAAGTTAAAATTCATTCTTAGTTTTTTATAGGTAGATAACTAGTGAATTAAAGTGAAATTTTATGCATGCACAGGTGTCTAGAAAATATTTATATGTGTTTTTATATGTGTGTGAGGTATAAATGAAAGTTTAACATATTCTTAAAAATTAAGGCATATCATTTTTATTCATGGTAAGGGAAGTTTAGTTGAGTTGCACCTTTCAAAAGTGTGATTGACATCCACCCAGTGAGGGCCTAGAAAATAGAGATGATAACCAAGTCTAAGAAAGTTAGGGTCACTAAAAAAACTAGAGGGAGTGAGAGAATCATGATCTTAAGAGAGGTTTGGAATTCAAACTCAATGGGACATGTAATTTCATAAGGATGTCTTATGATTTTTGTGAGAGGGATGTTTAGGTGTTCTATAGTGGGTTCTCATTACCCTAAAATATTTATTAGGTAAGGCATTTGAATTCCAATGATAATAATTTCCCCTACAGTCATTATACACATTAGTGAAGTTTAACAACATGATGATCATTTTATGGGAAGGCAATTAATCACTATTTTATCAATTACCACATTCACATATCATACCAAATAGTTTACTTTCATTTATATAAATATGAATGAGAAGAACTATTGTAGCCCAATTTATCCCTATGAATTGACTGAAACTCCCAGTATAAATTTTAATTATTATCAATATCATTCTATTGAATATTAAAAGAAAAATAAATTATATTACACATTAAAAAATGAAACAATAATGTATATTTAAAACCGATGTTAAATAAATTTCTCCCTTTAAGGAGGAGAAAGAGAGATCTATCCTGTAATGAAGAGACCTTTTACATGAACAACATATCGTTACTCATTCTATTGGGTGACAATATAGTTGTGGAGATTAATGTTGAAATGAAATAGAAAACTAAAACAATATTCTAAAATTAGTGGATAAAATAAAATATATTTATGTTGAGGCATGCAATATAATGCTTAATATCATATCAACCAAGAATTTCTTTATTGTTCATGTAACATATGAAATAATAAAAGATAAATACATTGTATAGACTATTATAAAGAACATTATTATAGAAGGAGAAATTCATTTGTATTTATATAGAATGATTTTAAAACATACTATTCAAGATAATTTAACACTTGATGATACTAAATCTACTATATTTTCTTTTTATTTTTACTTACATATTAAATGAGATATTGAATAGAAAATATAGTTGATATATGAGGTAAATAATAGAATGTTATTTCACACTTATAATATTTATCCTTTATTAATATTAACCATTATGAAAAATTCTTTTTTAAAATTTTCTCGGTTAGAGTGTATTTCAGAAAATAAATTAGTAATAAATGAGGATTTAAGAATAAATTTATTGATTTAGAATATTAATTATAATAGAATTTGAAAAAATTGTCTAATTTGAATCATTTTAGGGTTTAAATACTTTAAACTTTTAATATCATGATCTTACAATAAAAATTAGGCATTAAAGGACTGTGATGGATGACGACCCTATTAAAATATTCTTAAATATTCTGTTAAAAACTAAAAAATTATAATTGAAAGAAGAAATATTAGGAAAATTTAATTCATAAAATTATATATTAGTTTTTCACAAAAATGTATATTTTTAAAAATATTTTCCAATATGGAAACATTTAGTGATTTAATGGATTAAGAAGTGTCCAAGGTGAATAAATTTTAATTAAAATCACTTAAATTATAAATAAATTGAAAATTAGTTAGAAAAAGTAATACATCATTCAAAACCTTCTTATTTAACAGATTTAGGAAAATCAAGATTTAAATATATATAGATATCGAAAATAAAATTTAGTTGGATAAAGAAATGAATTCACTTGAAAATTCAATATATATATATTTTAAAAGGCATGATAATAGAATTAGTTGATATTCATATGTTAGAAATCATAACTACTACCACATCAACACCTTGAAAATGAAAAGTGGAAATAAATACTCGAAAAATTCCTTCATACTTATATAGTTATTGGTAAATAATTTAAATAATTATTAAATTATATTTGAGTCATATATGTCATTATAGATGGTATGAGGTTTTTTAAGAATTCTTATAAAATTTAGAAAAATTAGTGGTTTAAAATGAAAAAGCTATAAAAATCTTATTATATTTATTATAACTATTAATGTTCTATGTAATATTTTTTGAGAATTTAATGTCAATTTTAGAGGATATATATCAAATTTAATTATTCTTTTGATAATGTATAAGTTATGTGGTATAAAGTCTTTGAAAAAATGTAGGATTATTTATTGAATAAGGATGATTGAAATATCGGGATAAATATTTTGGATTCCATCATAATATATTTACCCCTGTAACATCACAATTATGTTATTAATATAACATGTTTGGTGGTTATTGGGGATAATTAGGGGAGATGATTTTTTTTCTGGAGTTTGAGATGTTTTATAAATTGGGATTTATATTTATATTTATAGGGTTGGAACATCTATAGATGATGTTTTTGGTTGTATTTTTAGTCATGAGAGGCATCTTAAGTGAATGGATGAATTTTAGAATAAGGATGGGGTGTACTTGATATGAAATCCTCCAAAAATAAAAACACCAAATCATGAAATTAGGAATCAAAATATTGTTTGGGGCTGATTAAGGATCACACTTTATCCCAGGGGAGAAAACAAATGAAGGATAGATGTGTTTTTTTGAATTAATTACAATATACTAGAAGTATAACGGTGTTTTATGAAGGGTGTTATAAATTATGGGAAATTATGGTGTTCTGTTGGTTTTTCTTGGCCATGGGTCATGCAGTAGCCAAAGGGATTCACCACGTGATAGGTGAAGAATATTATATGTTGCATAAAATTGGTCATGTTTCCATGATTAAGGGTTACCATGCATAAGGATTTTTAAGTAACTTAAAAAATTGGTTAATTCACCAGAATTAAGGTTTCTAAAAAATAAGGGTTACCAAATGATGAGAAATTTATAATGTGTTCGAATAATTATGATACCTAATGGAAATTTTTTGGGATAAAAAAGAGTAATTGGAAGGTGATAAAATTAGGTGAAGTAACTGTGTGATGAATAAGGGGTAACATTTTGATATTTAAGCAACACCTTGTATATAAGGTTTGATACATAATGGCTTCAAATGTTAATTATAAAAATGGATGTCTTCGAACATAATGTCTTATACATAAATTTTGATATGAATATATGTAACAGTTTATACAAAATGATAATTGATGGTTTATTTAAGAATAAATATATCTTGATACCCTTTAACATGTAATGATTGGATTATAAATAAGGATTTGATGATACCATAGGGTTTTTAACCTTTTGAAAGTTGCATGTGTTGGCCTCAAGGGAGAAAACATTTTGTATGCACAAGGGGACATTCCATAATGTAAGATAAAAGGAGGGTTTTTTTCCATTTAATTAATTATTATATTGAGAATTTTCGTATTGTTCTTTCAATCATTATTTATTCCATATTGAAGAATCTTGAGAGGTCATTGTTCGTTCTTCTTATTTTTTATTACATGGAGTATTTATGGGAATATCTAGTTGTCTTAAGGTGTTTGATTATGGTTTTTATATCTATTTTCTTACTTTATATCAGTTCTTCCCCAAATTAATGATTTTTTATATTATATTATTTTTACCAATCAATATTGTATTGGAAATATATTCAAGGATATTGTATTAAGGTTAACACTGAGTGATATATATTTTATTTAAATTACAATGTCCCTTTCTCATTTGGTGATTTTATATTCATGTGTTATTAATATGGGTATATATAGTTTTTTCAATGATTTTTGTAATGTTTCCCATTAATTAGGACATGATCATGTTGACCTAATAGTCAATAATGACGGTATATCATGCTAAATGGTTCATTGGTAGTAGCCTTTTAATGAGTTTTAGTGGACCTATTAATCTGTTTTTGGCGAAATGTCTTGTATTCTCAAGGATAATGAGTTATCCTTTTTAAATATAGATTTAGACAGTTGGTTTTGAGGAAAATTTTAATTTTAAAGTAAATGGTTTAAAATAGAATTTCATGGCAAATGATATATTTTTAGGTGATTTTTAAGATGATATTTCATTTCATGTATGTGGTTTTCCAGAGAAACATTTCATTGGAATTTTGTCCAAGGGTCTAGCATGAGTAAAATATATGTTGGATGAGTTTTCTAAATGTTTTATAAAGATTATTTTTTTACTTGGATATTAATATAAACCTAGAAGGGATCGATTTGTGATTATTTTGTTTAGGAAAACATTGTACATAAAAGATTATTTTTTCTAAATATTTCACACTTTTTGTTGGTACATGATTTGATTTACAAGTACTTTTTTCATTTCATTATAATGCATGGATTTTTAGAAATCATATTTCATGTAATAGTTTTAATATGTGTTTGTATGGATTTATAGGCAATCAGTTGCATGCGTTGACCCGATAATGTTTTGTTTTTTCTGCATTAAGTGACTAGGTTTGACTAAATTGAATAAATTTACTCCCTATAGGGTAGATATGGTTAAAATATTTTTATGTAACTATGCTTGGATCCATTTATTGAGTTGTGGTTTTCCTCTTGGTAATATTCATAAAAACATTAACTTTTATAGCACAATTTTGGCATTGGTGTCCTAGTGGTTCAACATATGAATTTGGGTGATGAATCCATAATTTGTAAATGTTTTTTGGTACATGATAATGATTAATGTGAGTAACCTCTCATGTTTAGTAGGGGATAATTTTAAGGGATATCTATATGAAACTATTATAATCAATATATCCTTTAGGGACATCGTTGGATCATTTATACTATATTAATAGTTGTTCTTGTTGTTTACTATGTGATAAATTGAGATAAATGGTTTTGAACACTTAATGAGTGAGAAGATATTGGATTATAGAGCGATGGGATGGGGTCATGGATATTGGGGTATTCTTAAATGAGAGTTTTGTGATGGTATTTCGTTGTGTGTCCTCCATATAGAAAGAAAAAATGGTCTGATATTATTTTTTTGTGGCCTTTCATGAGTAAAAGGTGTTGGTATGGGGTGTTTCTATGTGGAATATCCTTAAAAACTAATATGGTTAAATATATGATATGTATCATACATCACCATGAGTAATATTCTAGTGGTATGTGATGATTTATATGATATGGTATGAGACATCACCCTCACATAAATGGTGGAAGTAGAAGAATTCTTTGTGGAACTATACCATGAGTGGATGGTTTGATCTATTAAAGAGTTTAGCTATTCAGATTTCATAACAAAATAACTTTTTTATGAGTTCTAGATATGAAATTATAATTGCTAATAAGCTCATGTTGTTGTAGTTTCGATCATGATGGAGGTTGGCTATTGTGGTTCCCTCCTCAAATTGCTTCCATTGATGCCTGATATTTGTACCTTTATCAAAGGGAACTCACCTCCAGAGAGGGTTTTAGTTAGGCATGTGGGAGAGGATTCCAATTAAGATTCCTTACTTCAATCACTTTTGATATTGACTAGTGGATATGAGTCATGACTACAAATCATTACCCTAATAGGATAATTCTACCAGTGCAAGAGGTTAGATATCTATATGACCTTCTATGATCGCTTGTTTTATGTGATGAGTTTTCTTTATGACCAAATAATAAATTGTGATTAAGTTCCATAATAGATTTCATGTATGTTGGACATTGTATATTTAAATTACTTATTAGAATCCTTTTAATGTGGCTACTACTTATATATTATCGATATTTGTTAATGTAGGAAGGGTCATGTGTCATGAAGTCCTAGTTAGCATATAATGACCTAACATGTTTTATTTTAAATGAATGTTGAGATATCTTCCATAGTGTGTGTGTTACATGATAATTTTTTTACTCGTTATATATTTTAATGCATATCCAATTGATAAAATTATCTCCCATTGTGTTAATGTGAGTAGGTAAATTTTTGGTTATTGGATTGACCCCATACCCACATATACAACATCAATTTAAATGTATGTGGGTTTAAATTTATGACTTTATTAAGGAATAGAAATTTATAGGAATTTAAAATTTGTTTTGGGTATAGTAGGTTTTGGAGGATGAGTATTCAACATGGGGTATCTTGTGAGTTAGGATACACACCATTTTAGTTCACTATCCAGTTATTATTCTAATTATGTATCTATTAGTGTTCTACTATTGTATTATAGGTGGATACTTGTTATACATTTCATTTTTTTATTTCAACTCTATTATGTTTCAATGCATGATGTAGTATATTTAGGGATTTTATATTCTAAACTACATGGGACCTCTTGGATCCCTATTCATGTATTTATTTTTATAGGATTTTCATTATATGAACATGTCATGTTGAAATTATTGATATATGTACGCATGAACCTATAAATATACTTATGTGGGAATAGTATTACCATTACTCTTTTAGTCCCATGTACTTTGTTTTTAGATTTTGTAATAGGGGGATCCATTCATAAGGTCCTGTAGCCACCCATTCTCATGTGATTCATTGGATATTTGAGATGGGGTTTTAAAAAATGGTATAAAATGTGTGTTTAGTCAAGAATATGTCAGTTTCAAGTGGAGTTAGGTTGGTGGGACATATAAGGTAAATTGGTAGCATGTCGAGCCATCATGAAATTAGTTGAAAATCGAGGTTTCAAAAGACATCCATGTTTAGTACTATGAAATATATAATATGTGAGGAGTTGGACTGAATATCCGATGATGATAAGGATTTAGGTTGGTATGCTTCATAGGATTTTACTGAAATATAGTAACCTAGTTCTTACATGATGATATTAACATGATTTTTATATGTTACATGTGTCTGGTATTTTATGAAATATTTCTTTAATTTGGAACATTCATTAATTTCAATAAACATATAATATATTTGATGTTTTCTTGAATATATTTTATGGGGTTATAAGATTAAATTACATTTTTAGGGTTTGTTTGATTGATTTTTCATATTTCATAGGAAAAATTTTTATATTGTTTGGTTATTGAGAAAGAAACTATTTTAAATGAAAACCCTTGTGGTGGCAGGGGGAAAGCATAAAATGGTTTAAAAACTCGTTATTACTAATAATGGCTCATAGATATAGTTAATTTGAAATAGTAATTGATTTTATTGTTTTGAGAAAATATAAAGAAAATATTATGTAAAATGGGATTCAAAGTTTATTTTTAAAATTGGGTTAGGTTTCTAGAAAGGATGGGATGTAAAGTACAATAAAAGTTTGATTTTTTATCTTAAAAAACCCCTTTAATTCCAAGTGGTGTTTTGAAAACCCAATTGAGTTTTTTGTATAAAATATTTTTATTTGTTTTTATTAATAAATTGATACTAATGAATAATGACTATATTGGATTTTACTTTTTTGGTTGGAGGTGACCCAAATGATTGAATTTTTTTCTTGATTAGTTTCTTGTTTATATTTAGAAGTAGTAGAGTGAGGCTGAAAGGTGTAGTTTTGCCTAGTTTATTTTTTAAAAAAAGAAACCGATGGCTACATTTACAAGGATTTCATAACTTTGTATGGATGATTCGGAATGAACCCGGTGGTTGAGTAGTGTGTGTGAATGTTATATCATTTATGTTTTATGAGTAACTTTTTTGGAGAGATCGATATATTGATGTTGAAGCTAGAATTAGGTGGATGGATGAGGGTCTTGGTGGTTTTAGGGATTAGATCAGTGGAAGTACATTTTCAATAGATGAATCATATTGTGGGGAGAACAATTACCTCGAATGAACCATTATTAATAGAATATTATAGTGGGTAAAAACATAATCCTTGAAATTAATTATTTGTTGGTACATTGATGTTTTTGGATTGATGGGTGCTTTTTAGAACTGCCTGAAAGTTATGGTGATGATGATGAGTGGATCTATTAGTAGATACATTATTTCATTCAAGATAATTTATTATATTAAATAGAAGATATTATATTATTGATATGAAAGTGATTATGGTCTATCAGTGGATGTTTTAGTGATTGGGAAGTGGTGCCTTCGAGGAATAATATGTGTTGGTGGTTGGATTTTTGAAATTGAAACATGTTCAGCAATCAGAGGGAGAAATTGGTGACTGGCTAGGGAACTAGTTACCAATATGGGTTAGGAGATATGATTGAATAACTACGATAGATTCTAGTGGAGACAATTAATTTTGGTGGGGATTTTTTAATTATATTAATCAATTCGAGTTAGTGAAATTTAGTGAAAATTTGATTTTTTTGGTCTTTGAGAAGGGTATGTTCTATGAATTGGGATTAAAATTAAGATTCCAAGGGATAAAACATCTCACCTTTTTGGATATTTTTAGAGGCTCAAGACGTGTCTTGGGTTCATTGGTGACTGTCAGACAAAGGATAAGGTTTCCATTCTATGAAATTCTGTCGTATATAGAATAATGTATTGTGACCTAGGGAATCACAACATGGGTAGGGGATAATTTAAGATCCCCCTACATACAAAAGTCACCAAAATAATAAATATTTAATGAATTGTTGATGGGATGGGATGAAATATACTGATGTTTAGTCATATAAAAATTTAGTTTGGCTATAATTCCTACCATAACAAAGGGGGATCATGACGTGATAAGTGATTAATAGGATGGGTTGGGTAAAATTTGTTATGTCTCTATACATAAGGGTTCCCATGTGTAATGGTTTATAAAAAATTTAAAAATTATTTAATATAACATATTTATGTATTTTCATATATAAGGGTTACCATTTAATGTGAAATTTTCAATATGCCCTATGATATATAAGGGTACCCTGAAAGGTTATATTAGAGTACATAGAAGATGATTATATTAGGATAATATCCTGAGTCACACTATGTTTTTCATTGTTTAACTCTATTATATATAAAATTCACCATATATATAACGGTTTATACATAAGGGTTACAAATGTTTTTTTAATAAAAATGGTACTTCTAAAACAAATGGGTTGATATACGAGGGTTGATCTGATGATACATAAGGTTTGATATCCTATGATATTCATTGGTAGTTATTAGAATATTTAATGGTTTATACATATTGGTACACAAGGGATAGAAGACATGTAATGGTTGAATGATATGTAAGGTTTTTGGATTTTTTAAAAAAATTGGTGTGATAGTCTAAATGGTGGAAACACAACATGGGCTAGTGGGTTCATCTAGGTTGTGTAGTGACATATCTAGTGGAGTAATCACTTCATGAAGGCAGGGTAACACCATGATATACCATGCCTAGTTTTATTTAACTAATTGATTTATTAGTCAAATGAAATATAAATGGGTGATTTTCTATTTCATCTAGAAATATAGTAAGTGTGACTAAATTATTACTTCCCTCAATCATCATACCCTCTTGGTATCACTTCATCAACTATTTTACATTCTTCATGATGTTGATTTTAGAAATAATTCATGAGAAATTCTATATTTCATTGGGTATTGGATGTTGTTTCCATGTTTTCTATTCATTGTTCTCAAAACTATGGAATTTATAGACTATTTTATTTCTAGTGATTCGAGCTAGATTAACCAAATTTTATCATTTATTGGATTACAATCAAATTTAAATGAGGTATGTGGAATTTAAATTATTGAGTCTCATATTTATTCTGTGGCTTTATGTTCATTGTCTATCATCATGGTTATAAGTAATTTTTAAGAATTATTTAATTATAACCTATAAATTTGGATTGGATATTATCACTATAATAGTCAACAAGGATCACAAAACATTGAAAATTGTTTATTGGGGGTGCCTTAGTCTAATGAGTTCTAATGAAACTATTTATGGGTTTTTTGGTGCCTTGAGTTGGATTCTAAAAACTATGAGTTTTCCATTTTCACTGTGTACTAAAAATGGGATTTTGAGGGAATACGTATTTATAATTGGTATGGTATATAATGGAACTTCAATGTAAATTGTAAGATTGGTATAGAATTAAAATATAATTTGAAAACAAGTGTGGGGTTTTCTAGATAATAATATTGATGAGATTTTTTCCAAGGACTTAGTTTTCATAATGATGGCATGAGATTCCTTTTTAAATGGTTTATAAATAGTATTTTGAAATAGTTTTAAGGGAAATATAGAAATACATGGTTTGATAATTGTTTTGGTCTAGCTAACCTCATGTGGGAGGCAAAATATTTTGTATTATTTTCATGTTTATTTGAGATTTATAATTTGATTGACTATTATATTTTTTATTGCATGACGATTCATGTCTATTTTGTATACATTATAGTCTTATAACCTTAATGTGTTATTGTATAGATTTATGATTATGTCATTAAATGAAATGATGTGATATTGTTTTAAAATTTGTATCATATACCTAGGATTACAAAGAACCATGATCTTCATACATTAATATTTCATATTTTTTAGGAATATTCGATAAATTTCATAAAGACATGCTTTTTGGACCATAATGGTTTACTTTCATTGAAGACTTTGTAAAAAATATTCTTATTTCATGAAATATATAAAAAATATATAAAAATATCTTCTCATTCTCCTTATAGATAAAACCTATATAAAACCTTTATTCATAAACTGAGTAAAGGAAAAAAATAGAATGGGTGAGCTTAGATACTCCATGTGGGTAAAAATGGGAGATATAAATCAATGATCCAATGAAATCGTTAGAAAATAATATGTTTATGAGATCATGAAAATAAAATTCTGAGTTCATACCCAATCTTTCAAGGATCATAAACATGATTCATAACATAAAGCTTTATCATTTCAAAAACATGTATTATAAGACTAATAAATCAGTATAAATCAATCATGATCTATAAGTTCATGATATAATAATATGGAACCATAATTGGTATATAAACCATTTCATATGTAAATTTTAAATAACTAGAAAATTGAATAATAATGTATCATAAATCCTTACACATTCCCCATATCGTAATGGATTAGGCATCACCCCTGTATCCCATAGTAGATCAAGAACATCGACTAATCTCCTATAGTGGATCCAGAACATTGACATGAATCCCATTATTACTCATGAGATATAATACTTACCCCAATGCATTGGAAAGATATATATTTCCAGGTCCATTTTTTACATAATTATAACCATACATATGTGTTCCATAAGATCATTAATCATATTAATATATGATAAATAATTCAATGAAAATGGGTTTCCTAATCATTTCTTCAATCCAAAATAAACACTATAAAATAAATGGGTTTTATAAAAATATCATCATCATAATACTGACCATCATGTGAATGAATAAATATTCTACCATTGGATCATATCCCTAGTCACTAATTTTTTGTCATTTATAAATATAAATACCATAAAAAACCTTTAAAAATCTTCTATCACATAAACTTTCTATTTTTAAACACATTCGTAAAAAAAAATTTAATTCAAAATATTATATAAGAAAATTCATTGAAAAAAAATGGAAAACTATAAAAGAGTTTCTGAATCATTGAGTGGTCACATTTATGTGATTTTTTTTTTCATGTCATATAAGTTAAAATAAGACATTTCATGCACATTATTTTAAAAAATTCAAAAAGTCAATTGTTCAAAAACGGACATGAAGATTAATTTTTGAACCACTTTGTAAAAAGTAGAACATGGTTAAAAATGAATCTAAACAGTAATTGGTGAATAAATAAAACATTCATGAAATCATTTTTATAAAACATGGACATGAAAGTTAATTATTCTTGATTGAATAGTAAAACATTTTGATTTTTCATAAAATAAATCATTTTAATCTATTAAGTACATAAATTGATAAAATGATAGAAAAAATGTATTCCAAATAAATAACAGTATGAGAAGAAAAATTAATGAAATTTATCATATAAGTATCATATAATTTCTGCAATATAAATTCATGCATAACAAATCCCGATTAAAAATAGGGCTCAAACATAAATCCCTTACCTCAATTCCTAACTTCCTCCATACATGATCACACATTCAATATAATAAATAGAGGTTTATTATAAATGTTTTATAGAATTATAATAATATAAATAAAACAATTTATGATTTAATTATGACATACAATCTCTTTATTATTAATACCTTTTTATTAAAATTGCTACCTGAGTGATAATGGAATCGTTTTTCATGAATGTTTAATTTCGAAAGTCTCAATCATTTTAATTTTATTTTGGTTCTATCATCAAAATAATGATATTAATTATATAAATATAATATATATTAATTATAAATATTTTTAGGGTCATCCATTAAATTTATAGATCAAAAAATATATTACACCTTTCATGATGATGGTAAATCATACATACACATGCATGCTATTTTCATTTTTTGACAGACGAAGAGAAATAAGGAAAATATTAATTAACCATTCCAAAATTATTATAATATCTTATAAAAAAATATAATCATCAAATATATATTTACTAAAAACCATTTAAAATCAAAATTAAGATACTAATCACATTTATTTTTGGAGTTTGTAGTCCACACACACAGATGGGCAACATCATCATTTACAATGGATTGAAAGATTAGAAGGTATATATGATATTATAATTAAATATGTATATTTATTGTGTAAATTTCATAAATATACATCAATTAAATCATTCTATCCATTCATAGGAGTCGATGATGGAAAAGAAATTACATCAGTTTGGGTGGCAGTAGTCCGCCGTACACATGATCTGCTGGTTCATTTCCCATTTCATGGAATAGTAAATGGATATGGTTATATAATTAATAGAATAACATATAATTATTTTTTAGATATATTTTTATTTAATAAAATTTGAATATGAATATAATTATTTATAATAATAAACAAAACAAAAAGAACAAGGTTAAGAATTATACATCTTATTCAGGAAAACTCTTTAGGTTTATAAATAATGCATTCCTAAGATTGTTGTTTTTAAAAATATGGACCCAAGGAAATGGGGATGGATATATTTAATGGGGTTTTAAAGTATTTAGTGATCCAAAATTCTCTTTAAGTGTTTAATAGAGAGGATAGGGGTTTATTTTTATAATTTTGGTGAGTGACACACTTGTAAAATTTAAAGGCCATAAAATAATGCAAAATCACTTTCATGGAAAAAATATATAAAATAATATTTCTAAATCGAAGATAATTGACATAATATTAATTTTTAAATAATTATAAATTAAAATTAAAATTTTTAAATAATTTAAAAGAATATTTTTAAAAAAAACTGTTACTTTTCCCAATTCATCAAACAAATAAAATTTTCTAAAGATTCACAAAATTTTAATCGACGATAACTTAGAAATTTGGATTTTAAAAATTATTTTCATGGAATATTTCTTCCATAATTGAAAGAAACTAATTTTATTGTATGTGAATCGAACACAAAAAAATAATTTTTAGAAAAAATAATTTTTTTAAGCATAAAATTTGATTTATTCATATCTTGTGCCTAGAAAAAAAATATTAGATAAATGAAAATTCACGGACTGAATATGAAATATAAAATTTTATTTAAATTAATTCACCAATGTTATAAATTTTAATTTATTAAGATAAATACAAATTTTCCACAAAAAAACAATTATTTCAGAGAAAAATTTCAATATTAAATTAATTTTTTAATTAATTTTTTAATTAATTGATAAACAAATAATTGATTTTTAAAAAATTTAATCAATAATTGTTTTTATAATTTATCTACACTTATTTATAATCACCAATTAAATTTATAGCTATTAAATATCATATAATAATATTTTAATTGAATATGGTGGGGGTGTTTACTCAAAGTTCAGTGTAATACGAGCTACTAATGAAATGAAATTAATTTTTTTAAAAAATATTTCATAAAATTGCAATGTGTTTCATTATACCACCATTACAAAATAATTTCATTCCAAAAATTACATCTCTCTAATATAGAAAACTGAGGATACCTCTGGCTCATCATATCCCTTGGTTACTATGTAGCATCACCAAATAAGTAGTTTTATCACAAAACATTTACCAGGGGAGTGGTCTTGTTTTACCGCACAATCTCTATATGATCTAAAATATCCACCAATCATTCCTCATAAAAGAGATCCTAATTTTGTGGTATGACCTATGCTTTCAATATATGTGATAAATCAAGTATGTAAATCCTCTAGAGAGATACGTGGAACACATCGTGAACTTGAGATATGTTTGGCAGAAGTGACAATTGATTAGCTACCAGCATGACATGATTAAGAATATTGAAGTGTCCAGTACACCTAGGGATAAAAATTTATTTCGTTTAAAATATCAAAACCTTATTCTATGGTTTTTTTCACAAAAGTACCTTACTAAAAACATTAATATCTATATATCATTGACGTTTATCAGAATAACACATCAATTGACTTTTTCTAGAACATATTTGTTATGGAAAGTCTGTAATCTAAATTCCATTTTCAGCTAGATATTGTATTAATATATTTCTTTCTCAAAAATTAATTCCATATTGTTTATTTTATATATATAATTCCATATAGATATTTTTAAGGATCCATATGAATTCTCAAGGGAAAGCTATTGTTGTATGAAAACTCCACTAGAGGAAGGTGCTGATCAAACCCACATTTAAATTATAGAAAAAAAGATATCAACATAGCTTCCAGTTTTTGTGTGGTTATCTTAGAATGAACATCTGTTTAAGGATGCTAATATGATCTGAAAGCTAAATATATATTCTAATCTTACCGAAGACTTCCCCATAACATCTTGGTAATCCTCAAATCCGGCCCAAATATTATATATTATGGTACTCAATGCAACATTTCTTCTTCATTTATATATATTCTTTCAAGATGATCAAGAATTCTTTTTTTTCAAATGGTAATAATGTGTGATGAATTCGTAATGAGGTGTACTATAACCCAAATTTAATTATATCCATCATATATGTTAGGGAGACCGATGAAAAAATTAAGGGTGATGTTTTCCAATATGCATTTTATTATGGGTAATGTTTGTAGCATCCCCTTATACTTCTCTCTCCAATAATTAACATCATGATATACCATAAACTGAGATGAAAAATTTAAAATATCTCTTGTCATGTTGTCCCACTAAAAATACTCTTTTAAATATATCTACATCTTTGTTATTATAGGATGAATATTTAATTAAAAAGTAAGAGTATCCTCTAATAGATCCTTAAAATATGGTATGGATGGAAAACAGAAATAGTTCCTAAAACATATCATTCCATATCAACCCTGGATGAATTAAAGAACATTTATAACCTTCTTATATAGTTCCGCATCCTCCTTCAACACTCATTTAATACACATAAGGATAAATGTTTTAACCCTCAGTTGTGAAAGATAATATTTATTCCCTTCCTTAAATATTTCTTGATCAATCCTTTTAATATCTATAAATATTATATTTTTGCGATCCTCATCATAGATGATAGAGCATGATCCCTTCAGATCAATTAATCTACCACTTTATTCCCCTTTCTAGGGTGCTAATGCATTGAGTTGTCATAATATCTAAGTATCTACAACCATCTTCTCTGGTGGATATTCATCTCTTTTTTAGGTCAATATGAACATTAATATTTTATGATAAATATATATATCACATCTATATCCATAAATATAATTACTATATTTCATTAATGTAAATATTACAATTGCTAAATCCAAATATTTTTTTTTAATTTGATTAAATCATCAATTTTCCTGAGGCATAAGATATAATAATATGATATTTCATGATAATGAATACCAGTCCCTTATTTGATGCATCAATATAGAATAAAAATCCTTCACCACATCAGAATAATGTGAGAATAGGTTCATAGATTATGCTTCTCTACAGTTCCATGAAATTTTCCTCACGTTAATTTATCCAAAAGAACTAGTCCCCCTTTTGGGTTAGCTTGGTGAGTTGATTATAAAGTCGTGATAAGTTCTCCACCAAGTATCAATAATATCCATCCAAAAAAATAAAAATATAGATAATAGAAACACTATTTTATCTGAACTAATTTTACACAACATTCATATTTAATGGATCCACCAAAATACTCTCATGTGATATTATGAGATCCACAAATGAATCTTTATAAATAAAACAATTCACACTTGACAAATTTTTCGTACTACTTATCTTTCCTCTAGGTATTTATTATAATTCATAGGTAACATTCATACTTTTACTTTTACTTTGAATATATAAGAATATCATATTTAAAGAGAGCCAATAATTGATCAAGAAAATTTCTAAAGAATCAATTCATTAAATCCATAAATATAACATATAAAATTTTAATGCCAAATAGATTAACGAAAAATTTATACCGTCCAAAAATCATATGAAAGGTTCTATTTGGTATTTCCACTTTCTTAACCAATAATCAATGATATCTAAAATGAAGAACTATATTTGAAAGGTATTGAACTCCATGTAGTTGATCAGACGAGTCATCAACATGGGGTAGAGGATTTTTTTCTTGGTAGTGATTTAACATTTATAGTTTTGATAAATTAGTCCTTTTAAAATTTCTATATATATATATCTAGTTTTATCCTTAGAGTCAGTGCATTTTTTTGGTGTCTTATGACCCTGTAATCAATATATCAATTTTCTAATAATATTTTATTACACATGCATGCATCAATTTATTATAATTTACCACCCATTCTTCTGGACCTCAGATGGGAAAACTAGGGACATGGTTATATCTTGAATGTGAGGTTTTCCCTTGGGGTGACATAAGGTTGGATGACATCATACGTTATGTGGAAGCTAAATGTTTGAAGGTGAATTTAATAAAATTATTTAACAAATTATTTATTTCAATTTAATGAACTAACCTAGAATAACCCTCTATAAATAAATTATTATGATGTTTTTCTAGGGTTATCTACATAAAAAATTTGGGATTAGGGGAGACAATTCTTTGTTGGTGTGGGGAAACCCAAGGATGCTAATTAGTAAAAAGATCAAGGTGAATCAAGAGGCAGGTAGAGAACATAATAGATCCTTATCATCATTGGAGGTTCCACTCTTCATGAATGATTGATCTATAATCATGTTAAGAAATTTTATTTAGGTATTTATGAACATTTGGATTTGAATAAAAATGGATTATTTACCTTCATTGATATTTATTGTTTGTTGTCTATATATAAGAAATAAATAGTTGAAAAATACTTTTTGACCTAGTTAATTGGGATTGTTGCACCTGATTATACACCTTGTTATGACATCTTCAAAATCATTTCATGATATCTCATGATCTATTTTTTTACTTTATTTATATTTAATCCCCCTAATTTTTGATCTGATTTTTGTTGTTCGACCATAGTTTCATAGTATGAAATTTCTATGGTGGTTTGGAATATGATTGAACCCACAAATTCATGGTGGTTGTGAGAATGATATATGAGATTGTGATTTGAAGATTGGCTAGGATGGATTATAGGAAGCAGGTGATAAAACCATGGATTTGGGATCCAGAGTAGTGACAAGAGGTGTGAAAGATCCTTAGTAGGAAAATATAATTTTTATTTTGGGACATTGGAGGTCTAAGATCGACGGTAGGAGATTACCTCATTGATTTTTTGTGGTAAAATAGTGTGTTTTTCAGTGTAATTTATGGATTAAGATACGAGTGAGGCTTACATGATTTTTAATATAAACCCATACTACATGGTGTAAATTGTGAAGAGAACATGTTTTGTAGTACCTTGGTTATGGTGGCTATGGTTTTAGCTGAGATAAATATCAAAACACCTATATTTTGACACAAATATTGTGTGACCTAGTGGTGGAGGATACAAGTGAAATTTAAGAGTATAGGATCATAGTCACGGTTAGGAAGACATACATGACCAGGAGTACACGGGCAAGACCTATTACCCGTACTTGACCGCATTACAAGAAAACATCACAATGTACCTGAAGAAAAACATATTTATATGGTAAATAGATGTGGGTAATGGTTAGGGACTTAGGTGTCCAAGACACACAATGTTCTATGTGTACATTCCATGTAGTGCCACATAGACTTCCAATACATGTGCATGAAAGTGTACGACCAACTGTAATGGTGAGGGCACACACATTGTGACCTTATGTACACACATTTTACCTCTCTTAGGAACTACTATCATCCATATATCCTTATTTCCACCCCATATCCAAATAGGGAACATGTATTCTATAAACCTAGTGGCACCCCTATCAAACTATAGAAATTTTCCTTCATCTAATTGTTGAACACCCTATCACATGAGGGATGATGTACTCTATATACTGAGTGGAACCCCATTTCTAACCACGGTGTGGGTCCTCTATTATATATTATTTCACCCTATAATTTTTATTAGTTGAATGGTGTGGTTCCTTTATAGGACATTCTGATATGTACAAATGATATATAGTGAAATAAAGATGGAATATTGGATCAAAAGGTATACTCATCATCCTTGGAGGGGCAATGGAAATGTATATCACCTTTATATCACATTTTAATTTCATTATGAGAATATAGTTTGGGTCTATTTCAGTATGGCTATGGGGTTAATTTAACTCTATTATATTTATCTATTTTCCCCATTTCTATTTTCAAGGTATCCTACTAGGAATGTATAAACTCACCCATGTATGGGTTTTCCCCACATGTGTTGTGTCTTGTGGAAAAAATAGGTATACCTATGTTAACATTGTTCGATCATAGTGATACCTTGGTGAATTGATCATGTACATAAAGAAAATTGGAAATTAATATCTTGGCTCTCTTATTTTTCCTCTTTTACTATTTTTTAGGTTGGGACTTCATTTTTGGATGTATGTGAATTTTTTCAACTTATACATTGGAATTATATTTTCATTATATGATATATTCCATAGATTTTTCTTCATGAATTATTATAATCAAGGTGTTCTGTTATATGATTACTCATTTGCACTTTTTAATGTTGATGGTTGGGAAAATACAAGCAGGTCCATTAGGAAAAGGTATCCCATTTTAGTTATTCCTTCCTATTACATTTATCTAGTCCTAGACTATTGTATCTAGGCTTAGGGTTCTCACACTGGGCCTTCCATTGACCAGGAAGGGACTAGTGGGGTAGGTTATTTAGAGTGGTAATAGAGAAGTTCAACCACATATTGTTGTTGGATTGGGACCGATGGAGAGAATCATTTGGGTTCTTTAGGAAATAGTGTTTTATTGTATTGTGTTTTCTTTCAAGCGATTGAATATAGTATTGGTATGATGGTTGATATGTCAATTCATGAATACATTTACTATCTTCTTGTTGAATCATCATAAAAAAACAAAAATTACTAAGAACTAGTTGTACAGTCAAAATAAAGGATCAATTCCTTTGACTGTACATCTTGATTCATCCCTGTATATTAATATAATCATCTAATCTTTATACATCTTGATCACTTTTAATATTCCACTAAAAAGATAACCAACTAGGTTATCGATAAAGGATCGTGATTAATATCCATTTATTGATGTGGCATTAGTTCAAGGTCCATCTAATGAAGTATTTTATCTAGGACTACAGGGAGCATCACCCATTCCTCTTAGGAAATAGATCATTCAAGTAGCGAAGGATGGTATTGAAAATAATTTAAGAATGAAACGCATGTTATAGAATTTGATATCATTGAGATTTCATGGTGATCCAGATCCCATGGAAGTAGTAGATTTGTTTGGGGATAATATTTGAGTCATTATACTGTTTTAGAATAAGACTGATCAGATATATTCATTTTCATACCATATTTTCTAGGGAGTAGTAGAGAAATGGTGGATTATAATGATGAAAAACCATGATAAGTTGAAACTTTCATGATGATAAATCTAATAAATTATTTTTGGATGTGTAATACCCTTTATACATGTTCTATTTGTGGATTTAGTATCTTTTTGATCTATAATAGGGTGATATGATAGTTTCTGAGAATAATGTGACATATACTAACATCATTATTTATTCCCTCAACATAGAACATTATCGATTATTATATGTGTAAAAATTTGAGTAGGTCATCCAAAAAGACATATATTCAATTATAATATTTTTGAGAATAACAAAAATTGGAAGAGTCATGGAGAATAATCTAGTTATACAGAGATTCCTGGGATAGGGATGTCAAAATGATGGAACCGAAAATGGTATTCATTGGGATGAGTTATCTACAGTAGCTAGAAAATGTCAGTAATCCGAAGCTTAGTGTAGGGTAATCCCATACAGAAGGGCTTATGCATGTGGATAAGTGGTATACTGTCTATAAAGGGGACCAGATCAACTAGGATAAGTGAGGTTCTATTCTTGTGATGGGTGAGGCCACATGTCATGGGCTTGCTAAAAAAACATGCCATATAAGAAATACATATATTGGATAAACCACCATGTTAGAGGAAATGCTATGGTAGGGATATAATATGTATGGCCAGTGAAGTCCATAGGGGTGTTGTTCTCATATAGGAGTAGGTGGATATTTATAGGGAGGATCTATAGGTGTATGGGGATGATTTGAGCTACATCCACCACCACCACATAGTGGCCCACACCATGATCAGGAAGATGTTGGTTAGTTGTATTCTTTAGAGGGGTATGACTAGGCTCTTCCCAAGATGATTTTGAGGTGTGATCTTTGTAACAATTGATATTTTTTTGGGATTGACCTCTTTAAATAATTTTATTTATTCAATATTTTGTGTTACATTCAACATCAAATTTAAATGAACTATGACAAACTATTAAAATATTATTATTTAAATATGGTAGTTATAACCTAGCCATTAAACTAGAGAGAATGAATAACATTAACACAATGATGAAATATATATAAAGTTCCTACTTAATAAAAATTTATTTATTAATTCTTAGGAAATAAGTACTCATTTTCTAGTAAAGTAACTTTGTAGTTCAGAAATAAGTTTTCTTCAAAAAATGGGGTTTGTTTCTTTTTATAAGTGAATATTATGAATAATTTTTTAAAATTTAAAAAAAAATTGAAAAAAAGAATATTATTTTTGAATACTTCTTGTAAAAATATTCTAAGTATTATTTCTTTTAATTTCATGAAGAGATAAATTTTTTCAGTGAATATATATTAATTCCAATTTTTATTAAACATTAATTTTATTTATATTAAAATGTATGTTTGTTATTATAATTTGATTTTAAAGTAAAATATTTACTCTTTAGTAACATATATTATAAATATTTAAATTTTAACCATCCTTATATATTCATTTGGTATAAGTTTAATTCTTTCCTTGAAAACACATTTTTTTCATGAAAATTGTTTTCAATGCCTTTCGAATTATGAATATTAAATTAAAATCGTTCACTCCTATGAGCTGAATCATGAAAAATGAAATCAATATTTTTAATAAATATTATCAATTTTTTTAAACATTTTCCTTTTATTTTCTGTCTGTATGAATAGCCAATGTAGTAATATAATTACTAATGAAATGGTAAATTAGTAAATTTAGTTTAAAAATAAACACATAAAGAATAAAAATGACCCTTACCCTTTAATCAACAATATTATTTAAATCAATTTCGTACATAATCTTCCAATATCTCGTTATATAGAATTGTCTCTTCATTTAGATGAGATTATGACCTTTATATTATTTTATTTAATGAAAAGTAAAACATGTCAAACTAGTGTTTTTAATAAAAATAATATTTATAATATGAGGTTTTATAGATGGTATGTTTGGTTGTAAAGAGTATTTTAATGTATAAATTATTTATCTTCATCATGATAATCTTATTAAAATTCTAAGTGAATAAATAATTAACTTAATTTTTTACATAATAATGACATAATAATTATTCCACTAATAAAACAAATCAGACCAATGATATTAAAAATATTAAAATAAATATAATTTCTATCATATTATTTCATATATTAATTATAATTATAAAAATAAAATTTTAGGGATGTAATAAAATATTTTTTATACTTCTATTAGTTTTCTTTATGTTATTAATGTTATTTCAATGAATAGTTCCAAAAATTGAAAATAATATATTTTATGAAAATAATATTTTATTAAATTATTTAAGTAGCATAAAAATATTAAAATAATACATGTTGGTTATTATATGTTATATAATGTCATAAATTCACCATATACGGTCTAATTTTTTACTTTATAATAGAAAACTACAACATTTAATATTAAAAAACATTTTATCATAGTTAAAATTAAAATTGGTTAACTATGAGTTACTCAAAATGAAAAGGTTTACAATGAAACCAAAACATGTATGAAATCAATTGGTTTATGTTATTACAAAAATATCCAAATTTAACATTAAATTTATATTAGTTGGTGAACCTATCATGAGTGTTAATATATTATAATTTAATCTCTTGAGGAATTCCAAAGGTTCCCCCCTCCTTAATTAATGAATGCCTCCTAATCTTTCACTTCATTACATTAAATTGAGCTCTCAAAATATACCATTATCTACCATATAATATTTTACACTAACCCATCCACATTATTGATGTTATGTTCACCCCAAAATAACAACCCTATATCCCTTTAATAGAGATATAAAGGAGTCATTTCGAAGAAGAGGTAACGACCATAACCGATCAATTTCATTTTTCAAATCATTGTAAAATCATAAAAATAATAGATATTTATCATAAAATAATAGATTCAATATCCTTTTTTAAATGTTATTATTATTATTATTAAAACATAATTACAATCCTTATTTCCCATCATACAAGATGTAAAAGTATCACTCATGTGTATGCACAAATTATCGTCCCCATATAGTAATACAATTAATTATCATCACCATCATTTCTGAATGTGTATTATGATGGATTTAACGTTAATATATTATATTTATGAAACAATTATAATTCTATAATGAAAATATCATGTCTACCTTCTTACCATTAAATCCTTCAAGAAACGATAACATCACTCGTGCATACATATAGACTATCATCTACATGATTAGATCTTATTATTTTTTCATTTATATTTATATTGGATGAAAATAATGATTAATTTGATTAAAATTTATGATATATATGATATAATAATTATTTTTTAAATTTGAATTATTATTTTACTTTCTTTTATTCTATCAGTCGAAAATTGAAAACATTATTCATGTGTACGTACAACCTACCACCTCAATGAATGGTGTAATTCAATTTTCTATGTCCAATTCCTGTGAATGATTATTAATATTCATATAATGAATATATATGATGGTTAATAAATTATTAATATTCTTGAAATTATTCTACCATGATCTATGTTTATGGAAAGGGACTACCAAACAAAAACATGCTTGGAAAACAAATCAGTTGTCAGATAAAATAGTGAATTTTGTAAAAAAATATTAATAAATGGGTTATAATATTTCATAACTAAATAATAAATTTTATGATAGATTTTAATATTGGTATGTAATAAATTTAAAATAAATTTATATTTATTCTACAGGGGGTCTAAATGTGAATTAAGAATGTTTATAGATGAGGTAAGAGTTTGTCTCACAATCTCATCATTATTCAAGATTGTTTATGTGTGTGTCTCACCTAGGGAATATTTCCCTCTGATAAACATGTTTTCTAAAATAAATTTCAAAAGGATTTTCACTAATTTCTAAAAAATGTGAATTGATTTTAACAGTGTTTTACTTTTTTATATGTATTATTGGAATGTTTTTTCATTTTCCAAATGACGTACTTTGTGAATTTTATGAAAAAATTGGAAGGAATGCTTTTTAACATATAAAAAATGATTATATTTTACCTCTATTATGAGAAATATTTTATTTTAACCTTATTTATAATTTTACAAGGTTATTTTTGATGCAATGTTTTTTCCATTCTACGTACACAATATTTTATAAAAAATAAGTGTTTTGAAAAGTGAAAAGGGTATTTTTTCTGATTTTTTTAGTAATATTTCATCATATTTACATGTACAAAAAATCTTTTTATGTTGGTTATAATTTATTTGGGATATTATCGTAGAATAAAATCCCAATTTCTTCTCAGTGTCTTTTATGTTTACGATAGAATGATGTTTATGAAACCCATTTATTTTCTGGGTTTATGATATGCTAACTGTTTTATGATATTTTGGCCCACATAAGCCTTATTTTAATTATGTTATAAGTGATAACTATATATTCATATAGTTCATAGGGAAATTATTTATATTAAATGATCTCAATGGGTACACCAAAGGTTATCCCAAGCTATAAAGTCGATACCTATGAAGTTATCCCATTTGTTAAGAAAGTATATTAATGGTTATAACATGACTAACATTTAATGAATGTATTTTCATGTATGTTTTACATAAGGTTTTATATAAATATGTGTATGCCAAAATCTATGTATTATAAAAAAGTTATAAGCACATGTCTCATGTTTCTTGATTTCATAATGATTCATGTCTTAGGAACTACCATGATTTATTCCATGACTCAATTTTATGATATATCATATACAATTTAGAGTTTTTAAATGATAATCTCATACCCTTAATCTCATATTATCCTTGTTTGATTATTGACATGTCATTTTTTTACACATACTAGGCCTCTTAGATTACACTTTTTATGCTTTCTTCCCTAGTTTATGTGTAAATTTTTTATGTATGATAAGTATAGGAAGGGTGCTTGATAGAAAGAACCTAGTGGGAGAAGATGTAGAAAATTTATATAAAGTATATTTTTATATTTCCATGTATTTAATGTAACTATACCTATACCATTACTTCATAGATCATTATGTTATTAAATGAATATTCATATATTAAGAAATTATATCTATGTTTGAAAAGTATGGCTCACTATATTTCGTACTAGAGAAAAGGTTTATATAATATTTGAATGCATGGATGATAAATCCTTAGTATGAAACCTAAGGACATGTCTAAGTGTAGGATAAAATAATATAGTTTTGTTAATGTTCCAGAATTAAATATGTTAAACAAAATGTTTTATATATGTCTTTAGGATTTAGAAAATTATATAAATGATTTTTCATGAATCCTAACAATAATTATTGTTTCTCACACTATGATTTTTAGATTATGAAAATGCCTTGAACCAAAAGGATTACTAAATATGATGAATGTGATAGAAAATTAAATGAACAACAACCTAAAAAACCAAATGTTATTTGAGATGGAATGCAAAATCATGTTGTTATGATGACACAACATTCTGAGACTATAAATCATTCCATTCTTCCAAATAAGAAAACATGGGATCAATGTTATGTTAAGTACTTCTTGAGGAACCATACACCTTATATTAGTGGGTACACTGATACCTTAGTCACTGAAAATTGGATCAAAACCATTGAAAATATACTTCCCATTGTTTAGTGTTTAGAACATGAGAAATTTACTCTGGTTGTTTATCATTTGGAAGGTGAAGAATATAAATGGAGGATTCTTGTCAAGAATACAAGAAAATGAGATGAAATTGAATATATTACATGGGATAAATTTAAGATATTATTTTAAAATAATTTATTTCAACATATTATACATAAAACATTTTACAAGGAATTCCTTAATCTATAATATAATGACAATGAATCCATTGGTACCTAAAAGAAAATTTAAGAATACATGCAAAGTACAATTTTGGTATTATTATCCAATTTAAATGTAAGTTAAATTGATTCTTCAGTAGTGTGAAACCAAGTATATAAAGGGAATTAACCATAATTATCTTAAATTTTTATGATTAAATCATGTTATATGCAATAATGTTGGAAATCCATATTGGAGTTATCCATAAATCTCAAGGTTTTGATAAGAAAAAAAATATGTAAATGAAAAGGAAATTATAAAAACAATGGAGGAATGAATATGAGACATCCATTTTTCTTAAATTGTGGATGGAAAAAATGTAGAAATTGTATTAAAGGGAATAAAAAATTATTTATGTGTGTAATAGAAATCCATCATGTGACTAAATGATGATGTAATGAGAATAATTTATTGAATGATTCAAATAAAAAAATCTCCATTTAATTGACCCACCGTAATCACGTGTTTCAAATGCCTTGAGTATGGTCATTATGATATCTAGTACACAAATATGAATTTTAATGAAGTTTATTTTCATTAATAACTTATTAAGCCTTGTAACAAAGGGGGTTATCATAAGATCACTATTTCATATAAAAGGTGTGATAATGAATGGTTGAAAGGTAAACTTATCATCCACTATTGAACAAATAATGTCTTATTTGGTTCTAGATGAATCAACTATTTTATTTAAAAATAATATTATTATGATATAATAGAATCACATGAATGATTATTAATTTAATTAGCAGTGAAACACCCTAATGGTTTAATGATTTAATCAAAATAATATGATATTTATTTATTTTTTGTTTTTGGGAATGTTCTTGAATTTTTTTTATTGTTCCATAGGTTGTGCTCAATTATATTTTTTTAATGGATTACATTTCTTTAAAAAAATTCAAAATAAATTTATATATAACATTATCCCTAGTTAATATTATGAACCAACATATAAACATCTATCAATGTGATGATAAATATGAATATCCAATGGAAATCACATATATTTTATGGGTCTTGATTCATATTCAATATGGAAATTCATCTATATTGGTTAGGGAGAAACTCAAAATTATAAATATACAAAAATTTCATGAGTTTTTTGATGTATTTATCATGGAATTTTATGGTCTTCCTCTATGTTTCAAAGTTGATTTTTTGAAAGAACTCATACATGGTGATACCCCTATTTCCAAGAATATAGGAAGAATAGACGTAACTGAGTTACATGAATTAAATAACAAACTATAAAAGAATCTGAAAAAGGAATTCATTCAACCAAGTACTTCTCTTTGGAGTGAACCTATAGTATTTATTAAGAATAACGATAGATCAATGTGACTCTACATTGATTTTTGATTATGTAAAAAGATCAGTATTAAGAAAAAGTATCCACTACCTCATACTGATATCTTGTTTGATCAGCTTTGTGGAGCTCAATAAATGTATAAGATATATTTTCATTATGAATATCATCAATTAAGGGTCATGAAGGCAGATATACCAAAGACACCATTCCAAAAAATGTATGAACACTATGAATCTATATTGATTCCTTTTGGTCTTCCTAATTCCCCTACTATCATTGTGGACATAATTAATAGAGTCTTTAGAGATTACCATGATTAGATTTTATTAGTCATAATGATTAAATTCTTGTATATTTAAAGAGAAAGGATGATCATGAGGATCACATTATTATTATTATGCTTAAGACCTCAAGGAAAGAAAATATTTATGCAAAATTTACCAAGTGTGAATATTGGATTTATAAATTTTCATTCTTAGGTCATATAATCTTATACTAGTGTATATTAGTGTATTCTAAATTGAAATAAATTATTTCACATTAGTATAGACCAAAAAAGGTTACTAACCATCAATTTTCAAGGGTTGGTTAGATATTATCAGCATGATTTGGATAAATTTTAATTGATATCAACTACACTAACCAAGTTAACTTTGAAGGCCTCAAATTTACTTTAGATAGATGAATGTGAGGAATGTTTTATGGAATTGATGGGATGTCTAGTCAGTACACCTACTCTTACTCTATACATCATTAGAGAAGAAATTGTAATATGTAGTTATGTATCAAATATAGGACTGGTATGTGTCCCCATGAAGAAGAATATGGTTATATATTATTCCTCCTGAAAATTCAAGAAAAATTAGTAAAATTACCGAAATAATGGTTTCGAGTTAGCTGTGGTAATTTTTTCATTAAATATATAGATGTATTATGTATATAAGGAAAGATAGGATATATATACTGGTCACAAAATTTGGAAGTATATTTTCACTCAAAAGGTATGAACAAGCTATAAATAATATGGTTGTATATGATAAAACTTTATGACTACTTAACACATTACCACCACTTTAAAGTGAATAGTGTGGAAGATTATCTACTTCAAAACAATTATTCCCTCTTATTTATGATGTGGATCAAAAAATATCTAATATGTATATGTTTTGAAAGAATGTGGATCAATATCATAGAGGGAGGGGTAAATATTTTATAGATCAAACGAATGATCAACCATGTATCTAAGTAAAGATTAAATAGGAATATAAAGAACATGTAGAGATAAAAAAGAAGACATGAAATGATCATGAGTTCAAACTTGACTCTACAAAAATAAAAAGTTTATAAAACTGTGTTTTCATCCCTTCATCACTATATTTGAAGAAGGAACTAATGGATGAAATTGATATTTTTTCATTATCTATTAATCATGGATGTAAAATGGTGTATATAGATTTCAAAGAGTATTTTTGTTGTGATGGAATAAATAGAGATACTGTATAGTATGTTTCCTAGTTCATGGTATGTTGTCAAGTTATGGTTGAGAGTCAAAACTCCATGTTCATGTTACCACCATTACCCATAGTAGAATAGAAATGGAAAAACATCACCATGTATATTATCGTCATAATACCCAAACCGTCTAAAGTCTATAATTCTATATAGGTTATAGTCGATAACTTTATGAATTTTTCACAATTCATTGTTGTTTGAGAATATTTTTCTCTTGATCAGATTTCCAAAATATATATTAAAAAAGTTGTCAGATTACATGGGGTACCAATTTCCATTGTGTCTAATAGAGATCAAAGGATGACCTCAATGTTCAATTGAAGTCTTTAGTAATATTTGGTTATAGAGTTAATTTTCATCATTACATATCATCATTAGATAGATTGTCAGTCTAAGAGAAAACATAAAACTCTAGAAGTTATGTTGATAGTTTTCTTTATGGATTTAAAATGTGGTTGGTATCGAGATCTTCCATCGGTAGAAATTTTACAAAAAAATTTCTATCACTCCAAAATTCAAATATATCTGTATGAATCCATCTATGGGTAGAAGTGGAGAACTAAAAAAATTATAAAATGATGTTCGGGAAAAAATCTATTGATACTTTATCTAGATAAGGAAATGGTAGAGAATGTTAGATCCATTAAACCAAATATTAGAGTATCTTCAATTCAATAGAAAAGTTTTTATGAAAATTTTCAGAAAGATCTAGAGTCTGAAGTTGGTAAAAAGGTATTATTATGAATATCACCATGTAATAAGGTTGCATGGTTTAGAAAGAATGGAAGGATATACCATCGTTATATCATTCCTTTCTAAATTATTGATCATATCTGGATGGTATCTTATAGAATGGTGCTTCCACCAAATATCTCTTAATTTCTTGATGTGTTCCTTATATATTTTCTGAGGAAGTACATACTTATTCCCTCACATGTAATAAACTAAGATATCATACCACTAGAGAAAGATATTTCTTATAATGAAAAACTAGTGGATATTCTAGATCATATAAAAAATGTTCTATGAAAGAATATCACTCACCTAGTTAATGTTTTGTGGTGTAACCACCAATTTATGTAAGCTACATGGGAACCTGATGATTAGATGAGGTAGAAGTATCCTCATATATTGGAATCATTGGGAAATTTTTTAAAGGTTAAAGTCATTTTAATGTTATGATTATATAAAAATCCTTGTTTTTTATGAAATATTTCTTTTTAAATATTTTTATTTCTTCGATAGCTATCATTAAAAACAAGATTTTAAACGAACTACGATACACGATTAAAATATTATTATGTTGGTGGATATGAATAGTATGAACCAAATTATTAAAAATATATAAAGTTACTAATGAATATAAATTTATTGGTTAATTCTAATTAAATAGATACTAAATTTTTTGTATAGTTATTTTATATATTGAAAATACGTTTCCTTCTAAAAATATTTTTTATTTCTTATTATGAGTGATTATTATTATCAATTTTTATAAATTTAATAATATTTACTTTAAAAAATGAATTTTTTTGAATTATTCCAGTCAAAATAACCTTAGGATTATTTTTTTTAGAATTTTCAAAAATGAATAATCTTTTAGTGAATACTGAAAAACACCGATTTTTTAAAAAAATTATTTAATATATATTAAAAATTCATTTTATGATTCTAATTTATCTAAAAGTAAAATATGTTATATTTTGTTATATATATTCTAATAAATTATATTTTAATAATTTTTATACATTATGTTTTGTATAAGTACATCTTTAGGCTTAAAAACACGTGTTTCAGGAAAACCTTTTTTGTTGGGTTATGTGGATTAAACTTAAATTAAAACAAGAAACCTATATAATTATAATCCTAAAAAATGGATTGAAAATTTTTAATAAGTGGGTAAATGTATTTTTTGTATATCCCTTTTATTTTTGGGGATAATGAAAATCACCTATCGTAAATTTATTACCACGGTAAGAGTAAATCAGGTAATTTAGGTTAAAAATAAAATGATAAGAACCATAAAATGAAAGTAAAAATTACCTTGAAAATACAATATGAGTACAATTAATTCAAAATATTATAATATTTGGTTATATTTTTAACAGCCCAAAATATTATGTTATGTCTATTTTTATGTTTAGTCTCTTCAATAGATTACAGTGCACACAACACCCAACATAAAGGAGTAATGAAATAATATTATGTGATCATTATATCGTAGTCGTTAAATTGGTGGTAATGAAATTTAGTAAGAAAATTATGAAATTTATTTATTATTAATTCAATAAATTTATTGTACTTTCATCTTGAAGATTTTACAAGAATATGATAATAATAAATCCAATTTCACTCAGAAAATGTATATTTTTCTAAATGAAATTTTTTCAAATTTTAAGGGAACACTTGTTTAAAAAATAATTATTTACAATTTTATAAATAATATTTGAAAAGAATAAAATAAATTTAAAATTTAAAATTTCAAAATTTACATTTTTTTATTTTTTGGTATTTTTATAATGAGTTTAATTTTTGATGAATACTGAAAAAATACAACATTTTAATTGAAAACTGAATATCTATATAAATAAATTGTATTGTTAAAATATATTTTAAATTGGGTTTAAAGTAATAGTAGATAAATTATTCAACTATTAATCTAATGTAGGTCATTGGAGTCATTTTAGTATTTCATTTTGATATAAAATCATTTTAAACATTTGTACGTTTTCACATTAAAAACACATTTTTCAACTTGTCTATGGAATTGATTAGAAATTAATTGTAGCCATTTATGTATATGAGATTTTTAAAAACATACTCTACATTTTGAATCATAATTTTAATATTTACTAAATATTTATCTTGTATTTTTGGAAAATATGAATTGAAAACTTAGTAATTTTAATTACCAAGGTTAAGGGTAAATCTGGTAATTGAGTGTGAAAAAAATATTTTAAATATTATTAAATTACCCTAAAACATGCCCAAATATTATTATATGAGTGATGGTCGACAAATATCATACTTGGGTTGATTTTATGGCCTCTTGGATCCACTTGAATGACTTTAATCACATAATATTGTTAAGTTTTAAAAAGAGTCAAACTTTTCACATTATGATTTTTAATAAGTATTACATTGTGAATATGTTATTATTCAAAATATATCATCAACTATAGATGTTATTTTGATATATACGTTTTTTATTCATCATGAAATTTTATTTTCGATTTTTATGAAATAAATAATTACCTTAAAGACTTTGATAATGATATGCAGTAATTGTTTAACTGATAGAAATACAAAATTAATGATATTAAAATTAATGAAATAAATATAATTTGATAAAAATAGTGTCTAAAAAAATATAAAATACATTCTATATTTTAGTTATGTGGTAAATGAATTCTTTAAGAAGATATATTGTTTTATTGTTTTTTAAAAGTAAATGTAAGAAATTTTATCAAAATTGACATTATTGTTATATTAAAATAAATAATATTTTATTATATGATATAAAATTTATGAAAATAAAAAATTTATAAAACATATTGGGATAGGGTTCTAAATTTCATCCACAATTCATTTATTCATCTTTTTTTAGTTTACAGTAATGATGTTGACACCTAAAGAGTAAAAATTTGTGTTTTCACAGTAACTGGTAAAGAGGTTAAAAAGGGGTTAAAATAATAAGATATGGGTATAACCATGACCTAAACATGTAAAAAAATATTTTATGAATATTATTATACCATTATCACCTTGATATATAATTTGCGTTGTTTGATGGAAACTTTTCCATGAAAATAACTTATATATTTTTTAAATTAATGATATACAAAAAATGTCATTTCCCTTGTATTTAATATCTTTTATGTTTCCAAATAGGGAATAATCAAGGCATGAACGAACCAAAATTTAAATTATTATCTTAATAAAATAAATTTCATTAAAAAAAATTATATTTAATTTTTATAAATTTTATAATTACATTTAATTATTTTTCAATGCTAATAAAATATTTATTTAATTAACAGAAAAAAATAAATTATTTTTAAAATATTAATTTTCATATATTTGGGATGATTTAATGTGTATAATGAATTTTATAGATACATAGGATATATTAGTGATATTTTAAATCATTAGATTCTAATTAACAACTTGTATTGATGTATTTAAAATAAAATTAAATGAATTGTATTAAATTTGGAAATAATAATATTTTATTGAAATAATAATTTATTAATTTATTTATAAAATAATAAATGAATCAAATAATCACAAAAGGGGATAATATACGGTCCTAAATGGAATAAAAACTTCATTTTTAGGCTATTTTTTAGTCTATAGATCAAGCATAGCATTGTTATATTTTAATATTTTTATTTTTTCCAAAAGTGACCCTAACCTCAATTATAAAAGGAAACCTCCTCCCCCACTTCTTCACACCCCTTAATGGTATATAGCTCAACCGAAATTAGATAATTAATATTTTATGAATCATTATCCATTGTATATAGGTTATAATCGTTCCAAAAGATCAACCCTAGTATCCTTAAGAGAAGTTATAATAAAAGTCTACTAACGAAGAGGTTATCATCCTTACCGACCATTTCATGTTGATTTCTTCTTGTACATCATCTTCAGGTGTTGTTTATATTATAAAGTAATAAATATATTATAATATATATTCTTAGATGTTATTATTATTATGGTACAACTATATTCAACCTTTTATCCATCGTATGAAAAACTATAGAACCACGTGTGCGTAAGTATAACTTACTGTCTCCACGATGTGTTATGATTTGTTTTTTTAACAGAACATAACAACGATGATTATAATAATGAAAATAGTAGATATATAACATAATAATGGGATGATATTGGTTCTGGAAATGATAATTTACCTTAAACTTCCCTTTTACCATTAAGTGAAAGATACTATCGCATGTGAGTACGTATGGCCTACCGTCTGCATAACGTGATGCGATTCGTTTTACATGTTCACCATTGAAGAATGATTATAAATATATATAATTAATAAATTTGATATATATGAACTTAATATCATTATGTAGATTATATTACTATATCACATGATCAAGAAAATATACTTACATAAAAAATCATGCATATAAAAATCAACCAGTTAATACAAGAAACAAGGGTAAAAAACATATTACAAGAAAAAAGGTGATAAGATGATATAAGTGGATAATATATGAAAAAATAAATATTCATATGTATATGTTATAAATAAATAAATTAAATTAAATAATTATGTTGTATTTTAGAGAACGTTCCACTAATGAAAGATTCATGTTACTAGTTTATTTCACAATTTCATCGTTATTTAAGAATGTTTTTCTTTAAGTCGCTATTGGGTTATATTTCCAATCCATGTTGATGTTTTCTAAATTATTTTTCAAAAACATGTTATTTTTCTCAAATTTTTTTAAATTTCAATTTAATACATTTTTTACATTTTAAAAAATACTTTAAAAAGAATATTTTTTTCCTTTTTTAAACAAAATTCCTTGAGACTTAAGAAAAAGTATAGATGGAATGTTTTGTTAAGATATATGGAATGAAAATAATTTCCATCCATAATGACACCTGGATGATTTAAATATTCCTTTTTAAGTTTATAGGTTTCTTTCAAATAATTTTTTTACTTTTATAATTACATGTCTTTTAAAAAAATAGATTTAAAAGTAAAAAATGTACATCTCTCATTAAATTTTAAATGATTTTATTAAAGTATTTACATATATTCCAGCACCCTTTATTGAATTGTTTTTTTAATTTCAGTTGATATCTCATGAAACCATTTACCATATTTTTTTGGTTATTTTTTGAGCAGTTTTACCATGGATGTAAACATTTGATACCATTATTCATATTAATATGTATAGGTCATTGTTATTTTATTCACATTTCGTATTCAAATTTTCCATACGAATATTTATGTTTTTCATATTTTAACCCATTTATATAATGTATTCTTTGGAACTAGTAAGTCATCGGTTGGGCCTACTACAGCCTCTCGATGCATTGGTAGGTCTCATGAGACAAAAGAGGCCAGGTTTTGGGTGAGACATTATGAATTTATGTAGGTAAGTCAGTTGAGGCCCTGAAATTATATTTTAGATGTCCTAAATTATGAATTCCATCATTTTGATATTAGTTATTTATATTTCATGTGATTATTCTACAAGAATAATATCTATTATTTAGTATTATTCTCGTGTTATTATTTGTATAATATTATTTGATCATCTTTTATTCCTACAATATTATGGTCAATTCTATATTATGTTCATTTTATTGATTAAATGACTTGTGATTATGTTATTTACTTCCCCATAATTTTTTATAATTTTTTATAAATTCTTCTACTCTTTATATACCCTTAATGAGCATTTGATCTCACCATTTCTTATGTTTTATTTTCCCCTGGATTCTAGGAATTTTTTTATGACAGATATGTAGGGTTAAGATAAGGAAATAATGGTGTTATCAAAAGATTCACTATGTTGTATTTTAAATTTTAAAATGTAATGTATGATTCATTTCTGTATCTATTCTACCAAAACTGATAAACTATTTGGTTCATTGGGATTTTATTCCTTGGTTGTTTGGATAATGTATGATGTAACCACTGACTCTAGGCAGTAGGGGTCTTTTTATTTATAGTAGGTATCAAAGAAGTTTTAGTAGAAACCTTTGGAACTGTATTTAGGAAAAAACAGATTATAGAATGAAATACTATAACAGAATTTTGAAATATTACCAATACAACCAAGCTTTGTATTTAGAGATTAGTTATACCAAAATTTTCAATTAAGGTTATTTGATTCAAAATTTATCAGATTATATATTATTTTTTCAAAATGTTATGATCTAATATGGTGTATTCATTACATTATGAATTGTTCCTAGTAGAAAGAAATGGGAATGACAACATTATACATAATCTAAAGCGTAATAATGATAATTTATTCTATAGGTTTAAGACAATATTTTGAAGGGAACTAGTCTCCCAAAGATTCTCATCATATGATGATATAATATCATGTTCTAAAAATAAATATAAATAATTTTATAAATATTATTTATTCTGAAGGAAGCACGATAAGTGGAAGAAAATAAGAAAAAATATGGACAGTGGGATGAAAGGAAAAAAGAATTTACTAACAAGTGATAAATGTGGAAGGAAACAACACTGTATATTCTTCAATGAAAAATTAGTTTTCATCAAATATGGAGACAAAAAAGAATGGTATCATGATTACAAGGGAATGAAATAATTTTCTAATGTTTCATACTTAAAAGTTAATAATATGGGGAACTTTTCAAGAGAATACCCCAAAAATCAAATTAATTTTCCTCAATATAAGCAAATGAATCAAGGTCATGTCTATGTCTTATCAAATGAATAAAGGAATGATTAATGTGATTATTCTTAGATAAAAGAAGTTTTCCACTTGAGAGTATTTTATCAATGACGTATTGGCCATAAACATTATGGAATAAATAATGAATATACATAATTAGTTATCATTTAAGGATTCTAATGCATGAAATGAATAGTGAAAATAATCAATATAAGTGTGTAGGTTTCAATATGGTCTTTAGGAAAACATATTACGTGGGTTTGATAAACCTAAATATGTTTCCGATGATAAATAAATGATTATGGGGTAGTATGGGTGGACATTTAATTGGTTATTAATTTGATGTTCTATGGGTTTTATAATATGTTAGGTTTTAATAAATATATTCAACATCCTGAGATTTTAATTTAGAGGAAATAATGTTTTCATTATGGTTTTAAGGTGATAATGGTATTAATATATTTGATATGTTAAAATAATAGATACTTTATGTTGATTTTTTTAATCCAATGCTAAGATTTATTTTGGAAATTAACGACCTTCTTGGATTGTGATTTTGGATAGACGTATTTTGTATTAGTATTAGTGTTAATTACTTAAGGAATAGATTACGTTGATCTATGAATTTTTTTGTTTGAGGTTAATGTATGATAGTGCTATAAATTATGGTTTTAGTAAACATTTAAAATCATAAATATTGACTTGGGGGTCCTATGATTCATTAATGTGCTTGAGACATAAAAAACATATCATGAATATTAATTTCATGGTATAATAGATGGAGTGAAAATAGATGGAAGAAAAACTGAAGGATGATATTATTCTTATGACATAGAAAGTAATCAAGAATTATTATTTTTTAAATTGATTATATTAATAGAAAAATAATATCTCATCAACAGGGGAAAACTATTTCTAAAAAGAAATGTTATTTCTTTACTTTTATTTTTAAATGATCAGTGGCCTATTAAAGAATAAAAAATTTATTGTTTTGTGATGGTTAACTTTATAATATAAATAATCATTATCACCCTCCATCAAAAATTTGTAGTCAGATTTCTCTTCCATGTATAGGATTTGAATTCCCGCTTATATTATCCTATTTGAAATCCAAAATTTTTAGAGTTATCATCATTTCCCCTCTCATCTTATTTAAAGGACGTTTTATTATTCAATTTTACAATGTGGGCTTCCCACAATCAAAATTTCATATGATGACCATTGATTTTAGAATTGAAATTTAAAATTACAAGGAAACAATATATTTAATGAGGGATAATGTAACACAACCTAATATTATGGTATGTATCTTTTTATGTTTAATATATTTGATAGCTTATGTTGTAGACAACAACCTGTTTAAAAAAATAATGAAATATTATTTTCTGGTCATAACAAACAAGTTGAAAAATCGGTGGTAGTGAATAGTATTAACCACCACATTAATTCAATATGTTTTATATTTAATGATTGATTTTAAATTAATCCAATATATTTTATTGACATAATATAAAAATAATTTCAATATTATGAATGAATATATATATTTTTGTAAAGGAAATTCTGTCATATTTTAATAACAAACATGTTTTAAATATAAATTTATAAAATTTTATAAATTATATTTTAAGAAATAGACTTAATTTTTCAAAGCGGAATGAAAAATTATATCCTGGTTTAATTTTTTATTTTTCAGAGAAGTTAAATTTTCAATTAATAGTGAAAAATACCGCATTTTAATGGAAAACTGATTCTCATCAAAATAATTTGTTATGTTATATTATATTTTAAATTTTTTATAAGGTATAAAAATATTTATTATACTTATATTAATACAATTTATGTCAATATTATAATTTTTATAGTGAATTTGGATATAAAAACATTTCATGCTTTGGAATGTTTTAATTTAAAAACCTATTTTCTTACCTTATCTATGAGATAAATTTTAAATAAATAGTATCCATTTCTATGTTTAGGATTTTAAAAATGGATTCATTATTGATAATTATAATGTAAATAATTTAGTATATAAGTCCGTTATATTTTTGGGTAATATGAATAATAAACTTAGTACTTTTAGTTACCACCATAAAGGGTTAATTGGGTAATTATGGGTTAAAATAATAATATAAATATTAGCAAAAAAAAATATTTATCCTAATTTTATTGGATGAGTAATTTTAAAACTAAATATAATTTTGTTTGATATTATGGCATATTAGAGCCACTTGGATGAATTTGAGCCGTTTATTGTATTGTATTTTTAGAAAAGTCAAACTTATCACATTGAGGTTTTTAATAAGTATTAAATTTAAAATATTTCATCATTTAGATGCTATATTAGACTATAAATACTAATAAGAAAGATAAAATGATTATATTAATCTTGGTAACTTAGTTTAAATTTATTGGACATTATTTATTACATTAAAGGACTACACAATGATGATGCAGTAATTCTTTACTGAATGGAAATATCAACTACATGTTATTAAAAATATTAAATTCAATATAAATATAGATAATTAATGTTATACAATATTTTTTTTTGATATTATGTACATTATAGGGATGTGTTAAATAATTTTTGACAATATATTGTTTTATTGTTTTTTTTAAATGTTAGTGTATTGAATTGTATTAAAATAAAATTTAATGTTATATTAAAATAAAAAATATTTTATTAAATCATGTTGTTTTTTTAAAATATATAATTCACCCAAAATATTTGTATAAGGTTGAAAATATCATATTTGATTTATTTATGGCATATTTTTCATTTTATAGTAAAAGTATTGACCCTAAAATTGTAAAAACCGATGTTTCCACACTAAGAGTTAAAGAGGATCAAAACAGGTTTAAACTAAATGATAAGGGTATAACCATGACATAAAATTCCCAAAAAATCATTTTATGAATTTTATTCAACACTTATGACCCTAATATATAATTTTTTTGTTTAATGAAAAATTTTCAATAAAAAAACTTATATATTACTTAAATAAATGATAGATACAAATTGTCACTCTCTTTGTATTTAATATCTATTATGTGTCCACATAGGAAAAAAAATCAATAAATGAAATAAAATAAATGTCTATTTCCCTATTAATTAATATATATTAATTGTATAAATTTATAGTTAATTTTTATAATTTTTATAATTAATTTAACTACATCTGCAGTGATAATAAAATATTTATTCAATTAATAGAATAATTTAATAAATGTTTTTAAAAGCATTAGTTTTGATATATTTGGGAATAATTAACATGTATAATGAATTTTAGATATCTATTGGATGGATTAAGGATATTTTAAATAATTATATTATAATTACCACTTTTTTTGGATGTATATGTAGTAAAATTAAATGAATAATATCGAATTTGACTACAATGATATTTTATTTAATAAATATTTTATTAAATTATTTGAGAAATCATAGGATATTTAAATAATCCTAAAAAGGTTATGATATTGTCTTAAATTTAATAAAAAATACATTTATATTCAATTTTTATGTCTTTGTATCTAGAATAACTATATTATATTTTAATATTTTGAGGTCATCTGAAAGTTCCCATCAATTAAACTATAGAAGGGCACCTCCACCCTCCCATATTCACATCATCTTCATCCAAATAAGACAGAAAAACCCAGAAACATCTCTTATCAAAATATTCATAAATGTTTTATATGTTTTTTTCCTTCCAATAGACCAACCCTAGTGTCCTTAAGAAATGATATAAAGGATGTTCACCAAAGAACACGTAATCATCCTTACAGACTCTTTTATGTTTATTTCGTCTTTTACATACTCTTCGTGTGTTGTTTAAATAATAAACTAATAAATATAGTATCAAATATATATATATATATATGTATTCTGATATTTTTCTTTGAGTATGTGACAACCATATTTCCCCTTTTATCCATCCTATGAAAAATGAAAGCATCACACGTGTATAAATACGACTTACCGTGTCTACACTATGGAATAATTTGTTTTTCCACAAACATTTAATAGAATGATTATAATGATGAAAATAATTTATATTTATTATAAAATTAAATGATATTTATTCTGAAAAAGTAAGTATACCATCTAATTTCATACCCTTTCACCATTAAGTGAATGATACTGTTACTTGTGCGTGTATATGGCCTACCGTCTCCATGACACGATGTGATTCATTTTCCTTTTTCAACAGTAAATAATAACCATATAAATGTATAAAATAAATAAATATGATATATTTGAACTTAATATAATTATTAATATGATATAACTATATCCTATGAATAATAAAAATGACTTGCACAAATAAAGATTCCAAGGAAAATGAAGTAGTTAACACCCAAAAGAAGGATAATAAAAAAATATTACAAGTCAATGCGTGAAAATATGTTATAATCGGATCATATATGATTTAATAAATATAGATATGGTTATGGTAAAAATTAATAACATCATTAAAAACATAATATAGTGGGTTAAGACATGTTCAACTAAAGGAAAGTTCAAGGTAGGGGTTTATTTCAGAACCTCACCATTATCAGGGATTGTTTTGTTTAAGTACATAATGAAAAATATTTCTCCTCCATGTCCATGTTTTCTAAAAATGGTTTAAAAAATGTTTTAAAAACTGTTTCAACTATTAAATAATGATTTTTTAATTTCAATTATAACCCTATTTGAATATTTAAAAAAAATTAAAATGTATATTTTTGCATTTTTTAAAAATGGTTCTTTGAGAATTTTTTGACAAGAAAATAAAAGAAATGTTTCTTTAACTTATGTTGGTTGACCAAAAATTTCCGTTTATCAAAATGTATTAATTATTTAATGTCTACTTGACAATTATATGATTTTCCTTAGAAATATTATTTTTTACTTTATAATTATGTTTATTTTAATATATATTTCTTCAAAAAAAATGGTATTTTTATCAATAATTTTCACAAAATTTATTAGAGTATTTTCAACTATGACAAATTTTTTTATTAAATCATATGATTAATTAAGTGTATCTCTTATGATACCATATACCATATATTTTTAAATCATTTATTGTTAGTTTGACTATGGATGGGAAATTTTTATACCATTTATCATGTTACTCTAGATGGTTTATAACTATGGTATTCACATTTCTTATGATAGTATTCAAATATGAATTTTTATTTTGTTTTTAATTCACCGCATTCATACAAGGAATTAATTGGAATTAGTACGTGATGAGTGGGGACATTATAGCTCCTTGATGTATCAGTAGGTCCCATGAGACAGACTACACTTTGTTTTTGTTGGCACCTTACCCTTTTATTTAGACTTCTTTACTGAGACCTTGGAAATATATTTTATATGGTAAAAAATTATGCATTCAATCATTATTATATTGGTTATTAATATTCCATGGGATTATTCAACTTTATAAATATCCATCGTTATGTTTTATTCTCATGTGATTATCTATATATAATTATTTGATCATCTTTTATTACCTATATATTATACACATGGCCATTATATGCCCAATTTATTGATTAAATGCACATTATTTTGTTATTTACCTTTACATAATCTGTTATGTATATTTATAAATGTTTATACTCTAGGTATACCCTTACCAAGAATTTGATATCACCCCTTTATAAAATTTTATTTTTCCCCAAGATTCTATGAATTTTATAATGACCGATATGAAGGGATAATATATGATTATAATGGTGTTTTCAGTGGATTTTTTATGTTGAATTTTATGTTTTAAAATGTAATTTATGATTCATTTATATGTCTAGTTTACCCAGACTACTGAACTAATCATCCTTTCAGGATGTGATTCATTATTTATTATGCCAATTTAATAAATTAACCACCAACTATGGGAAACTGGGGATGGGGTCTTTACAATATTCTATTTTATTCCCATTTGGATGATATTTTTAACTTTTATAGTATTTTATTTCATGATAATTCAATTATGTAAAACTTTTGTCTTTATTAACATTAATATTTTTAATATTGGGTTATCAAGAGGATATGTTTGATTATAAATTATATTCATAAAAATATAATATTAATATTAATCATGGTAATTCAATTAATATTTTTAGTGAATAAATAATTTCATTAAATTATTACACAATATCAACACACAAATTATTTAATTAATGTGTAAATCAAATAATTACTCATAAAAATAATAAAAATTTTAAATATAAAAAAATAGATAAAAAATTTCATATACCAACTTTATATAATAACATGACATATTAGGTATGTATATATATATATATATTTACTTTTAGTTTTTTTCCTAATTTTATTAATATCAAAATAATGAATAGTTATAAAATTTTAAAAAATAATATTTTATCAAAATTATATTTTACTAAATTATTAAAAAATAATAAAAGAATTAAAATAATATAAGGTTTTTATGATATGGTCCAATATTAAAGATTAATTGGCCAATTTTTATCAATTTTTATCATTATTATAATATATTCAATATTTAATATAAAAAAAGTTATTAACATTGTTAAAATTAAAATTATTTAACTAATGGTAAAGCAAAATGATAAGTTATTAAATAATACCAAAACATGTGTAAAATAAATATTTTTATGGCATTAAAACCCTATTATACGTTATATATGAATACCTTTTTTATTTGGGGGTGTTTTTCTTAAGATTAAATTTATTAAAAATCAATCACATGAGAAATTCCAAAAGTTCCCCTCACCTAAATTATAAAAGTCCCCCTTATCCCTCATATCATTACTCAATTTTGATGATTATATATTGACCATACTCTATAAAATTATCTTATGAACTTATGTATCCACACTTTGGAGGAGTTGGTCTTCCTAAAAGTGAAACCCTAGATCCAGTTTGAGGAGATATAAAAGAGTCGTTTTGAAGAAGTGGTAATCACCATAAAAAATAATTTTTTATACTCTAATTTCCCCTAAAAATCCCTGATATTTTTCATTAAATAATAACAATAGTATAATAAATATTCTTAAATTTTATTATGACTATTAAGAAACCACTATACACCCTATTTCAAATAAAACAATAAGTTAAAGTTTCACTCGTGCGTATGTACCACTTACTATCTCCACGTAGAGATACAATAATTTTTTCATCACAATATTTTATGGATTGCTATTATAATTTTTTTAATGTTTATATATCATATTTTTTACCTAATTTTATTTCTATAATGATAATATCTTGGCTACCTTCATACCATTCAATCCTTATAGAAATGATTAAGTAGCTTGTATGTACATATAGACTACCATATCCATGATGTGATGTCATTCGTTCATCAATTAGTGTTCAATTGGAAAATAATAAGGATTAATTTTAAGAATATATAAGTTATATGGTATAATAGTGATTTTAGAAAGGTGTGTTATTTTATCTTTCTTTTATTCCATTAGTCGAAAATTGGAAATAATGTCTATGTATACGTATGGCCTATAATCTTATTTAGCTGCGTAATTGACTTTTTTTTTCTATAGTTATAAAGAAAGATCATTAACTTATTTATAATTTATATATATTATTATTATTACAAGATTAAAATTCTAGAAATGATGGGACCATGATCAATGTATAAGGGCCATGAATACTGAACCAAAACATTCCTAGAAAATGATATAGGTATAACAACAAACCATGATTTTAATAAAACATTATTTATAAAAGGGTTATAATATGACATAAATAAATCATAAATTGTATTATATACATGAATATGGTAGTGTAAAACATTGAAATAAATCCATATTTATTATATAGGGAGTTTGAATGTGAACGAAGAAATGAAACACTTAAGTTAAGGTTTTATTTTACAGTCTCATTATTATTCAAGATTATTTATGTTTAAGTATCCAATGGGCAATATATATCTTATATGACCATGTATTTTAAAATTATTTGAAATTGGGTTTCATTATTTTACTAAAACTATTTAAATTCATTTTTACCCATGTTTAAAGTTTTATAATTTTTTTGAATGGAATATATTTTTTCAAGTAATGTAGTTTCTATTTTTTTTAATAAAACTAAGAAATGAATGTATTTTTAACATATACAGAATAAATGTATTTTACCAATGTCAGGACCAATCATTACTTTAAATATTCCATTAAATTTTTACATGGATATTTTCAATTAAAATGATTTCCTTTATATGTGCTCATATTTTTTAAGAAGTTTTTTTTCAAAATGAAAAAGTTATTTTACTAAGGAAGTTTTTTAATTATATTTTATGATATTTTCAATCATGAACAAAAACATAATTTAATGATTTATATAATTTACTTGGGATATAATCTAGGAATTTCATCCATATTTTTCTCCATTTGGACTATGTTTATGATGGAATGATTTTTATAAAACCCCTTTCCATTCATTGGTTCCTATATGATGAATTTCTTTTATATTATGGAACACATATATATTATTTTTATTACGTCATTGGTGTAATCTATATATCCCTCCAACTAATTGCATAATTATTATAGTTTTATGATATAAGATTTTACTTGGTAGGTTATCCCAAGCCCATAAGAGGGTACAAAAGTGGTTATTCGATCCCCGATGAAGGCACATGGTTGATTAGACCAAGACTAAAATGTAACAAATTTCATGTTGGGTAGAGTTTAAATAAGGTTTTTTATGCTTTATTGTATTCCAGAATCTATATCTTATTCCAAAATTGTGATCTCATGGATTAATTTCATTGATTTTATTTTTGATTCATGTCTCAATAAATACCAAGATATATTCATTGACTAATGTTTATGATATTTGATATGCAGGGTGTAGTTTTAAATTGATAATATCAAAAAATTGTTATTATGTCATTCCTATGTGATTAGTGACATTTCATATGTTTACCCTTATGAGGAATATGATCTCACAATTTATTATTTTATCTTCCCTAGGTTATGAAGACTGTTTTTATGTATGATTAGTCTAAGAAGGGTTTTATATATGAAGAACTTAGTGGGATAATATGTAGATCATTTATTAATCTTTTGTTTATATGTACATGTTTCTAATGGAAATATAACAATAGTATTATAGGTTGGATCCTTATTTTATGTAATGAATATTCATCTCTTAAGATGTAACACCTATGTATGAAAAGTATGTCTTGATATAATCTATGCCTTTTCTAATCATTCCCTAGTACTAGTAGAATCATTTATGAGTTAGTCTTTTATAAAATTATAATTTATTTGAGACTTGATTATTTATTTCAGTCTTTAGTTGAATAATGATGACTATAGGTTCTTAGACAGGGGGATTCTTCGATAGCACATATCTTTTAGGAGATTGAGATGACACTTGTAGGAGAGAGATTATCATGGTACCTCTCAGTCATCCTGATGAAAAATTATGAAACCATATTAGGTATGAACTAGTTTCCCAACATATGGTCCCAAATAGACTATCAATGAATGGGAGTTATATTCCTTTATATAGAAGGGAAGAGATAATCTTTTGTGGGAGAGAGAGATCACATGGCTGAGCGAGTGAGTCTCATTGTAAGGAAGATACAACCCCCAACCCCTCAACTTGTGAGTATATCCCTTGGAATATAAATATATGAAGTCATATATATATATCCCTTTTATTGTGTTGGATTATATAGATGTGTTCCCCGAGGATGTTTTAGGACTACCTTTGCAGGAGGAGATTGATTTATGCATTGAATTTGTCCATAGAATTTCAATGATATATTCTTTGGAATATATGATTTCCCCTACCATGGTATGAGAGCTAAGGGTACAGTTGGAGGACCTTTGAGGCAAGGGTTTTATTAGTCCCAATGTGTCCCCATGGGAAGCACCAGTTTATTCCTTATAATGGTGTATGCTAGATTGAATATTTTTGTTGACTATTATTATCATAATTAGTTAACAATAATTAATAGGTACCCCTTTATGAGAAGAAATTCCCTCTACTACTAGATGTGAGGGACACATTGGCTCTTGAATATTGATACCAAGTGAAAATACCACCATTTGTTGGTTCATGAGGATGATATTCTAAATATAGTATTCTGTTGTTGCAATGGACATTATATGTTCATGGTGATTCCTTTTGGTGTGATGAATGACCATGTAGTATATATGGATCCAATAAACTATATCATCTAGAAATAATTGGACCAATTTTTGGTTGAATTGATTTCATACACATTTACGCTACATCATATGAGGAGGATGAAGAGCATTTGAGGATGGACATAGACTTAATTTTGGATCACCAGCTTAATGGCTAGCTATCAAAGTGCTTGTTTTGTATCTGTGAGGTTCACATTTTGGAGAATGTCATCAATAAGCATGGATATAAACCTAGTGAAGATTGATGATTTATTTCTTGTGATCCACCCGTGAGTTTTTTAGAGGTGAATAGTTTCTATGGCATGAAAGGGCACAACAACAGGTTCAGGGAGGAATTCTCTAAGATTGCTGCCCCTTTGACAACAATGATATGTAATTGGGATCTATTTAACTAGGATTAGTGTTAGTTAGTCATTTAAATAAAATGGTTGAGGATTTCTAAGGCTTCTTTGTTGTGAATACTAGAGGAGGGAGTTCGTTATATAGTGTATGTTATGCCTCTAGAGCTGGTCTTGATTTCACGTTGATGTAGAGGTATGGAATAGTCACATATGGGTCAAGGAAGCTGAAACCCCTTGAGTATATCTATGTGAATAATTACCTAGAGTTGTAAGTGGTAGTAATTTTTTGAAGATTTAGAGGCACTATCTTATGGGATATTATTTTTTTACTAAAACCACTAGGGTCTAATTTATATTTTTTTTGAGAGATCATAACTCGATACATATACTCTTATTGGAGTTTTTATAGAAAAAATGACGTAAAGACAGTATATACACCAATTAAAGGAAACATAGTTGAAGGTTACAATAATATGATGTTCTATATGAGATTGATGGATGAGGACTATATAGAGTTAGCATCGTTGCAGCTCACCCTAATAGTGGGTATGGGTACACTTTTTCATCAGTTGATAGTGGTGGCTCCTCTATTTCTCCAATGAGTGAGACTAGCTCAATTGGTATATATCAACCATGAGGTTATACATGAATAGATATCCATAGAATACAAACCAAAATGATTTTCAAGTATGGGGGATCACTATACTTTTCCAGGGATAGAGGTTGGTTCCAATCATGTTGCATGAGGAGGTTAGGTGTGATTTTCATATATCCCCCTTGGTGATACATCTTGGTTTATCAATTATGTACATGTACATTCTCTGGTATTTTTTTGGGATGGAATGATGTTAAGAATAGAAGAATTTATCACTGAGTATCTCAAATGTTAGCTGGTGAAAGCGAAACACTGGGTTCTAGAAGGTTTTTCATAACCTCTTGATATCTTGGAGTGAAAATGAGATAAAATATCCAAATAATTTATGATGGGGATTCCATAGATAGAGAGATGTCCAACGAAATTTTGGTGATTGTTAAATTCATCATGAAGTTGGAAAACTTTTTCACTATTTGAGGGAAGAGTTAGAATGATAATTTTGAATAATTTGATGTTTATGAGAATATCCATATTTATGGGTTACCCTCAATGGTTGTCTCTAAACACGACTCTTGGTTCATGTCACAATTTTGGAGAGGACTGTATGATGATTATGGGACCTATTTGTGGATGATATAAACATTTTAACCCAATATATATGTCTAGAACAAGTTGATTACCCACGATTACGAGGGCCTATGTGTTGGACTTCAACCAAACCTAAGAGTATCAAATTACATCGATTGAGTATCCTTAAAATAACAAATATCACTCTAATAATGGAATGTACCCCTTAAAGGATCTGTCTAACAGATTTTACAAGTTATCATTATGATTGATAGAGATTATAGAGGCATATATTGTTGAAGCAAATATGGTTCAAGTGACTATGTAGAAAGTTTATGTGATCTATGATTTCCTAAGGATAACCTAGATAATAATTTTTTTATAAACGTAGACATCATTGGTCCTTTTATTTTGATAAGGGAGACTATTTTTTTTCTAAGAGCCTCGTTATGATGAGGATAGAATAGGTTTTAATGATGATATAAGCTATCCTCGAGGTCTATTGAGATGTTCCAGATCCTAATGAAGGTTTGCAAGGTTGATGAAAAAAATTTCTTATCCCCATATTTGGACTGGGTGTAGGATGAATTCTATGTGTCATACCTGATGATATTTATCTATAAACCTACACATATTAAAGAATAGAGAGGGATAGATTGCATAGATGAAGCCATAATCATGGAGAGGCCATTGATAATAGTGGATCAGAAAGGGAGGATCATATGTGGATGAACCATCCATTAGGTTTATGTTCTTTGGAAGTATAAGAGAATTCCTGAGAGCTCCTAGGAGTGTGAGGGTCAGATTTAGACTTAGTATGCTCCCAATTTTATTTATATTTTTCTTTTCAAATAAAAAATCCACAAATGAGGGGATTATGTAAAGACTCTTGTTTTAATAGATTTGACCTTTGAAAATTTCTATATGTATATATAGATTTACCTTTAAATTTGTTGAAATGTTTGGGTCTCTTGATAAAGTGGAATTAATATATATTAAAAATAGTCTTATATTTTGATACACAAGCATGAATTGTTTCAGTATAATTGTTTTCCCATATCTTGGAACCTTAGATGGGAAATCCCAGACCACTGTTAAATGTATAATTTATGTTTTACCCTAGGTGCATCAAATGGTTAGATGACATAAAATTTTCTGTGGAAGGTGGAATCTAGTGGGTAAATTTAATAAAATAAATCAATAATTAATTTATTTTAATCTCATAAAGTAACATAGACTAATCCTTTACAAATAAATCAGTAATATGTATTTTGGTGTTTATCCAAATACCCTTGCGAGTATTATATGATAAAATTATTTATTGGTGTTTAGAATCCTCGAGACATAGATTCATAATCCCATCAAGGTGAATCGAGAGGGTGGATGTGAATGTAGAAGATCCTCCTCATCACTGGTGAACACAGACATCACTTATGATTGGTCTATAATTGTGGTTGGTAATTTTATAAATGGATTCAAATCATTTTTTATTTGATATAGTAGGAATTATTTACCTAATTTTCTTTATGGTATTTTATATCCATTCATGCCCACGAAAAATTTGACAAATAATTCTTTACACAGTTATTCATGATTGTTGCGGTTTATTCTACCCCATTCTACCACATCCTCACGATCATTGGTTGGTATTACATCGGGAAATGAAAATTTTAATTTCATTACTATGTGTTTCTCCCCACCACAAATCATTTTCTTCTATGCTAGACTATAGAGTGATGTTTCAATAATAATGGGGAAGGATCGAGCAAGGTAAAACCCCAATATTCTCAATGATTGTGGAACGACATGAAAAATGATGATTTGAGGATGGATATGGATGGATTGTGGGTAGTGGGTGATTCCTCCATGTATTTGGAATCTAGAGAGATGATAGGATGAACAATGAATCATACATGGGTGGAAAATTATCCATTTTCAATTCATTAGAGGCTATATATAAATAGATAGAGATTAACCCCATCAATTTTGTGTATCCAAATGTCATGTTATTGTGGTATAATTAGAGGATCTAGAGTAAAGTGAATCATTCTTGGGATTATATGGGAAACTGGACTAAACAACATGTACTATGAAGAAAACATTCCATGTTGTACCCTGGCTATGGTGGCTAGTTTTCCAGGAGAGATAAATATCACATGCTGTGTATGTCGATATACATGCCTTCTGACCCGGTGCTGGTTGATCGACATATACTATAGGAGTAAACAAATATATATGTGGACTAATTCACAAGAATATCCATGATTACACATGCATGAATTGGTACTCAAACATGACCTCCATACATGGTCACATATCTAATTACATGAGTATGGATGGATGTACAGTGGAACATGCCAAGGTTCATGGGTGTGGATATGGGTGTCCAAGACACACCATATTCCATTTTTACACATTGTGAAGTTCCATATGTAAAACCAAGGTGTGTGAAGAAAAGGAAATATCAATGTAGAATGCTGAGGCTACATTCCGTGTGACCCCAAGCACATAACTTATGCATCACTTAGAAAGTACTACCTTCATATCTCTTTCAATGAGGGTTATATTTTGGCTCTTGAGTGGCCTATCCATAGTATTTTTTCACATAGAAGATGATAATAGCCTTTATATTGAATTTTGAGATAAAAAATGATGTGTTGTGAGCATGAATATTGTCCAAGAGATTCTTAACTGATAGTAGGGTTCATATAGGATCATCATAGACATTCTGGGTTAGGTAACCCCTATTAAAATAGGGTACAATTCTTCCATACTCCATACCAAACCTGAGTAACACTCCCTTATCACACTATTGAATGGTTATTCTATATACCATGTAAATCCCACTATTAAAAAAGGAATGATTTCCTCCATATATCATGTGTCACCCCTATTTATCTAGCACGTGGGTCCATAATCTATTGAGTGGAACACCCCTATCACACAAAGGAGCATGTCCTCTATTGATGATTTCCCCCCTTGGGTTGTAGATTAATGGCCATGTACATGTCCTCCACATAGATTTTTCTGAAATAACCCCATGGTATTTGGAATCAAAGATAGAATATTATATCTTAGGAATACATGTCATCCTTTTTTGGTTGTGGATATAGATACCCCTTTCTCTCTATAACACATTGTTATTTAATGATTATTTTTTTGATTCAATATAATATTTTAAAAAAGTTTATTTACAATCAACACCAATTTTAACATACATTACATGAAACAATATGGCCATATTCTGTTACAAATAATACCTAGTTTAGCTTGACTTACACATAACATTGAGTTTTTCTTATATTACACATAATATATAGTTATTCTTCTTTACATGAAACATGGAGTTTCAATGAAACATGGCATATTATTAAATTACTATTATTAAATATAATAGTTATATCATAGACATTGGAATGGGGGGAATGAACATGATTAACTAAATTATTAAAATATAAGATTTAAACATGTATATTTAATCAATTCCCTAGTGACTACTTAATTTGAACAGAAATAAGAACAATTTTAAGATAAAGAGAATATTTTTCTGAAATATTATCTTTAGGCATAAAAAAATGTTTTATATCAATAAATTAGTTAAAAAATTCAAAGAATTAATTTAATAAAATATTTATATTATATATTTAGTCAAAATTTTTAAATATAACTAATTATTTTTCATGAGAAGTTATATGAATAAATCCAATTTTACACTTAAAAACCAATTTTTTCTAAAAACCAAGTTTTGCAACATTTTGCACACATTTTTAAAAAACATTTTAATAGTTTTATAGAATTTATTTTTAGAAATAAATTTAATTTTTAAAATAATAATGTCAAAATTATATTAAAGTGAATTTTTTATATGATTTTAAAAATATAATTTTTTTTTCTGTGAATAGTTAAAATACTAGTTTTTATTTAGATTTTTTATTTATTTTGAAGCATTTAAAAATATAGAATTTTTTAAAGATGGTTTTAAATGTAAGAAAATTACAATTATATATCTATTAATCTTATTTGGGTAATTATAATCTTTGTAAAATTGAATTATGATATAATTTTTTGAAATATTTCACGGTTTCTCTCATAAAAAACTCATTATATCCTCATATTTTTTTGTATCACTTTTAAATTAAAATTTTCAACTTCTCTGAATAAAAATTACAAGAATGGATTCCATATTATGAATCAGTATAATTAATATCATTTAATAATTGCAACATAATTTTTACTGTAATCAATAGATAAAATAGTAAAAATTTACTACTATGGTTTACATGAAAATGGGTTTGGGAGGGGTTAACGAAGAAAGTATAGGTTCTATAAAACTTTTAAAATTCCAATTTTCTATCTATATTTCAATGTTAGTTTTAAAAATATCAAAAATATGGTCATTTGTAAGGTTTTTTTGGGGAATTAATGTAACACCCAAAGACATTGAAATATATTACTTTTATAATAAACATAATTTCATTGATAGCTTGTGATGTACGCAACATCATATTTAAACAAAATGAGATAAAATATTATGAGCATTTGAAACTAGACATTAAATTTGAGGGTGTGCTATTTATTAAATAAATTATGAAAATTATATAGTGTAGATGTTTATAAAATAAATAATATTTATGTCTATTGATTATAGATAAAATTAGAACTATTTGAAATAAAATAATGTTTTTATAAAAATAGTAATTTTCTAAAATAGAGATTAATAATTCTTTAGGAATATAGTTTAAAAATATTTTTTCCAATATGATATAATTTAGTTAAAAAAATTAATTTTTTAAATTATCATATCCAATTTATCCAAGGTTTCATTTATAGGATTATTTGAAAAACTTAATTTTTTTATGAATAGTGAAAATACTAAATTGTAATTGAAAACATCCCATTTTTTTTGAATAATTTAAAATGGTAAATTATATTTTGAATTTTTATAAAAGGAAATTAAATTAAAATTTATATCAATTGATCCAATTTAGGACATTTTAATAATTTTCACATTAAATTTTGATATTGAATATATGTAAACCATTGATCATTTCATTTGGAAAACCCACTTTATTGTTACATTTATAGGATTAATTTATATTAAATTCTGTAAATTATTTTAATTGAATATAAAAAATGGATTCCATATTTCAATTCATCATAATATATAGTTTATAAAGCCTTCTACATAAATATTTCTATACTTAATAGTGAAAACATTAAAAATTATTTTTCACAGTTATGTTTATAACTGATTTACAAGGGGATTAAAATAAGTGGATAAGGGTTACATATGAAATAAAAACTTATCAAAAACCCAATTTATGATGCTAAATACAAAAAAAATCTTCTAGGATTTTGAATTTCTTATTTTTAGGTCTTGTGAAATGATAAAAATGTGGGTATGATTGAGCCTTTAAAAAAAGTGTGCTAGTCACCCACATTTAAGTTCCCACCCCACTCCACTCTTATTCCCATCTTCGCACCATTTTTTGACCATTCACTACCCAAATAATTTCCCAAATTCCCCTACCTCTTCCTAGATGACGTTTTTGGGAATAAATCAACCCTAGGAAGGCTATTGGTGAAAACCTAAGGATTATTCATGAAGAAGAGGTAACATTCTTCGATAAGAAATTTTATTATATTTTTTCTCCATCTTATTAAATTATTATAAATCCAATATGATATCAAAAATTAAATATATTAAAAAAATATAATTTTTTTTATAAAAAGGGTATGACATATAACCATATCCACTTCCATTAAATTGGTTACGAAATAATTGTTCTTTTGTAAGATGAACTACCGGCTCACAAATCAATGACATTCATTTTCCAACATCACATATCAAGGCTACGTATAATAATGGATATAAATTTTATATATGATATTTATATTATAATTACGACTTTTGATTCAATGTATCAAATAGAAATTATTTTACATTCCATTCTATAAGGGATATAATAACATCCCTAGTGCGTAGGGAAGACTACCGCCTTGCAAAGGGGTGAGATTAGTTATTCACAAAAACTTGTCATTAAAAGGGTAAAAGATAAATTAATGATTATATATGATATAAATGAAATAATTATTCTATTAATTATATATTTATAATTCATAAAAGATGATACAAATCATTTACATTCATTCCTTCTCACACAATGAAATAATATAATGTCAATCGTGTATGTGTTGATTACCACCTTAACAAAATTATGTGACGAAGTTGATGGTATATATAAGTTAATTATATAAATAATATGATATTATTATCATTATATAATGTTAAAAAATATTTATTACCACCATTCCATATTTATTTTTGAAAAATAAAACTTTTAATCATGCGTAAGTATAACCGACCTCATCCATGATAGAAATGTACTTCATTTATAAAAACCATATTAAATGATTAGACATAAATTTATAATTTATGTGTAAATATTATAATTATATACTTTTATTACCCTATATATGATTAAAATATGTAATTTTTTAAAAAACTAGATCTTTAATGAGAAAACATGCTTTAGAAAACAAGATGAATAACACCCAAAACAATGAAAATAAGTAAAGATAATTAATTAAATGGTGAAAATATTATATAAAGGGATCATATGTGATATTATAAATATTAATATGTTTTGGGTGTTTGTTAAAAACATTTTTAAAACCACAATATAGTAGTATAAACAACATTTAACCAAATTCAAGCGTGATGTAATGGATTTCATATGAATTTACACTCCATTGAGTCCTATTTATTATTATACACCAATTCACTCTTATGTGGTGAATATGATGCCACTTTGAAATGTATTTTCACGATTAATTTATAATTCATGGTATTTATTATTTTAATTTGAATTATTTCATCCATGGGGATTTGAATTAAAAATTAACAAGTGGTAAATGTTATTATATAATCCCATATTCATTCATGATTAATAAAATTAACTTAAAACAATCACATTATTATTATCAATTTCATTTGATACTAAATTTCTATTAAATATACATATTCCTGTATGATGGGGTTTATTATTTACTAAATTTTACACTATTATTACATATTATGTTTAAATTGAATGTTATTTGATTTATTGAGGACATATGGATAAACTTTAATCCTTTATTCAATATGGATAATTGATTATAAGGAATATTTTTCATAAGTTAAATTGATTATTTAATATGTGTGGAATTATTTAGACATGTAGTGATGGGTGGGGCTCAGACTCTATATATACCCTTGATGCATTGATAGGTCTCATGAGATAACTTATTTGTCAAAAATACAATGGGTTTCAACCTATAGTTTTAAACCGTCTTGCGGAGAGAACATGAAATCAGAGTTTCTATGTGCCTTAGATAGGGAGGAATATAATTAACCATATCATTCATTAAAAATTGTATTATCTTATTATCAATGGAATGTTTGATATGATATTATATTTGGATGCATTTCATTCTATGTTTATTAATTAAATGTAATTTAATTTTTTTTATTTACATGTCTATTTTTATTATGCTTATTAATTCATAATAGATTCCACTATATTTAAGAATTATCGAGAATTTTAGCTCTGCCTTATTTTCTTTCCTTTCCTTAACATATGTTGAATAATTTTTAATGATTTTTTAAGGACACTATTATTTTGTTGTTATTATGTATAATGTTTTATATTCAATAATTAATGTAAAATTGGTAACATGTATGTATCTGGTTTTCCAAAACTAAAAAACTAATTGGGCCTTTTAGACAAGACCGGTTATATATATTCCAATGTAATAAATTAATATACCATCTATGGGATACTAGGGTCATCCAATTAGAGTTGGTATTAGAAGAAGTTTAGTAGAGTCCTTTGGAACTAGATTATGGAAAATAAAAATCAGAAAACATAACAAAATAATATATTTTTACGATATTAATAGAATAAAATATTATTATTTTGGTAAGGAATAAATTATATAATTTTCTCTAGAAATAAATTCCTATTGTGATACTCTAATTGGATGTGGTTATGGAAAAATGTTCCTAGGGGTAATAAATCCAAAAAGGGCATGTTGGTCTAGACCTAATGATTACCTAGTTCATTAAAATAAGTCTTAATATAAACCTAGATTGACAATGCTATTGAATATTATTAGGATAATTCAAATTTTACTTACAAACCATTATAAAGGGTTTAAAAATAATTATATCCTGAAAAAACCAATTTTTAGTATTTTTTGTTTAATAGTGCATAAATTTATAAGCTATGGTGTATGTTACACGATATTTAGAGTTCTTCATTGTGATTCTAAATTAATTATTTCATGAGTGGATCGAGTATATTCCATTTTTTACAAATGGGTCCTTGAAATAATAAGGGTATCATTACATAGGGCCAATATAGTTATTTATTTGCTGAGGAAGCCAATACTATTGGTAGTAGAACATAGAAAGTTTTACTATATCCAGGCATATTAATCATGTTATGATAATAACTATTCCTAGATGGATAAACCTATTACAAAGTATTATTATTATATATTTTACCACTTAATGTGAAAGAATATATATCCATTTAGTGGGACTACTAATCTAGTGGATGTTGAGAAATGGAATAATCTATGGAGATGATCTTTACAACATTGCGATGTAGTGAAAGGAAAATGATAAAATTTAAGGGTAATGTCTCGAAGGAATTGATGATCAATGAAGGTTTTTGATTCAGAATACTAGGGTGGAAGAGGAAATAGAATTCATGGAATTGAAATATATTAAGGAGGAATTATTTGATAAGTATTTCGATTATGACAAACAAATTAAAATGTTGAGAAAGTTATATATAAAATATAAAATGTAATAATAATGTGACATAGAGTGTGAGGATACCAATAAACGATTATCTAGTCATGATAATGATTAAATATGCAATATATAGTTCAGGATTGACCATTTATTTGAAGGGTTTAATCCATGTATCTGATGGGTGATGGTCTCCCAATATTGTTCATTATATGATGAAATAATTTTATATGACATAAAAATAGAGAAGATATTATATATGTCTTACATATTAAATGGGAATCATGATATGAATAAGTCATATGAACACAATAAAAAGGAAGAAGTTATAGAAGAAGGAAATACATTGATTTCCATGTTATGAAAACTATGGAAAGAATCACCCTGGGAAATTCAATAATGGATTGGGAGATTTTATAAGTACAGAGACAAGGGTAACCTTGAAAAATAATGTACATTGAATAAATAAATAAATCATATTCAGTGATTAAACTATAGTAATATGGGGCACTATACAAATGAATTCCCCAAACATCAAGGGAATCTACTATAAAAAGGCATATGGGAGGAGGTTAGGCTTACGTGATCACTATACTTGAGGTAGAAATACCCAAGGATGCGGTGCCACATACGTAAATAATATCATCAAATTTTTATAATTCTCTATTTTATTATGGATCCTCACACTCTTTTATATATAAATTGTTTTCCATGAAAATTAGACATTTCCCGTTTATTTTAAAAATGGAGTTTTTAGTCAAAGAATTTTTGGGAAGCTTCATTGAAATAATGATATGTCATGAGGTCCCCATTTTGACACATAAATGACCGATATTTGATGAATGTTTTCTCATATGAACGGTTGAATTTGAAATAATCATTTTTAGGTGAAATCATTAAAAATATCATGAAAACATTTATTATTAGAAGAATGAAATTTTGATTTGTGAGGAAGGTGTAAAAATATTTATCTTTTGAGTAGAGATTTTTCAGATAATCTATACATGGATCCACCCCAGTAGCTATACTGAATAATATTCTTAGGAAAGAAGATAAAAAAAAATCTAGGGATGTAGAAGGTAATCATCAAATTGATGATGTACCTATTGGGTAAGAATTCACTAATGATTATCTTGAGGAGTAATTGGGAAATACCCTAGATCATGAAGATTAGGTTTATTTGATTTAATCCATAATGAAAGTAAAATATCAAATAGTCCATATAGAAGTACCACATAAAAATTAGTGGAGTTGAACAAATCACCAGAGGAATTGGGTTATAATTTCTATATTTACCCTGGTGTTTCACCATGGGGATCCCATGTTCTCTTCATTAATAAGAAATATGGATAAAAGAGGGTTTAGATTGATTATAGGGATATAGATACTATTATAATGATGAAAATGAACACTCTATGTATCTTTAAAAACTTATTCGATAAAATTCATATAGCTCAATATTTTTCAATAGTTTACCTTCATTATGGGTATCATCCATTTTGAGTAAAGGAGGAAGGAATTATAAAGATAAATTTTCGAATGAGGTATGGAAATATTATGATTACCATTATTCTATTTGGGATTACTAATTCACCCTATATTTTATGAATTTAATGGACATAGTATTCAAGGAATATCATAAAGAATTTTTTTTATTCATTTGTAATATTTTAGTGTGTTATGAAATCCATGAGGATCATGAAAATCACTTGTGGATCATTAATGAGACTCTTAGAAGTAAAATTTATATGGTATGTTTAATATGTGTGATTCATGGATTCAAAATGTTTCTTTTCTGTTCAATATTTTCTCTAAGGATGGAATCATAGTTGTTCTTGAAATGAAAAAAGGTAGTCAAAGAATGGCATACACTATTGAGCTTAAATAAGGTACATTGTTTTGTTGGTTTGATAGGTTACAATAGGTGGTTCATTAATAATTTTTCTCAATTTTAAAACCCAATAACCATGATTTCACATAAATGGTTTACATTTATTTGGAAAATGTAATGTAAATAATGGTTTGATCAAATAAATATAATATTTGTCAATGGTGTGATTTTGACTCTACCATCCAGAAATAATGGGTTTGTGATATATAATGATTCATTAAAGAAGGAACTTGGTTGTTTCCCAATGAAAAATGATGACATTGTTACATATGAATTAAGGGAATTAATGAATCCAGATAAAAACAATACAAACCATGATCTTGACATGGAAACTATAATCATTTATTTGATGATATAGAGATATTATTTCTATAGTGAATGATTTGAGATATACATGGATCATAAAATCCTAAAATACATATTTTCACACATATTGCTAAACATGATGAAAATGTAATGTCGTGAGCTACTTAAGTATTATGATTCTTCAATATAGTACTATTGTTCGAAAAAAATTGGACACAATACTCACTAAGTAGTAAAGATCGTGGAATTATGGCCCAAATGAGGATTATTTGGAATTCCATGAGAATATATCTATTAAATATGGGCATTTGAATTGTTAATGATTGGTATATATCAATAATTTTTCAAATTATTGGGAAACCATATTTATTATATAAGTAAAAAGTTATCAATATGATGATAAGAACATTTAAAATAAAAATAATGCTTTGAATGATGGGAAATTGGGAATCATTGTTCATACAGATAATATTATGAATGTTTGAAGGAGATTAGGTGTTCCATATATAACTGATCTAAAAAGGGAATTAATGGATGATTCCCATAGCTAAAATTTCATTATATAACATTGTAGAAAGATGATGTATACGGATTTTAGGGAACATTTTTTGTTGGATAACATAAATTGGGGAATTTTAGATTATATGTCCAGATGATTTGGTTGTCAATAATTAAAATCTATGAGACAATATCTTAGAGGATTCATGTATCCTTTTTCTATATCTATATGAAAATGTGAGGAAAATCATACAAAATTTGTTTTAAAAATACCAATGAATCTTGGAAATAATGATGAAATATCTGTTACATTTATCACCTAACCATAATTTCAATTTTCCATGATATAAGTAAAAAATTACATCTTGATAGACATGTAAGGAACTATATTAATGATGTTTCAGACTTCATGTCAAATGTATTTTGATTCTCTCTAATTTTTATCCATGTTTTACATTAAAATTACGGAAAATTATCTAAAAGGTTCTTGATATTGAGAATCATTTGAGCACTTCCTACCATCCTAAAACTGATAGATTGTCTGAAAGGAATATACAAACAACATATGACATGTTGAGTTCATGATAACAAGACTTTAAATGAATGTGGAATTTTTATTTAATGTTGTTAGAGTTTTAATATAAAAATATATTCCATTCAAGTATTCCAAGGGATCCATATGAAGCATTATATGTAAAGCGATTTCATACTCCAAATTGTTAGGATAATGTTTGTTAATTAAAAATCATTGGCCCAAAACCTGATGATGAGATAAATATAATGTTAAAGGTGATTAAAGATCACAATAAAGTAGATAAAAGTATGAAAATGAGGTATGTGGATAATCAAAGGGAAGAATTATAATTCAAAATGGGAGACCATGTTTTCAAGATTCATCTCTATGGAAGATTGTTATAAAGAGAAAATATTTATGTGTGTATATATTTGGATTCAAGAAATATGGTGTGGAATTATTTTATTAATTCGATTTAAATTATATGAATAAGGAAGCATCTAAGGATTTTGTAAATTTGGAATCATATATGTATTTAGGTAAGACTCACTGAATAGTTGTGAATACCATCATTGTTTTATGTGATTATGTTTGATCATAAATTAACAGTCATTGAAACCCCTTTTAGGGTATTACGTTATGGTATTTTATCATTATTAATGGTTTTTAAGTGAAATGTATTGTAATATAACCCTTTTGTATTGTATATGGTTTAGTGGAAACCTAATTTGAGGGATATTTACCTAAAAATTTGGGGACATATAACAAATGGTACTTGTAATGTTTAGGGTTTATCTTATAGTTGATGTTGATGTTATTATAGGATTTAGTTGTTCACATTATGAAGTCAGAACATATTGTTTTTGTCAGAGAACATTTTTCTATTAAATCTCTCTCTAGAATATAGATTAATGAAGTATTAAGAATGCATGGAGTACCAAATTCAAAAGTATTAGATCAGAAGTTGAATTTTATCATTATGTTTTAGAAAATTATTTACTAAAATCTTGATATAGAGTTTATTTTTATCATTTCACATCATCCCCCGATTTATGGTTTTTCAAAGAGAACACTTAACAACAAAGAATATAAGTTTAGATCTTATTCTATGGATTTTAATGGTTGTTGGTATTGAAACCATTCTCAAGAAGAGGTTTATTGAAACAATAACATTCAATTTTGAATTTAATTGGTTCTTTATGAATACCCTTTTGGAAATAATTATATAACTCCCACATAACAGACTAATGTTTTAAAAGGAAAGCTATTGGGACTTGAGAAAGATGATGAGTTGGGAGACAAGGTTAGATCCATTTGACAACATGAAAAAAATCACATTATTGATATAATTTTTTTTAAATCATCAATTTCATCTTGAATTTTATGTGTTTGAGAAGGTATTTTTATGAATCTCACCATGTAAGGGAGATATGAAAACTAATCCCTAGGTATATCAGTCCAATTGAATTACCTGATCGTGTCATGATTGTATCTCTTCATTGAAACATCCACCAAAATGATCTCAGGTTCAATAGTTGTTCCATATACCTCGACTTAGGAGGTACATACCCAATCCTTCACTTGTATAGAACTCAAAGTTCGTAACACTAGAGAATGATATTTCTTATAAGGAATAATCAGTTGAGATTTTTGATAAAAATGTGAAATTGGATGAAACAAGACCACTCACTTGGTCAATGTTTTGGGTTAAAACCATAAACTAGAGGAAGATATTTGAGAACCTGAGGATGTAATGTGGTAGATGTGTTTTATATTTTAGTACCAAAGTGATGAATTTCATGGGTGAAATCTATTATACGGGGGATATAGTGTAGTCCCCTATGATTTTTAAAAAAATATATTACACAGATAATTTTTATCAGTTTATTCTTTTTCATTATATGTAATGAAAATTCACCATTTTCTAATAAAATAATGAGTTCAAATAACATTACATGTAACATAGAGTTTATATTGAATTACATATAAAACTTATTTTATCTTGTATTACACACAATAATGAGTTTATTCTGTATTACACACAACACCGAGATTAAATGAAATGAGACATATTATTAGAATATTATTATTTAATGAGATAGTTACCACCTAGACATTGGAATGATGGGTATGAATATGGTAACTAAATAATGAATATATATGTTGTAATCATGTATATCTAATGAATTACATTGTGATTAACTAATTATAAATAATGATAAAAACCATTAGAAAATAAAGGTAGTCGTTTTTTGAAAAATAATTTTTCTGTTCCGAAATATGTTTTATCTCAATAAAATAAATAATTTTTTTTCAATTTTTTTTAAATAAATTTATATAATATTTATTCAATAAAATTTTTATCATTTTATTATTTTTTTTTTCTAGATAATAAATAAGAATAAATCCAATTTCACGATAAAAACTGCATTTTTCTAGAAGAGATGTTGTTTCATTTTCCACAGGTATTATCAAAATAATTTTATTATATTTTTAGGAAATTTATATGAAAAATTTTGTATTTTTTTTAATTAAGAATTTTAAATTTATCTTTGGGGAAAATGTTGGGAATTTTCCGAAATGAAATTTTTTTCATTGAATAGTGAAAAATACAGGTTTTCATTAAAAATAGTCATTTAATTTAAATATTTTTAAAACATATACATTTTATTAATATGGTTTTAAAAGTAAAATTTGGTCAATTATATACAATTTAATATAAATTAGTTCATTGGAATATTTTTCATAATGAAGATAGATATAAAAACTTTATAAACTTTTGAACATTTTCCTCTCCGAATACCCGCTTTCTCGTACTTTATTCAAGATTAAATTGAAATGATAATTTTCCAAAAAATGATAATTGAATTAAAAAAATTGATTAAATATTATAAATCATAATAATTTATATTATCCAATATGTTCAATTTTTTTTAAAATGAATAATTCTAAAAATATTTAATATTAATAAATGTTGTTAGGGGGTGTTTGCCATGGGTTAATTTTAGATGATAATGGTTAAAATTACATTATAACATTACAAATTTCTATTTTATCACCATATATCAATACAATTATTTCCATGTTTTGAATATATAATCATTGGATGATTTTTTATTTATAATGACCTTATTATTCTGGATTCTTTTGGGAAATTTCCAAGTAGTTTCAATGTTGGATTTTCCCCCACCTTTAAAAGGACAGAACCGCCATTCAATTATTAAATCCAATATATCCATAAATTTTAAAAAATTCATAAAAAAATACATCCAAAACATTGTTATCAATGTTATACAGCTACTAGTTTTCCGAATAATCCAAAAATATGGTTTGTAATAAGAGATACGTATGAGGTTTTTCTAAGCGGAAGTAATTATCTTCAATAAGCTATTTATTTTAATTTATTATTTCTAAAAAATAAGTTATCTATTAAAAAATTAAAATTAAAAACAATAATATATATAATATATTTATATATTAATGTTTAAATGTAAAAACTTATATCCATATCGACTTCCATCAAATGGAAAACGAAACTGTTCATCGTGTTTGCCGAGGATTACTACTTTGTAAACTGATATTATTCATTTTCCATTGCCACCTATCAAGGATGAATATAACGATTGATATTTTTATATATTATATTTATGATATTATAACTTTATAATAATAATCATTTTACATATTTATTCGATTATTTCAGTCCATGGGAATACAATAACGCAGTTTGTGTGTATGACATACTACAACCGTGCGAAGAAATTTTATTTTCTCACGCATTTCATGTTAGGTAATAAAACATATTTATAAAAAATATTTGATATATATGAAATAAAATTATTCTATAATGGCAATATAATATTTAAATATATTCCTTTCATTCTATCAATAAAATGAAATCCAATTTCAAGCATACGTACAACCTATTGTCTCCATGAACGGTGTATTTCATTTTCTACCTATAAATTTTTTGGATCACTACAAATACATGTATAGTTAATATAAATGATATTTATATCATAGTTATAAATATTTATATGAATAACCCAATATCAATGTAAAATGTTTTGAAGAAATAAATCAAAACATAGATGGAAAACAAAGCAGTTATAACCCAAAATTTTATTTTAATAAAGAAATTGTTTACAAATGGGTAATAAAAGTTAATTATTAAATAATATATTATTTTATATATATAATTATGGTTCTATATTAGATTAAAAATATAATTATATTTATTATTCATGAGTTTTTAATGTGCAAAAATTATGTAAAGACATAAAGTAATGAAATTCTAGTATCTCTTATATTTCTGGGAGACATATGAAAATACCCCACTTGTTTCTTCCATGTAGTGTATATACAGCCTCATTGATATGTAATGTCTTGATTTTAATTATTATAATTATATTTAATGTCTAATTTGAGTTTATTATTTATTACGAATTACTATTCTAAATATTACTAAAGTGGTAAGGGATTTTAATCTCACCTTTTTTACTTCTGCGAGACACATTCTATATTCACTAACTATTTAATTTTTTTGGTGTATATAATTACCATGAATATATTTTATGATGAAAATAACTTTTATTTACATTTATTTTTATGTATCTCTATTTTATGGGATTTATGATTCAGAAGTTACCAATACGGTAATGTATTTTTATCTGAATTTTATTTCCTTGAGAAATATTTTATGTTCTATACCTATCTTATTTTATGAAGTGCATATAAATTCCCTTTGGAAAGTAATATCATGAAATTATTTATTTTAATGATAATTCAAATTTCATTAATTTATGGTCATACAATTCAAATTTACCAAAGTGGTAATGATCTTATATTACAAAGTCTTTGTATTTTAGGATTATTTATGATTATGTTTATAATGATAAAATATTATGATACATCCCTCCATAAACTAATGAATTTTCATATACATTGGTTATGTCCGGAGAATACATGTTTTCCCTTCACCTTACTCTCTCTTTGTACTCAAGAGATGAAATGAATGTTTTTAAGAATAGTCTTCCTTATTTCTCCCTTTGGTCGAAAATACATTTTCTTCTAAAACCATGTTGTCTAAATAAATGTTTCCAAAAATGTTTATATAATCATTAATATGCTTTAAAAAATAATTTTTAACTATTTAATTTTTTTTAAATGTTTCAAATTTAATTACCGGGCCATTTTACAAATAATTCCCATTTTTCTTTTGTCAAAAATGGGAAAGGAATATTCATTGTAAAGTGTATGGGATGAACGGAATTTACCTCATTCAAATCATTTGAATATTATTTAATCATTTTAGGGTAATTTTCAGAGAAAATTATTTCGAAAAGGTTTTATTTTTTATATTTTTTTTTCAAAAAAGAAATGATATGTTTTATAGAAATTATCTTTATATGATCTTTAATAGTTATTTCAAACAGAATGATTTCCAAAATATTTTTTTAAAAGTGTTTTTAATGAAAATATATTTTCATTAATAAATTACCCAATTGTGATTTAAAAATTATTTTCCATCTAATATAAATCCTTTTTATTTTACTTATTCTTTACTATGGATATGATCTAAGGATACCAATATGATTATTTCTTTGAATGGTTTATGTTTATAATAACCATATATTAATGAAACATATTTCAATTACATGGGTTATTCCATGATAAAATCATTATAAAACCCGCTAATTTTCATGGGTTATTATGTCATGAAATGATGTAATGATGAAGAAAAAAATCTTTTTCCACTGGTTATGATATGATGAAATGTTTATTAAATCTATTTCATTTCATAGATAATGATATGATAAATTTTTATGATCTAATGTCATAGATACGTATGAGATTCATTAAGTGATGGGTAGGGAATATATATCCCTCAAATTAATTGGGTAAATATTTATATCTCATGAGATTTATATGACTAAAATGAGGATTGAAACCAGTTTAATAAGAGACATTTTATGTTATGAAGGTATTGGGAGAGAATCTTCATTATTATGATGATTTGGGGAGTTAAACCATTCCAATATTATATCCATGGAAGTGATCATTGAGTAATATGAAAATTACTTTATATGATTATGTGTATGGTAAAATTATATGTCCTATGCCTATTAGAACCAAAGAAGTTATTTTCTATAAATGGAGAATGGTTTATTTTTTCCCAATCCTCGCAAGGAAGATAAAGGAGTTTGAAAAGAATAGGGTTTTACATATAATATAAATAATACTTTTGAAGGTGGTTCCAATTCCAACTGTTTTCCAAAATTTTGGGACAAAAAATTGGAAAAATAAGAAAAATGTTGTTCACAAAGGAAGTTCTATGCATGATTGAAGGTGGTTTGGAAATATGCACTCAAAGAATATTTTGTGATTAGTGCCTACAACTATGGAAATGGAAAAAAGTGAGCAAAATATTTATGAATGTGATTAAAAGATGAGTTTGCACCGAAGTGACTTGCACATATAATACGACATCAAATGGGGTTTGGTTGATTGAAGGGAATCTGGAGAAATGCATCCGAAACTTTTGTGCAGGGTCATTGATTCCTTTAAATATACGACTACCCCCAATAAAGAGTATGAATTTTCCAATTAAGATTAGGTTTCTTTTCCAATCAAAATATTATTGTGTGAAATATTTTTAGAATTTTATTCTTAAATGAAAGGTGTTTAACTAGTCTTTAAAGACCATGTGAATCCTATGGCATAGATTAATGAAAAATAAGGGTTGCGCGAAAAATAGGGGTTTTGGAAAAGTCATCGTACATGAAAATCCCAAATATTGTGTACAATATAACATGTTTCATGAAAGTGTAGTGTTGAGTTTTTCTCAGACATTAGATATTTGGTTTTTGTGACATGTGCTTTTAGGTGCATCAATACAGGACATCAATGCAAGAAGCATCTCTTCTGAGACATAGACAAAGTCTCTAATGAAAATATATTGAAGTTACTTTCAAGATGATAATCTATGTAAGACTTCCTCCATGGTAGTGAGCTAGAAGGATTCAGTGGAAGTGTTCCAAGGAACACAACTTGATATCTCTAAAATAATTGTAAAGGAAGAGTGCATGGAATAGAGTGATTATGTTTAATCCCTTGTAATCCACAACTAGTGAAGATTTGTAGACTTTTGTATGGCTGACAGTATGTGAGAATATGATCCTCAGACTAGCCCAATGTTATATTCCCATGGTACAAGATCTTGGATTTCTTTATGATTCATGTCATGTGAACATCCAATTGTTATTCCATGACTCAAGATTATGTTTCATTATATATAGGGTGTGGTTTTAAAATTTTATACACATGTTCTCATACACTTATACTCATTTTTGGGTTACAAATCTCTTTTTTTACACATATTGAGAATATGATCTCACCAATTTTTATGTTTCATTTCCCCAAGTTATAAATAATGGTTTTAAATAAATTATTTATATGAATAATATATACCAATTGGATAAAGAACAAAGGTTTAATTTCATTTATGAATAGAAATACAAAATAATGATATAAAAATTTATTGATGAAAAAATCATTTTGGTTTTGAATACCAAATTTTGATACAAAACGATAAAGAAACTTTTGGAGATTATTATTTTTTTAAATACTTTTCTAATGTTATCAATGAGGAATAACAAACATTTGAGTGTCGATGATAGTTGTATATTCTATTCATTCTATATATGTTGATGTAATGATTTTAATACTTTTTTAAGTAAAATCTAAGCATTAATTATTTCGAAAACGACATGAATAATCCTTTAATTTTTTTAAAATATAAAAAATGGGATGAAGTGAATTAAATAAATCACTTAATAAATTGTCAAAAAAATTTCTGAAAACATTTTTAGAAAACATGTTATTTAAAATAAATATATTTTTAACTGAAGAGAGAAATGAAGTCGAATATTCTTAAAAATAGTATCTCAATTAATTTAAGTATAAAATAGGGAATTTTTTATTATTAGTTGAAAACATCATGAATAAATAGAGTATAAGATAATGAAGGTATTTGTTATCAATGATGTAAAATATCATTTAATGAAAATTTCAACCACAAAAATCTAGATTAAAATTATAAAACGAAAAAACACCTTACAAAAGTCATAATGATGAAGTGAGAATTAATAAATTAATAAATTATTTGTATAAAATGGAAATACGGATAATTTTTTTTAAAAATAATAATATAAATATTAAATTTATTACACACATAATCATATAATATAAAAGACAATGAAGTGGTAATATAACCCAATGAAAAGAAATTGAGTTATAAAATTTGTTTCCATGTGGTAAATTTCATGTAAATTTCCCTTCAATGAAATACTTAAAATTTAAACTTAAATTGGCATTAATTATTCATGATATTACATGTAAAGGGCTCAATATATACACCATATAAAATAAATTGGTTACATAATATTACAATATGCCTCTATGAAGAGAAATTGAGATGAAGACTCTTACCTTAGACTTTACTTTAGTTAATCAATATTTAGTATCAGGTATAATAGTTTTATTATTTTAATTAATGTATACAAGATCTTTACACATATTTATAATAACATTAATTATCCTCTTATAACTTTTTACCACATTTTTTATTCATAATATTTCATTATTTTCATTGTTTTGGGTGTTAATCACCTTGATTTTACATCCATGATTTGTTATGAATTCTTAGGTTCTTGTTTATATTATATCTTTCAATATAATACATAATAATAAACATTATATTTTTATATTACTTACTAATAAATAATTTTTTAAATCCAATCATGATATATGGTTTTGAGAAATGAAGCACGTTATGATCATGGAGACGGTATACCCAATATAAGAATGAATAACTCTTCAATCTTTCAATAATCATTATAGAAATTCAATAAGTAATATTTTATATTTTATAAACATAAAAATATCATAAATTATGTTTTATTTATTTAAATATACTTATATATCTCATCCGCTGGGTGTGTTGATGAAAAGTGAGTCAAATCGCATCACAAAGGTGGTAGTCCACCCATACACGAACAATGTTATCATTTTTAGTATAAGGAAAAAATGATATATTTTATTTTAAGAATAATAAATATTTAATTAATATCATAATTATTACATATATATCACATATATTTATTAAAATTATCATAATCACTATCCATGTCAATTGTTAGTGAAAGACACGTCACATCACTTCATACGGCGGTGGTTTGTTGTACACACAAGTGGCGTTATCATATATCCTAAGGAATGGAAAGTAAAAAAGTTATATATGGTATAATTAATATAAATATATAATTATTTTAAAAATATAACATATACATATAATTTATATACATAATTACATTCAACCATGAAAGGTGGTAATGGAAAAACAAATGACATTAGTTTGCGAGGCGTTAGTTCACACTACACCTGAATGATGGCTTCATTTGCAATTTGGTATAAGTGGTGATCGTTTTAGGTCCTTAAATTAATCTAAATATATATAATTATATATAAGATACTCTATTTATAATATCATCCTGTTTTAATAATAATTTTAGGAAGTGGAGGAAGAAACAAATTAAAAAACACGTTGAAGAACATTACCTCTTCTTTGGGTAATGACATTAGGTTTTCACCAGAACCCTTAAAAGATTATATTTATACAAAAAAGAAGGAATCTAGGATGATAGGATGGAATTTGGGATGTGAATGTTTTGGAATTTACTGGACCTTAATGGTGTGATAGTGTGCAAAAGGGAGGATATGTGTGGCCTTTTATATGCGATGTGAGTTCCTTATGTGTGATTTTTGAAAAGAAAAAAATGTACCCTCATTTTTCACATACGAAAAGTGTCCAAAAAAAAGAATTATCTAGAATTAGACAGAATAAGGTATAAATATGGTCATGAAATATACATTACAAATTTTTTAAGGTCAATTTAATCATTTTATTTGGTTTTTAAATACATGAAAATTCAATTTTTACCTTAGACATGGTAATTGTTTTTTAATTTTTTCCCTACTAATATTGGTAAAAATAATTTCTACCTTTTAATTAAATATTTATTTTTATAGTAAAAAATATTTAATCAATTTTTACAAATTATCTTAGCTTAAATAGAATAATGTAATTTAATAATAATCCCACGGACAAGAAGAGAAATCTAGTTTTTAAAAAGAAAATACTCTAATGTTTAAAATGAATATATAAAAAAATTCAATATGAAAGGGATTAAAAGAAAATAAATTAGATTCATAGAAATATAATTTTACAAATTTTACTTTAAAATAAATCAAAATATAATTTTACATTATAAATACTTTCAAATAAAAGAAAATGTTCAATTATAATTCAGTATTTTCCACTATTCATAGAAAAATTAATCATTTAAAACAAATATTGAAATTTCAACATAATATGATTTTTATATTATTATTTAAAAAATTAATTGACTTTAATAAAATAAATTTTCTAGATGTTTTAGAAAATAATTTTAAATTTTGTGTGAAAGTCACGAATCAATAGTCTTTTAGAATAACATATAGTTTTTTAGAAAATACCTGTTTTCATTAAAATGATAATTATTTTATTTATAATAATTTGACAACCATTATGTTCCTAATTTAGTTAGTACTAATAATAATATCCAATTTAACGTCTAGGTTATAAAGGTATACTATATTAAATTTCATATATACATTGGGTTGCATGTTCCATAAGCTATTAAAGATATTCAATTTAAGGAAATAAATTTCATGGGTTTTTTAGCTTGATGTTGAGTGTCACAAACACTAACAAACAGTATATTACTATTTTATAAATTATAGGTGTCATATTCTCCAAACCTTATATTAAATATTTATTCACGTTTTATTCTTTATCATGATAATAATGGGTTGGATAAATGTATATTATCTTATTGAAAGCCCACATTATAAAAAGATTTAATAAAACATCCTATTAATAAAAGAAAAAAGGTTGTACAAAGCCATATGGAATAATCCCATATCCTAGTTTCCATGTAAAATAAAATATATTTGAAATTGGAATCACGTACCCAATGATTAATGGATTTTGATATAGGTTATTGATGAAAAGAATGTGGGTGACTATAGAAGGTTCATGACCACAAAACCATAACCCAAAGAGGTGTGAAAAAAGTTCATTGATATAATAAAAAATGATGAAAATAGGGTAATGTTTTTGTTTCAATATCCTTTTCTGAATGTTGATGTATTATTTTACTCTCAAAGAGTACAAGTAAATACACTTACATGAATCATTTATATTTCATAAGAAAATATTTTTCATTTTCCTATCCTTCAATTAATTTCCAATTCATCACAAACTCTATGAAAAGAATACAAAAAATTATTTTTTTTCTTGAAGAACTAAAAATAACTTTTACCATATCATAAGATATATAAAAGAGTGAAATGTATCTCTTTTTTCCTATCACTACTTTTCACATTTTATCTGATATAATAATTTATTCTCTAAAACTAAAAATTAATAGCACTGGTTCATCATTAAAATGTATCTCTAAAATAGTTTAGTTAAAAAAATTACAAATTAAATAGTATATTCCATAATAGAGTGGTATGAATTATACCCTTACCATCTTTAGGTCATGGGTTTAGGTCCCACAACCTTTCCCAATATGGAATGTTTTCACCAAACAAGTGGGTTTTCAATTTAAAAAAAAACTATATTAATAAAATTCGCATATAATTTTCAAAAAATATAAATTAGAAAATCCGTGAAATAAAATTAATCTTTAAATAAACTTTTAATAAGGTTTTAAATAATTTTTTAATATATAATAAAATAATTTTACTATTATTAAAATTCATTTATTTATCTTATTAACCCAAATGGTTATTAATAAATTCAAATTTTTGTCTATAAAATTTAATATCATCATTCCTCAATTTTTTTTCAACTAAAACATATACTTTCCATAAATTTCCATCAAAATATATTTAATCATGGTATAATCCCATCACATAAAACCTAGAAAGTGGTGTTTTATGAATATGAAATTATGATCAATCATAAACTTCTTAATCCATAAAGGAATCCATAACTCTTAATTTAAGGAAGCCATATATGCTTATAAAATTTACTATAATCCTTAAATTCTTTATGATTTTTATACCAAAATAAAATTAGAAAAAATATGTCTATAATATAATTCTTAAATACCGAAAAAGTCTCCAACCATTTTAATTCATTATAGTTCCATCCAAGTTATAGGTGTTAATCTATTGATTAGGGAATTGAATTTTGTAATTCCCAGGTTCTCCAAATTTAATGCAATGAACTAAAATCGGATCCCATGGATGATATTTATTTCCTTCCATTATAAAATTAATTTTCCTCAAAAATTAATTTCTTTATTTCCATCATTTCTACACATAAATAATTCTCCCATTCCACTGAGACACTATACCACATGCGTCATTCCTTATTTCTAACATGAATAAAATTGTGAAATATTTATTCCATGGTCTCCATTATTTGCGATATTAGAGAAATACATGATTCTCTTCATCATTGAGTCTAAGAGTTAGTTATGTAATAAGTTTTAAATGAGATTTCAGTACAACTCATTAGCAATAATCCCACTATCATTCAGTCATATCATCATCCCATATGGTTACTCATAGTAACCACATTGTCATTCATGTTAATTGTTCACATGATTCATTTGGGTTCCATCCATTATCTAAAATCAAAAAGCATAGTGTGGGAAACAATAACCATATTTGGAAAACCATAGAATAATTTATAGGTTGTCTAAATAATGACACATTATTTTCAATATACCACACATTATGTCCAATATAGGATATTCACTACCATCATCTATTCAATTACATTATAATTCTTTGTAAATAAAATATAAATTATCCTAATCATACCTACCAAGAGTGTAAAATAAAGTGCACAATAAAGTCTATTTTCATGTACTATGTAATGACTGGGTCAATACCAATGCACCCTTTTAGATTTTATTACCCCTAGGTAAACGTTTAATGAACCGAATCCACTTTTAGTATCTTGATGGAGATGGATTTCGAGGTAAAAATACATAATCTCTACCTTAACAAAATATTTGGATGTTATTCTAAAATTATAATCAAATCTATCATAGAGTTATGATCCCTAATCCACGTTTTCCTAAATTTAGTTCTGAAGGATTATAATAAAAATCATATGATACCAAGTATAGTTACATTTACCCACATTTCTAAGAGGTAGTGTATTCTTTATTAAATTCACATAAGATACAAGGGATCAAATCCTGAAGGACCGAATAGTTTTGTAGTCTTAATAAACTAGATATATACTTGAGTCTTATATTATATTTGAATACAAAAATTAAAATATAATTTTTTACAAGAATAACATTATTCCCTCTATCATATCTGTACATTTATATCATAGTAAACACCATTGATTCTTAGGAAAATAAAAAAAGAAGTGTGATCTCAAATGATGAATAAGTGTTATGTACAACATAAGTAATCATAAAATAAAATTAATAATCAATATGTGTGGGTAAATATCGAAACATGTATTCTATTTAATTAATTAAATTAGAATTAAGTTTATACAGAGGTAATATAAATGTTAAAATATCATGGATAAAAATCAATGTTGAAATTTAAATAATTGTTAACACCATAAATTTAATAAAGAAGATGACTGACATAATTAGATTATTCATAATAAATATGGAAAAGTAGATAATTTAAGTAACATTCCATTTAATTAATAATTGTGATTAAAATTTTCTAGAGATAATATTATTATAAAAATATTATGAATAATAATAAAGTAATTATATATATATTAAATGAAAAATTATTAGACATCATGTCTCAGGAATATGATACCTCTATCATCAAGAGCTTTCTAAAGTGAATTTAAAATAATGGACTAAATTACCATATGGTTTGACCCACTGATTTTATGATAGTTTATACGTTTTTCTCATGGTACTACTAATGCGTTATGGGGATATTGATAACTAGATCCCACCCATGTCTCCAAGTACAAACCATTTATAAAATACTAAATAATCTATTTAATTGATGAGAAATATGCCTTATTATCAAATATACATATTTAGTGAGGAATAAAAATTAATCAATATTTCCCAAGATACAGAAATAAAATTGAATGTAGAGAAAATTATGTATAAATTACATACAATTTCAGTAATAAACATATACATAATTAATATTATGTATATATAGGCGCAATTTAATGTCCACAAGAATGTGAATAATTTAAGGGAATGTTAATTAATACAAAAATGAATTAAGAAAGTGAATAACAATACTTTTTTTGTAAAAATGATCTTGAAAAATATTAATAAATAATAAAGATGGTATCAATAGCACATATAACAATTAGAGTAGGAATAAAGGGTTATTGTCTTTGATGAATAGAAATACCATAGAAATATATATAAAAAACATTCTCAAGTAATATATCCTTTTCATTTTAAGAAACCATTTTTAAAATTAAACATTCAATTTTTTTGAAAATAAATAAAATTTAAAATAAAATTTGAAAAGTATAAAGGAATATATTAAATATTTCAATGACCACGATAGCTGAAAAATATGTTCATACTATACAGATTAACACAAATATTTATTTCACTTTTTTGGTAAAAAATAAATGGTAATTTTTCTGAAAATTGAATGATGATTAAATTAAAAACATTTTTTAAAGTCATAATTTTGAAAATGAATATAATAAATAATTTTTATATATTTTTAAAAAAATTGAATTATTTTTTATGAAACCATGGTTTTTAATGAAAATAGATTTCCCACCGAATTGAAAAATGAAGTCATATTTTCGTAGAAAACATTTCTCAATTATTTTAAGTACCGTAGAGAAAAAAAGTGGTCCTATCACTCAAAAAAATATTTAATAAAAATAAGAGAATGAACTTAAAGTTATTTATTATATTTTTATACATTAATTTCATTCAATGGAAAATCAAGTATAATTAATCCCAATTAAAATGAGAATATAAAATAAACCCTTACAATGATCATAACGATCAAGTGTGAATTATTAAATGAATAGATTATGAGTATCATATGTAAATACACATAAAAAGGTGCAAAATAATAATATATATATATAATTAATTATATGCATAATATTAGAAAACTAACAACAGCGAAGAAGTAATATAACCCAATGAAAATGAGTTCAGTTATGGATTTATTTTACCCATAGTAATTTTCAAGTCAAAAACCATTATATGAAATAAATTAGATTGAAAATCAAATAAAATTTATATTTCCATAATAATGATATTACTAGTAAAATGGGAAATATATATATATCATATAAAATAAATGAGGTGGATAACATTACAATATGCCTCAGTGAAGAGAAATTGAGATGAAGTCCTTTAACACATGTTTTCCATTAGTTGATCATGACTTAAGATATTGTATAATGGTTTTAAGATTTTTATTAATTTATAATAAAACCAAAATAATATTCATAATATCCTATATGATCCTATAATAACTTTTTACCCCCATTGGTTAATAAAATTTCATTATTTTTATTATTGTAGGTGTAAGTTTCCTTGTTTTCCAATTCATTCATTGTTATGAATGTTCCAGTTATTGGGAATATTATAAAGTTAGATAACCCCCAAAATAATCTTACAGAAATTATAATAATATTTATATAGAAATTATAATTTTAAATCCTATCATATATATGGTTTGTATAAATGATGTAGATTACAATCATGGAGATATTAGACCATATGTACACATGATTACTGTTTCTATTTTTCAATGATCATAATGAAAATTCTAAAAACATTATTTTATCATGAAATAATTATGATTGTATCATAAATAAAATATTATTTGTATAAATATATTTATATATACAATCTATGTGGTGTGATGATGAAAAGTGGGTCACATCGTTTCATTAAGGACGCAGTCCATATATACATGAATGATGTTATAGTTTTTCACTGTATGAAAAAATGATTTATTATATTTTTTAAATAGATAAATATGACCCTAATATCATAATTATTTCACCTATATATGAAATATTTTTTTATATTTATCTTTATCATCTTCCATGTTATGTGTTAGTGAAATAAAATTTACATTGTAGCACAAGGCGGTAGTCTTTCATTCACCCAAGAGACGCTATCACATTTCTTAAGGAATGAAATATAAAAGGGTATATATATGATTTAATGACATAATGGATATAATTATGTTATAAATATAACTTATATATTTTATATAGATCATCATATCTGAACGTGAATGAAGGTAATGGATCAAATGGTATTAGTTTGTGTGGTAGTAGTCCATTGTACACATGAATGATGATATAATTACCAAGTTTATGGATCTGAGGATGTCTTTAGGTCATTAAATAAACATTAATATATATATATATATATGGAAGAATACATATTTATTATATAATCATGGTTTAATAAGAATTTATGGAGGTGGAGGATGAAATAAAAAAAATGCCCATTGAAGAATGTTACATGTTCTTCAGGTAATCTCATTAAGTTATCACAAAAATCCATCCAAGGGGAAATTAATGAAAAACATTATGGCTTATAGTTTTGTTGGATTAAATTTTGGATGTTATTTGTTTAGGTATTTGTGGAACCAAAAGGGTGTGAAGGTGTGAAAAAGAGAGGAGTGGGGCCACCTTTTATAAGTGAGGTGTTTGGAAGACTTGCCATTTTTTGAAAGAAAATGTGTTACTCCATATTTCACATAGAATAAGGGTCCAAAATAAAGTCTTATAAATATATATACATTATATGTTTTATCATTAATAAAAAAATATTTTATACAACTTTGGATGTCAATTTATCACTTTTATAGTATGACCAAAGGTAAATCCATTTTTACTATATCCGAGATGATAAATTCTTAATATTATCACTTTAAAATTTTGTAAACAATTAGGTTGAAATTATAAGAAAATATAAATTATTATTATTGGAAATATGGAATTATTTTGTCAGATTCCATTCGCATAATTTGAAAATTTTAGATATTGATTAGTCCTCTAAACGTGATGAGAAAGCTTGTTTTTGAAGATAAAATGTTCATAATTTTAGAAAGTTTTTATATAAAAATTCAAAATAAAATTATTAAAATTTCCAAAATTGGATTAATAGTTATATAATTTATCAAATATTATTTAAGAATAATTTAAAATAAAATCTATCATTGTAAATTATTATAATTAATTATAGGTTTCAATTAAGATTTAGTATTTTTCACAAGAAATTAAAAATTACAACATTTTAGAAAAACCTAAAAACTTAACCCTAATATATTTATGATAGTATAGTTTAAAAAGTTATGTTTAGTTTATCAAATATGTTTTCAATAATTTAGGAAAAATAATTTAATATTTTTATACGAAAAACAACTAAAATGTCATTTAGAAAAGAATAGAATTTTTAGAAAATATTTCAAATTCTATGAGATGACTTATATTTTATTTTCAATAAGTAAATAAATATAATATTATTTATTTAATTAGTACTATCCATACATGTGAATTTAACATCTAGGTTATATTGGATCAATATATTTTGTTTCATTTATGATCTAGGTTGCATGTTACGCAAGTTATCAAAGTCCTTAAATTTAATGAAATATATTTCATTAGTAATTTAAGTACAATGTTGAGTGTTTCATACAATATAAAATTCAATTAACTTATTTTATAATTTAGGGGTGTTATAGTTATGATCTATATATTTTTTTGTTTTATTATCATGATATATTTTTTTTACAGATGGTAGGGTTTGTTTATACAGGTACATTATGAAAAGGAATCCTACTTTAATTATTATTTAATAGGACTTTTTCCACCCCCTAACATATTAAAGGCACGGTTTGGGTTTTACACTCACACATCCACTGACTATTGGGGTCTTTGTGGTTCATCTCATGGGGGGTTATTCTTTTTATAATAAGTGAAGAGTAATATTGATCGATCATTCTTCTTAACAAAAATAATTGGTGCATCCAAATGTGAAACCCTTGTATGAAGAAATAACTTTCAAAAATATCATTTAGTTTCGTATTAAATTCTTATAAAATAGTTTGGGGACATTCTATATGGATCCATTTAAATAGGTGTGTCTCTATATATGAGTTCTATTGATAGATCAACTTCACCAAACCAAGGAAGACCATAAAAATCTTCTAGAAAGATACCAACAAACTCTTAAACAATATACATATCTTAAAAGTATAGTTTCCCTAACCATATAATAAAAATAGTCTACATGTATAGGACATAATACCCACAATATATAATGATGTTCTATTTAATGTTTTTATTTATCCTCACACTTATAAATGAGAAATGGTTTTTTTGGAATAAGAAATATGACTTCCCTTCGATCGAAATTAATATGGGATCCAAATAATGAAATCCAATATTTTCCCACAACTATAAAATAATAAACTAAAGGGAGAGTCATATGATTTATTAGAAGAACTTTCCCACAAACATTAACAATGTAGAAACTATAGACTTTAGATGTGACCAAATTTTGAGAAAGGTATTTCACCGCTAACTCAATATCTTATGACAAAGATGGTAATTTAATACCCATATTAAACTACTTATATATTAAATAGTTTTTAGATCTATAATTATACACGAATTAGATATATTAGACTGGACAATAGGTTTACCTTTTTCAACATAATTCTCATAACCCACTCAAATAGTTGCGGTCTCATGAGATTTCCATTTTTCTTTGATAATAAGAGGTTTCTATCACCAATAATTATCTTAAAATTTTATATCGATGAATTTTTTGGAATAATTCCGTTACACATTACATTTGATGCACTAGAGCATGGGTGGTTCATTAATTTGTGACTTCTTCTCTCCCATTAAATTAACAATCCCTTTCATTTCCTTTTGACATTTATATGAATTATGAGGAAAATTTCCATATTTAAGTCATTAAACTATTTCATTAAGTCTATTCCTTGGATGTTTCTTTCCACATTTATAATGTTTAGATGGTGGGAACTTCTTTCCACCAAGTATTTATTAGAATATTTATGAGTATCAATCGTCCTTTTCTTATCAAAACCATAGGAATATAGGGAATATACAATTAACATTTCTACCTTAAATATACAAAGAATTATTTCTTAATAGATTCTGTTGTCTCAAATAGCTAAAACCATTCACAGACTATGTTTTAATCCAAAAATAATCTAGTAATTTTTGTTATAGGTAAAATGGTTAAATCATTATCATACCTTGTAAATATTAAGAAATTTTACTCATATGTACCAATGGATTCATCATCATTTTCCTTAAACTCAAGGAATTCATTCTCTATAATTGAATATAGAATAATAAGAAAGTAATCACTAAAACATATCCTCTTGAAATCATCCCATTATATAGATTGAATTTCTTCATATTACCTCATTTTTTAATTAAGGTTCAAGCATTAACATCCTTGTCCTTCTAGAGGATAAATTTATAGGAAATCAATTTCATGTTTAGATAAATGAATAATAGAAAATAAATTATCAGTGGGTCTAATACATTACTCAACTACTAGTGGATTAGAAGACCCACTAAAATAAGTTGGTTGTTTCCTCTTGAATGCCTCAATAGTACATTAATCCCTTTTTTGATTTTTAGGAAGCTCAATATGATTCATGAACTGAGAAATTTTCATGAGAATAGTATCAAGATTATATATTCTCTCTGACATAGAATATTGTTAATTAGGTGGAAAATCCTTTCATTTTTCATTACATTTTTTTGCCTGATGTCTTCTGGTATAAGTAAATGAATAAAACCAATAAAAATGTTCGAGAAATAATAATAACAGCTGCAAAAAACATAATCTTGAGAAATTTATAGGATACATTATTCATGAAAACTTCTTTTCATCCTATTAATCCTTATGTTTGTTCTTCCTCATTAATGGTCATCATTTATTTAAATCCTTAATAGTGGTTGATAATTAAAATTTGAATTAACCATAGCATATCCCTCAGGAGTTTCAAACTAGGTGCATTATAAGGGACACTCACAATATTCTAGAATGGTAGATGGGACATACTCAACCAACACATTTTGGGGTAGTAACCCCTTGATGCATCTATTTCAAAATATCTTTCACTTGTATTATCCATAATATGGTTTATTGTGAGGAAAAACATAATCTATTCATTACCAAAACAGTATAATTCTCTCTTATACATAATTTTATCCCATTAACTTTGACCAACATTTTCTTACCCAAATATCCAAATACTGAAAAAACCTTCCTATAATACTACCTATAAGGACTAAGTAATTTCATTCAAAAATATTATGTCTTTTGAGATTAATATTCAATATTTTTAAAAAATACACGTCTGAGGACCATAAAAGATTAGTGGCTTTGAAGACTAGATAAAACATCATTTTATTTAAAAAAATATCATCAACATAGACAATAAATATCATCCCATTTAGAAATGTTCATATATATATACCATACTAAAATTCATTCTTCATAACCTGGCTAAAAGAAACATAAGAAACAATGACCTTCAATTCCCAGAAAAGTTAAACATTGGGGATATCAATCGATGATCTACGAGAAAGTAAAATAAGTATAAGGGCATGCAGTCATGAAAATAATATAAAAAGGTTTATACCAAATCCATCAAATATATTAAAAATGTTATTATATATATATATGTATGATTTCAAATAACATATATCATAAGAGTGAGAAATCATTATAAATAAATCATGAACCAGAGTATCATGTAAAAAATGTGTGGCTTGTCATAGGTATAGAAACCACATAATAATTCAATGTTTATTTTAATGAAAATAAAATTCTAGTGAATCTAGCATCCCTAAATATTTTTCATATCATTACAGATCAGAAATCTCCACCTGAACCCCATAGTGTATTAGGAAGTTTGACATGTTTACTATAGTGGATCAAGAAAATAAACTTTCTTCCAAAAATTATCTCGTGAGATATAATACATTACCCAATGTATTGGAGGGTTATATTATTCCGGGACCCCCAATTTCATAATAAAAACTCTATATTTGTGTCCTATAATATCATTAATCATATATTTATATCACAAACCATGCAAAAAAATGGGGTTCATAATCATTTCATCAATCCATCATAGCATAACCGTTGGAAAATAAATGGGTTTAAAAAATATTTCATAATTATAATCATTAAACATCTAGAGAATGATTTAAGATGATATAATTAAATCATATCCCCATTAAAACATATGAAACACAAATGTTTTAGTCATTGATGAATGAAAATAAAATAAAAAGATCATTAAAAACTTTATTTTGGAATATAACATTTCAATTTTGAAATCCATTTTTTAAAGATAAAAATTTATAAAAAATTATAAATTAATTTTTTTTGTAAATAAATATTTAAACATTCAAATGAATCTTCATATAATTCTATGGTTATGAAGAAACAAATGTTCGTATATACATAACAATTTAAAAGAAAAAAACATATTACATTATTATAAAAAGTGAAAATGTGCTCCATTCCAAAAATAAATAAAAGATAATTTTATAAACAATTTTTTTAAAACATCAAAAAGTGTAAAAAATAATTTAAAAAATAATTCTATAATTGTAAAAATATTTTTTTAAACATTTTTATAATATATGATCATGAAAGTGAATGATTCCTAACTGAATAGTAAGACACAAATGATTTTCCTTAATTTTTTTTATATTGATCAATTAAATTCATGTAATTTAATGGAAACCATGAAATATAAAGAAATAAACTTGGGAGAAGAATAATTAAATATATTTATCAAATAAGGATTGTTTAATTTCCTTAATGAAAATTATTGCATAAACCATCCTCATAAAAATTACGATTGAAACATTAATCCCTTACATAAAGCCTAAAAATGATTCGAACATGTTCAAAACTCATGTATAAAAAATATATGTTCATTATAAATTTATTACAGAACCATAATCATATCCATTATAATAATCATGAATTAATTTTCATATATTGTCTCCAATTTATTAATAATTTTTAAATAAAATCATTGTTTAAGAGAACAACTATTTGTTTTTAATACATGTTTCAGTTTGTTAGTCTTGGTACATTTAGTTTGACCATGTTTAGATAACCTATATAATTTTATTCTGAATATAAATATAAAAACTATATATTTTAAATTTATAAATACTAATCCATTAATGGTATAGATAGAATAATGAATTACACTATTCATGGAGATGGTAGTACATACGTACGCATGAATACTATTTTCATTTTTTGATAGAAAGAATAAGATAAATTTAAATAATAAATAAATGTTATATAATAATTATTATATAACATAAATAATATTTATTAATCATATACATCCTTATTACCATCCATTTAAAATGGAAATGGAAAACATATCACATTGTTTTGTGGAGGTGGTAGTCCAATCATCCACAGACAACCGATACTATCATTTTCTAAATGACTAGAAGGTAATATGTTTGATGTGATATTATAATTATTAATATATAAATTTTAATGTAAGATATATATATATATTATGTATATAATTATATCCATCCATGAGAGAGAGTGATGAGAAATGAATAAAATAAGTTCGTGAGGTTGTAGCTTTCCATACACCTGATCGACTATTTCATTTATGATTTAATGGAAGAAGAGATAGATATAGGTTATTCTATTAAAAAAATAATATATCCTTATATTTTATATATTTATTTTATTTCTCCAAATTTTAATAATATTTTATCGAGTTAGATAAATAAATAAAACAAATAATAATATGTAAGCACTGTATAACTTCTTAACAGAACCACTTTAGCTTTATACCTAATGCTTATGTAGGATGGTTTTATGATTGAATATATGCCTGAAGGACAGATATAGGGATCTATATAAGGGATTTTGGTAGGTATTTATGGACTAAAATTTCTATTTACGTATTTACAGGAGAAAAGAGGGGTGTCCTTTTATAATTGAGGTGAGTGGACCAGTGGTAAATTTTAAAAGTCTTAAAATAATGTCTAGTCACGTTCTTTGAAAAAAGTATAAAAATGGCTCATATTATATGTTGATAAGGTTATGAATGGAATAAATTTACCCAATGGGGTTTAAGAATATTTTTAGTTAATTTTAACCCTTATCTTTTTAGTCTTACCCTTAGTAAAATATTTTTAACATCAACTATGGTAACAGTTTTTACTCTTTTTACCATTAAATAGGAAAAAGGTAAGTTAAACATAATAAATAATATTATTTATTATAATAAAAAATATGGAATTAATTTTATCAATTTAAATTTATATTTTAGGTGTAATTTTATTTAAATTTAACCCCTCATAATCTTTGAAAATCAGCTTTCCTAATAAAATGTTCTCTTTAGTATAAATAGTTTTTTAATAATAATTTTAAATAAATTTTATTGGAATGAAAAATATTGGATTAATAATACTATAATTTAATATAATTAAATTTAATAAAAATGTTTTCTAAAAATTTATCATGATAAATTCTGTAAATGAGAAGTTAATTTTTTATAAAAATTGGTACATTTCACTATTCCGAGAAAATTTATATTTTTAGAAAATTAAAAAAATTCACAATAAGATAATTTAGAAATTTATATTTCAAAAATTAAGTATATTTTTTATATTATTTTCCAAAATTGGTAAAACTAATTTTATAATAAGTTCGCAAAATCTAACCAATCTGATATTTAGTAAAATACAACATCTAAACGTAAAACAAGTTTTTTCTTAGGCCACACCAAGGTAAAAAATATTAGGTAAATGATAAAATATATTATTGAATATATAATTTATAAATTTATTAAAATCTTTCAACAATAGTGATTAAATTAATTTATTAAGATAAACCTGCAAAGAATGCATAAAAATAATATTTTAGAAAATCCACTCCATTATATTCAATTAGTTTAAAATTTTATTTTCTAATTAATTAATAACCAAAGAATTCAATTTATAAATATCTATAACATATATTTTGATAATTTATTTATTTCTATTCATACCCACCAATCTAATAGATATACCTTATATGTCACATAAAAATTTATTAATATTATATCATAGTTTGTTTAAACTTAGTATTTTGTGTAACACAGGATAATAATGAAATTAAATCCCTTAGAAAACAATATTTCCTAAAATAGTGGGATATTATAGTGTTGTCCTATAATGATACAATTGACCCATTATATATTAGATAAGTGAGCAATGTATTGGGTTTTGTGGAACCATGTCGGCCTATATATAGTGAGGTTTGTCTATCCAATTTGGTAAATTTAGCATAAATTGATCAGTTAGGGATCAGTAATGCTTTAATGACTATGTTTTTTTAATATGGTATTGGGATACCATGTAATTGTGGGACAGAAACATTTCATGGAGGGTTTATTAAATCATAAATCTTATTTTCAAAGTTATTATTAGAATGGCAGATATTTTGATATTTTAATCAAATAAAGTTTACTTAGATTTTGAAAATTTAAATGGATTAATTTTCCCATGCTATTTAAATAAGAGTAAAGATGTTAATGAATGGAAATATAGATATTTGTCTTATATTTAGAGGAAAATAATCTCTATTCAATAGGATGTGAAATAGTTACTAAATAAAGGGATACTTTTTTTTCAACGAGGGGGAATTCATGTGAAACATTATTGCTAGAGATTATAAGAGATGATCATGTTGATGAATATATAGAAAATAACTTCATTGATAGAGGTGTAATATATTTTTCAGATATATGAAGATAAAATATGTTCTTCTGATAGATAAATGATTTCCAATGTGAGATGGATAAGATTTATCATTCTTTTCAGTGGTTTTAGGCTAAGAGGGATAATGATTCTGCTTTAATCATGAAAAAAGAAAACATTAATAAATTTTGGTATATTAACACATCACAAAGTGAAAGATTATTATATATAACCTATTAATGGTGAACCAATTAAAATAAATACTATGTCTTTATGATTTATTTATTTTATATTTAAATTATAGATAGCTTAATTTTGACTAATCATGAAACAACATTGTTTGACGTATAAATTATTAACCAACATACCTTGATTCACTCATTTCTATAGGTACCATTATGGTTATGGGAATAAAAAGTTGTATCAATATAGAAGGTTCAGATTAAATGATTTTTCTATCTTTGCAAGATATCATATAAATAGTGAATCATAAATTAATTCTAAATTTTTATTGGAAAGAATTCATCTATAGAAGAATTGGTCAAATATCTACATTCAATTATTAGGTACAAATTTATACACTAATATATTTCGTATAATTTTTGTTAATATAAAAAGTATAGACTTATGGAAATTGGATCTTAAATATTTAGATTTAGATACCGAATATATTAATAATGTAACGGTCCAGATCTGGGTGCCACTCAACTGGTTCCCCATACCCGATTTTCCACAAGGTCTCAAGCACATTTCCCCAAATCCTAGAGGCTGCCAACTAGAAGAGAGGGACTAGGGTGTGATAGTGGGGAAACTATGCACACATTGGAAGAGTGTAACACATACAATTAATAATATAAAATAGAAGAAGTAGTAAATAACATAAAACTGAAATAAATAGTGAAATAATGATAAGATAAATTACCAAGCATCAATCCATGCAAAAGATAATACAACACATCACATGTTCTAAGAAAAAATAAAAACAAGTAAACTATAGTAGTACACAATATATTTCTCAAAATAAGAAAATAAAAAAAATACTGAAGTGAAAGAATCGCAAGCCTCGGCTCAGTCCCATTCTCTCTATATCCTATGCACCACATCAAGTACATGTAGCAGGGCGTTTGTCCTTATTAACACCTAGAAATATATAATCAGTTTGGGAACAAAATCATGAACCAAATAGGTTCTGCAAATAAATCACATTAGTAAACCACCTATGGTATATGCTAATATGTTAGTGAATACATATATTACATGAAGCGTACATAATAAATGTAGTAAATAGTATGTACTAAAAAATAAAAAAACCAAATATAGCAGAAGACAATGTAATCAGGGATAGGTGAAGACTGAATCCAAGATTCTGTCTTGTCTTGTAAGACACTTCATTAGACATTTTATTTCATTATTCAACTCAATTGGATTATATAAAGTCTAGAGGTATGGATTAGGCCCGAAAACTCCCCGTATAAATGTAACCTTCAACTCATGATGTAATAATCATTTAATCATTTTCCAAATAGAGCTTGGCCTAGGTATCCCTCAATGGCACTCGTAATTTTAAAATATGAATCAATGAGACCACCCACCCTATCCATGGCTTGCTCTGGCCATTACATAATTAACCTCCTAAGCACATCCATTATCTTTTAACTGAGATAATGGTTCACCCAATTCTTATAAGATTCAATTAGTCAGATGATCCCTACCTTGTATTTTTAACGAGACTGTGGCTAGACCAATTCTAATTATCTGCTTTTGTCATTTAATTCAATTTCACATTCCATCTTAGAAGCAAAACAAGTGAATTAATCTATCACCTAGCTTTAATATAAACAACTTTCCTGGTCACATTTTACATAATAACCAATACATCTAAATTAAACTATTACATGAAAAAATAACGATAAGTCACATGAGAAAACATATAACAAGTTTATTATACAATTTAAACAAATAAAAGGCTCAACACAACAAGTATCCCACATGGGAAGTTATTATAATGAGAAACAAAGTTTTAATAATCCATGAATAGGAATTTATGTCAAGCCTCATATGTATTCTCGACAATATGACCATCTAAGTGAAAAACACCCATGGGCTGGCCCTACCTCAATGTTCACAAACCTAAACATGCATTCAAATCGTATATACAATTTCTTAATCATCAATAGGAAATAAAAAGGATCATTATTCAATCAAGTGACACCCTTAAAGTGGGTTTGTGTAACTCGGAAATATATAAACATCTAGCCAGTTTGTGAACTGCACAAAACCACCAACCTCCCTGTAGTATGTCTCTCCTCATCCAATATCTGGCTTTGATTCTACCAAGAATGGAGTATATCTATAAAAAGGGTATAAAAATTCAAACATAAATAACATTATTGAGATAAAAAATAAATAATAAATTCTCAATAGGAATTTAGATCTCACTGAGGGTAATCCAACGGATTCGAAGATGTTTGAATAAGAGATTAGATGCTGAATCTGGAGCCAAACCCTAGTTTATATTTTTTGGGAATTCTGTATGTCTAAGGTGAGTTGTTTATATCCACTTGGAAAAAGTAAATACTACCAAACCTATTAATCAATTTAAAAATTTACACAACATATATTTGATATTGCATTCAGTGTCCGTACAGTTTTTTTGTCTTACCATTATGTGGTCATGTATTGGGATTGCATGGAGTGTAGCCTTACATACATGGTGTGTACCTATACGTACATGGTGTGTATCTTTCAGTCATATCATGTTATAGGACTGTAGGAAGTCCCTAAACATATTTTCCCCCATTATCATAAGTACAAACTAAAATGGAAAGATCCATTCCCCAAAAGAAGAACCGAGTTCTTATAAAACTCACCCTTAAAGCAATTCATCCTCTTATTTCCCATCAAAGTGTGTTGAAGAAATATATAAGAACAACTCTGACCACTAAGATAATATGTAATCATCTCTATTTCATGTTTCTTCCTACACTCGGACGTGCTTTCATATCACCGATACCAATGAAACAAATTTTCCAAGAAGAACCTTTGTGCTACAATCCATAATATGAATGAGATGCTTCTCAATGGAAGCATCTTCCAACAACTGCACTTCCTCATGATGAATTGTATGAGATGGGTCCAAAAAGTAACTTATAAACTTTTAAATATGGAAGACATAATTCATATCACCATACCTTTGAATTATCTAAAATCGATAGGAAACTAGACCAACCCTCTCTTGAATCTAAAAAAATCGATGTATCTCGTTGAAAGATTACCCTATCTTCGGATTCTCTTATTCCCTATACTTGGTAAAAAACAATAAAACATGATATCTATCATTGAAATCTAGAGGTCAACAATGGTGATCAGCATAATATTTTTGATGATACTACACATTAGTCATCACGTTCTGAATCAACTCGAATTTCTCATAAGTCTCCTGAATGAGACATTATCCAAGTAAAGCTACCTCAACCACCTCCAGCTAGCACAAGGGTGATCAACATGGACTACCATACAAGGGATCATAAGTTTCAATCTCTATAGTCACCTAGAAACTATTATTGAAAGAACATTATACTAGGGAAATATTCTTCCCCCAAGAGCCTCGAAAGTATAAGACACATGATCACAACATGTCCTCCACCACCTATATGATACGTTCTTACTGGCCATCAGTTTGAGGGTGGTATAATGTTCTCGGAAACACCTGTGCACCCAAAACCCTCTAAAAACACTTCTAGAAATGATACATAAACTTGGTATCTCTATCTGAAAAAAATAGAACAACGGACCCCATGAAGTTGTCCCACCTCATGAATATACAGTTTCCCAAGATCTTCAACATGAATGATCTCCTTGATAAGAATGAAGTGAGTGGAATTAGAAATTATGTCAACCACCACCCAAAAAACATTATTACCTCAGGGTAACCTTAGTAAACCTGTCACGGAATCCATTTCCACATCATCCCATTTCCACTTGGGAATAGGTAACTACAATAAAAGCTCTGTTTTCCGCTGATGTTCCACCTTCACCTGCTGACAGGTGGAACGTCATGTAACAAAAAACAGCCACCTCTATCTTCATAACCAACCACTAATACTGATGTAGAGGGTCACCGTACATCCTGATAACTTCAGGATATACTGCACATGTGGAATCATGAAACTCCTACATCAACTCCCCACGTATATCCAGTGGATCCAAAACTCATCCATGGATATTCATGATCTCATCATCACCTACCATCCAACCAGGAGGTGGATCTTCACCTAATACACTCTCTAGCATGATTAGGCCCTCTGTATCTGATATCTGTCTTATCTGATCTCTCTCAAAGAGGGTAGAAGTCACTACAAAATAAGAAAGGAAAGTATGTCCCTTACAGTCATGCACCTCCAAGTGCATCTCATAGATCAATTCCAAAAGCTACCACTCACTAATGGTTTCATGTACTACCTGTATCTGAGTCCTCCTACTCAATTTATAAGCCACTTCATTTCCTTTTCCAAGGATTTAGAAAAGCTCAATGTTGAATGAATGAAGGTACTCCACTGACTTTTGCAGCTTTAGATTTAGATCATGGTGAGTAAACATGTTCTTGAGACTTTTGTGTTCCATGTACACCACAAAATGCTCCCCCAATAAGAAATTTCTCCAACAGAATATAACATGAACAAGCATGACTAAATCAAGATCATGTGTCGGGTGGTTCCTCTCATGTGGCCTCAACAACTGATACTCATACGTAATTACCCTATCAAACTACATAACCACTACTCCCAACATGATACCTTATGCATCACAGTACACAATGTAACTCCTACCCGCCAACAGAAAAATCCATATTATTTCTGACATAAATCTCCATTTCTTCTCCTGAAAGGCCATCTCACACAAATATTACCATACATACTTCAGAACCATATTTTTCAAGCCTCTCATCAAATTTCTAAGTGTGAGAAGTTCTATATTAAATGCATGTAGTAACCAGTCTTCCCTAGAAAACTCCGCACCTCAATAATATTCTTGGTCTACTCCCAGAAAACTACTACTCTCTCCTTCCCTAGGTCTACTGATACTCTTTTCTATGAGATTACTTGACCCATGAAAATAATCTCTTTCATCTAAAAGTGGAACTTTGAGAGAAAATCATATAACTAATCCTCTCTGTGTTCTTTAAATGAACTCAAGGTGTTCGGAAAGCATTTATTGATTATGATAATATACAAAGATATACTCTAAAAAAACCACAACAAAGAATCAAGATTATGATGGAACACACTGTTCATCTGGTCAATGAAGAGCACTAGAGCTTTTGTGATACTGATCGACGTAACCACATACTTGAACAAACCTTATCTACTTCGAAAAGCCATGAATGGTTTGTCTGATCATCTAACATGCACTTGAGGATAACAAGATCTCAGATTGATATTAGAGAATAAAATTGCTCCTTGGAGTTTATTGAAGAGATCATTTATTCATGGAAGAGGATAGTGGTTCAAAATCATCAACTAGTTCAACTTATAATAATCCATTCATAAACTGATGGAACCATCTTTCTTCTTTACAAAAAGGACAAGAAAACCCCACAGAGAAGTACTAGGTTAAATAAACCCTTTTGCCTCTAAATCCCTTAACTTCCTCTTGAGCTCCTATAGCACTATCTTATCTATCCTATATGGTGGAATGGATATCGGTGATGCTTCTAGAACTATCTAATCCATGAAATCCACCTCTCTCTCTCTAAAGGTAACCAAGAAAAGTCATCTGGGAAAACATCCCTAAATAAATCAACCACTAGAGGTAAATATAATTGAAGTGTTCCCGATTCATCCAAATATACACCGAAAATATATGCTATCATCCTACTAAACCCATGATGCTCGGGTCCAGTTCGACTAGCTTGGACATCCCACTCTCCCTTGTATAGAAACGACCCACCTCCGGGTGATGTTAAACTCCCCCTATGGTGATAGAAATCAAATAATTCTTGAAAGGAGACTAAGTAGTCCATTCCATGAGTTACATTAAATCCCATCATCTCTAAGACATATATATCCCTAACTAAGTGACACCCACCAATTTTTAGGGGACACTCCTTGAACTATCGCACACCTATCATTCTATTCCCTAAAAGAGTTTCTAGTGTTATAATATCATCAAAAGTAAAAACAAGGGGCCCTAAGATCTCAAAAATAGGAATATATATAAAAATATGTGAAGATACTATATTAAAGAGAGTAGAAGATAATATAGAGGCGACTAGAATATTACCACTGATTGTAGAAGGACTAAGATCTTGCTCCTGCATAGTCTGTTTCACGGTATAAGTTTGGCCTATTTGGAAAACCTGGGACACTGTCTGGTTACCATGAGTTGACCCACCCTGTTGTCATTGAGATATTGGGGTCTATCTACCACAAACAACACCGATACCTCAGCCTGAACGACCTAAAACATTCTTGTTCCATGATTGGTGAGAAGTTTCGACCCTGCTCCTGACCATGAAGTCGGTGAAAAATCTCTCTCCTTAGATGCTGGTGGAAATGTCCTCTAGAAATGATATAAGTGTCCCATCATGTAGAAATCATGGAACTCGACTACGTCTATTGAGAAATTAGGTCTAGTATGATAAATTCTTCCACAATAGAATCATATCATGTGGCTAAAAAAGTTACATTATGATTACTAGATTCACCGCATGTATGGTCCAGAAGATACATCCTTATACCCGTCAAAATAGTACTAGATATAAGTGATGAACTGCCCTAGATCACACCTATAGATTCCCTCTAATTCCACTCAGTAATCAACACCTAGTTGACCATAACAGATATTGTAGTAAGCGGAATTATATTCACTAATGAGTAGATTTTGTATCTGATACCATCTTTGAAACACCTAGCCTTTGACCGATCATCACCCATCAGAATAAGAGAGATGCACTGGAGCTCTGTAAAGTTGGAAGAGTAATCCATAACTGATAGAGCCCCTACTGTAGATGCATAAACTCACATTCTTTTTTAGTCCTCGTCATTTGGGGATAGAAGTACTCGAACAAGACTACCAAAATATCTCTACATGCCATGTCCCGCTGATGCTATGTTTGTGTGGTAACATCCAACCACTTCGTGGTGGAACCACAAAGAATATATGTAGCGATCTTGAACCTCCTCTTAAGAGGCATATCAAGAAGCTAGATGATTGATTATATGATTTCTAACCATGAATTTGTAGCATGTGTCCCACCATCCCTATAAAATATTGGTGGATTCTGCTGGTGGGACCCTTGGTGTTGTTCTTCCATAGACGTGGCAGGTTTTGGTGCTCCCTGAAAGGTTTTCATGAACCTCATAAAGCCTTCATGTAAAATTGAAACAACAATTACATCCGGTGTAATAGTTGTTTCAAACAATTTCATGTATGGAGGGTCCACCGGTAGTCCATGGCCTACCACCTATGGGGTATGATCATTGCCACCCTCCAGGAGTACTATGGGAGGTCTTCATTTAGAATTTGATCTGTAAATTCCATCACATACACCTCAATATAAGCTTATTTATAAAGGTACGTAGTTCTAGAATGTATGAATTAAATGTAGATGAAAAGCCTCCAATTTTAAAAAATAGGAGTAAAAACAATATATGAACCATTCAAAGCTTATAAATTTAATCTCTTAAATTGTCATGTACTCCTGCTGGCCTCAGTGTTTAAGCACCCTAGGTACTCAACGTGCCATCCCAATGCCCAATGTTTCCCTTTAAACTTTTAAATTGGTGTGTAACTCCATTTTTTGGTCGTGAAAAGGTACTAGATACACATTATGCCAGACTTACACACGACGTGTACTCAGGACTTCCCTTCTAGCCATGTACTTTTACCTGGCCTGAGACACACATGTCTTCCAATACCAATCTACATAGGTGTGCATAAGGTACTGGGTGTATCCTGATTAAAAACTCAACAACTCATGTTCTCTCTCACACTGTCAAACACATGGTTTAATACAACACATCATGTACTACGAGTACATAACATGTACTTAAAAAATTATTTTATCCACGAACATAAGAACACATGGCATGTTTTTATAGGACCACGCACCGTGTTGTCTTGGTTACTGGATATTAAGCCTCATAAAATTCCATATAACACCTATTTTTTCAATATAAAGAAACATATTTTCCAAATTCAGATTCATGGGGCCCCATACTCTATGAGAATCTAACCATGGCATCACATATAGCACCTAACAACAAAATATATATCCTATGGGAAAAATTAGATCCACCAGATTCTAATCCAAGAGGGCCGATACTACTCAGGAATCTTGGTTTGGAGTCCATCCAATTCAACCATAACATGTACTAGTACACCTATCACAATAACAGGCATATCTATCATAGTACCTATCACAACGACACGAATATCTGGCATGGAAAACTATCACAACATCATGGCATCCGTAATGCTCTCTAAATGGAATGGAAAGAATGCATGGAATGTGATTTCTAACAAGTTCCTATATGATTCATGAGTTTTCATACCCTCATCTCATCGAGTTGTAAGAAAAAATTACCAAAATGTAATGAATAATAAAAACACAAAACAAGTGCGTCACCCAATGGTGAAATCGAATCTAATATAACAGTTCAAAATAAAAAAATCACAATTTCATTCAAGGAAATTTGGATATACCTTATATGTGGGGTAGATACACCCAAGAACAAATTAGTACCAAATCCCTTGCATTTACATCTATGTATATCATCACCAAACAATACAGATAACCAGAAAAGAAATAGTATGATACCACATTGTAACATCCCAGATCTAGGTGCCACTCAATTGATGTCTCGTACTCAGTTTCCAACATGGCCTCAAGTGCATTTACCCAAATTCTAGAGACATATGACTAGTATCAAGGGCCTAGGGTGTGATAGTGTGGAAAATATGCCCTCATTGGGAGATTGTAACATAGTGTATTGAAAATATTCAATACAAAAATTAGTAAACAACCAACAACAGAAATAAACATAGGATGACTGATAATATAAATTACCAAGCATAATTACATGAAAAAAAAATGATGAAGCATGTCACAGGTTCTAGGAAACCATACAAATAAGTACACAATAATAATACACAATATATGTCTCAAAATCACAAAATAAAAAATGTGTGACGAGGAAGAATCACAAGCCTCAACTCAGTGCCATACTCTCTAACTCTTAAGCATCACATCATGTACATCTAGCTGGGAATTTTACTTAGTTAACAGTTGCAAACAGATAATATAGTTGGGCCCCAAAGCATAACCCAAATAGGGTGTGAGACTAAATCCCAGTAGGAAACCACCTAAGGTCTATGTCAATATGTCAGAAAATATATATATAATAGGTATTGTATAATATTAGAATCTATAAATAGTACACACTAAAAAGAAAGCATAACAAATAGCTCAGAAGAAAATGTAATCATTTATAGATGAGGATCGATTCCAAGCTTCTTCTTTTCCTTGGAAGACAGGTAAATAGACATTCTATTTCATTATTAAAGTATAGTAGATTATATAATGTCTTGAGGTCCAGCCTAGCCTCGAAGAACCACAATATAAAATTAACCATCAACTCATTCCATAATAATCATTTAATCATTTTCCAATAGAGCCTAGCCTGGGTATCCCCCAATGGATCCTAGGATATCCAGTAATTTTGAAATAAGACTCAATGAGCCTGACCTCCCGATTAGTGGCTCAGTTGTAGACTTTAAATAATTATCCTCTCATGCCTATCAATTATCATTTAACTCAGACAATGGTTCACCCATGGTATAGAATATGCAATTAGTCACATGGGCCTGAAATTGTCTTTCTGCAGAGATTGTGGCTCGACCACTGCTAATTACAACTTTTTATCATTTAATTCAATTTCACATTCCACATCAATAGATAAAATGTGAAGTAAACTATCACATCTATTTAACATAAACAACTCAGGTGGGAACATTTTACATAACAACAAACACATGTTAATTAAACTATTACATGGCCAAACAAGGATAAGTCATATGGGAAAAACATATAACAACCTATTATGAAAGTTTAAAAAAAATACAAGGATTAAAACAACTAGTATATAACATGGGAAATTCATAAAATGAGAAATACATTTTTAGCAACACATAAATGGTAATTTAGTCAAGATTCTTATGAATTCTTGACCAAACAACCATCAAAGGGAAACACACGCACGTGGTGGAACTAACTCAAGGTTCACAACCCTAAACAAGCATTCAAATTAGTTAGAAAATTACTTAATTTTCAATTGGAAATAAAATGGTTTAGGATTCAATCAACAGAGAACCTAAAAGTGGGTACGTGGTAGTCTGGCATATAAAATATTCATGAAAATTTACAATGGGCACCAAACCACCAACCTCATTGTAGTACAACTCTCCTCATCTAGCATTGGGCTTTGATTCATCTGATAATTTAGTAGATCTAAAAAACGACTATAAATGATGGACCTTAAATAACATTTTTGAGAGAAGAAATAACGAATAAAGGCTCTAGGGGAATCAAGATATCTCCGATGGAAATTCAATAGATCTGATGGAGATTGAATCTGAGATAGGACGACGAATCAAGAGCCAAACCGCCGTTCGGATTTTTATAGCATTCTATACAATGAAGGTGAGTCATTTATGCCCATATAAAAAACAATGCACTACCTAAATTATTAATTAATTTAATAAAATTACATGTTTTGTAATTGAGATTACTCTCCAAATCTATAGAGTTTTTTGGCATGACCTTTACGTGGTCATGTATTGGGATAAATGGCATATACCCTTACATAAACAGCATACACCTATAAGTATATGGTGTGTAGTTTCTAGTCACATCATGTAACAATACTACAACCAACCCCTCGACCTCTTTTCCCCCATTTTTTAAAGTACAATTTAAAAAGGAAATATTCACACCTCAATGAAAGAACTGAGTTCATATAAATACTATAGAGGGAGTATTCCCTGACAAAATCTTTACAGTAATGATTTCATGTAAATTATCAACTTCCATGTTGGAATGGTTGACATAATCATATAATGGAGAGTCAATAATACACGAAGAAAAATTATCGGTTCTATATAACATGTATGGAAAATTAAGGAATCAATAAAATAAATTCATTGATGTATTATTTAATTGGGAGAGTGTGATTATGGTGGACATTCATGGACATGGGTTAATTCATGATGATATATAAAATATGAATATAATATTTTTAGGGTTACTATTTGACATAAATTCAAATGTATCAATTATTGAGGATAAGGATAACAATGATACCTAATTTTATGTCCTAAATAGTATAATCCTCAACAATTATATAGGGACCAATGATGAAGATACTTTGAGAAAAGAAAATTCTTGATAAGTACTATTAATGAAACAAAAAAATATCATGTTTGGGGAAATGTAAGAAGAAAAATATGTTATTAATTTTATGTCATTATTTGCATCAAATATGAAAATGGGAAATTTATATTCAAATGGAATATTAAAATCAATTACTTTTGATGTGTAATTCTTGGGAACCTTTTACATAGAATCCCAATATATTTTGAGATAATGGGGAATATAAATAACCTAAAAATAAATCATCTCCATCATTTAATTATATGACATGATGAAATAGAAATTTCAATAAGAAAAATACGTTTTTATAAAATTAATGAACTCAAAGTTATCATAATTGTATGATATTGTGGATTTTAATGACCTCAATGTGGAAATACCTTTTTATTTAATAGAGAAAACAAAAATTAAGGAGAAAATTGATGGTGATAACAATAAACTTGATGGTGTTAGATACCAGAAGTTCAAGTAAATGATTCTCCAGAAGATATAAATATTTAGAGTGGAGAAAATAAGAATTTAGAAATAATTTTAATATGACTCCAAGATCTATATATAATGGGAAAAATAATATAAGATTAATTTAATGTAAAAAATTTAAAATATAATATTATATAATTTTCAGAACATGGAGAAGGTTTTTTAGAACAAATTCAAATTTTAATGAGGTGATTTAATCAAAGATATTTTTCCAATAAGGTTAGGTAAAGTGTAAAAGAAATATATTATCCTTAAAGATAATTCATTGAGATACGGTGAAAGTGCAAGGATAAAGGGAGATAAAATAATATCAGAATGCAATTTAGAAGTTATATCACATGAGTTATAAAAAAAATAGGGTCATAAAATTTATTCAAACAAGATGTTGTATTGCCTACATAGTCAAGTATTTTATGGTAATTTCATGTAATGTATGGGGCATGACTGAAAATGGAAATTAATAATTATTGATGAAAATCCACAATCATAGTCTAATAAGTGTATGGTTAATTTGGGGGAGGTCTAAAAAATCATTGAACATAAAGTGAAAACACAAAATAATTCTTGTAAATTCATGGTTTTTTGTTATAAAAATATTAGGTATAAATAAACCATGCATTCAATAGAAAAATTGTTCATAATGGAAAATACTAAATATGGGCCAATGAATAATAATCAGTATTATCAAAAATATTTTAATGGAACATATTTTATGTGTGAAAATTATAGAGGCAAGGAGATATATTTATAAAAAATGGTTATAAATGATTTTGAGATGGGATACTCAATGTTGTAGTATTTATAAAATAAATGACACAACAAAAATATAAACACCTAATATTGGATAATATTTTTTAATATTAAGAGGATCAATCATATATCAAGAATTAACACACTTAAGAACTCCAATAGAATTTGCAAAACCAATATTAGATTTTAAAATGGACTATGAATAATGTTATTATAAAAATATACTTAATTATAATAAATTAAAATATAGTATGTATTATTTATAGTATATATACTTACAATATAATTTGAAATGTATATATTTTCATGGGAATATAATATAATAATAAATAAGGAATATTTTTTACGAATAATTATTTCATAATGATCATTTTTAGTGGGAATAAAAAAGAATGGGAAAAGATATTTTAATAATTAATGCATATGTAATTAAATGAGTAATTCATAATTCAATCAGTGTGGTAAAATATGTGAATCCATACATGAAGTGAATTTCACTAGGAAAATTTATATTATTATTTCAAAAGAGAGTGAAATATCAATGTTATAAAAATGATATAATTGTATTATTTTCCCCATTATTATAGAAAAGGGCATGTGTTTTCTAACCCAATAAGATAAAAAATATGTAGAATAATCAACCAAAAAATTGATTTGAAATCCCTTATAATATTTAGTGAACCATCAAAGTGAATTAAATTACCCTAGACATATATGTGGTCATACACATATGTGTAATGTTTTTAAAATTAGAAAAAGTCATTTGGATTATATAAATGATTTAATATAAGGATTTCATGAGGATATTTAAATTACTATATATTGATGTTTATTGGATCAAATCACTAAGGTCTATAAATGAAATTGTGTATGGTGTACAATTAAATTATGATTATATTAGGATGTCTTAGTTGACGGTGATCAATAATGAATCCATATTGTTAAATTGCACATATTTTTTTTGATATTAGTGATAAAAATATTTTGGATAAATAATGTTGAAAATTATGACCAATAATAGAATAATGATTAATAATATACAAGAGGAGGATTACATGAAGGAAATTGGGATATTGAATCAATTTTCAGTAGTTTGGACACCTTAATAAAACAGTGTAGTTGAGTGGAAAAAATATAATTTATGTGACACTGATTAAATGATGCTAATTGAAAATGAACCATTGGAAGAGTTTTAGCAAGATATGGTATTGAAATAAATCTGTATCATTAATATGTTTTTTCTTTCCAGGTCTAAAAATAATCCATACAGGACATGTAATTTGAATAATATAACATTAAAGTTATTGTTTATTTTTTTAAAAAATATTTTTTAAACCCAAAAAAGTGAAATGATACCAAAATATTGAATCTTATGACGATGGAAGAATCATTATCAGATCTTTTTTGAAGTGAATGGGGAATAAGTGTTCTCTAAAATATCTTTGGAAAATAGTTTTAATGTAAGATATCACTATTGAAATACCCCTGCATTTCACTTCATTTATTTTTTATATATGGATTATATATCACGTGATTTTAGGGTGTGTTCGGGTTGGAATTTTGAAATTTTGCGGCATTTATATGGATGTACAGTTAATTGTATTGTTTGGGAAACCGTGAAATGGAAATATTGTGCCATCTAAAATTTTAGATAGATGAGACTACCCAATTTGAAAAACCATATGAGACAATTGTGCTACAAGGGAAGTAGGGAATTCATGGTATGTGCATGTTTTCGTAAAACATGTGAAATAACCATGTGACATGATTATGTTTGATTATACTAATCATTATAACATTTTTTTAAATGGGTGTTCATCCCAAATCACCTCATCCATTTTTCCATATTCAAATAATATCCCACTAGCCTTTTTCCTCTTCCCAAGCCCCTCTATGGTGAATTTTTGATGTCTTCTTAGTTATTCTTTACCCACATCAATATTTTAGAGATCCACTTTTTGCCTTCATTGGTTTTGCCCAATTTTTTATATATTCTCTATCAATAATGGATATGAGTTTCCAATTATGGTTTTATAAGGTTGATATTTTAGGAAATATTGTTTTTAAAGGTTGTGAGCCATCCTAGGACACCTATTCCATTGGTTTCTATCATAGGTGAAATGGTTCCACGAACTAAGGTAGGTCTTTCCATTATGATTCTATTTATTAAATATTTTGTTGATTATTTGATCTTTAAAAAGGGATTTGATACTAAATTGAGTATTTAAATTATATGTATGTTCGCGTTATCATGGTTTTTTATTTTGAAGGTTATTTAATCTGAAAAAATGGGTAATTTTTTTGTTTAATGGAAATTTTAATTTAGACAATATTATATGAATTCAAGGAATTGGAAAAAATTCCATTAAATGTTTCTTATTGTAATAATAATTTGATTATGGTTTTTTGACCAATTCTGATTTATAAAATGGGTTTTATTTTGTTTAAATGGGTTTCTGTGTTTTAAGAGGCATATTATAGTTTTAAAAATAAATAATGTCATTTATAAAATGGTTTTCTTTACTATTTAATGGCCTTTTTTATTTTAATTAGGCCAACTTGTTTTAAAAATGGGGTTTGATTAAATTTGGATGGTTTGTCTTGGATGACGCCTTGCTTCTTTGGGTTTGTTGAATCTTTGATATTTGTTATGTGTTTTTAGAAATTTTAATTTTTTGATGGTGATTTTAGAATATTATTTTGAACGATTTGTTTTGGTTCCACTTTGTAGTTATGTATGAATTCAAATTGTTTTTTTTTTATTTAAATTTTTTTTAGGAAGACGGGATTTCCAAAGAGTATCTTTTATTTTGTATAATATCAAGGCCCATTTGGTACCTAAATGAGACATGTATTTTCTACCAATGTCTACACCATAATTGATCCTTTGTTATATTTTGATATAATTGTTTTAATATTTAAAGGTTATATTAATTTTAATTTATGGTTTTGTTATTTGGATTGGGGATCGCAATTAAAATGGGTGTACTAGAGGTTTAAAGTAGGTCATTGTTGTGTTTTATTACCCTTGATATATCTGTTTTTCATTATATTGAATTTTATTAATATAGGTATACATCCATAGTCTATGATATTAGGATAAATAGGATATTAAGTTGTTAGTAAAGGGATATTTTCAATGCTATTTGAGATTTATGCACTACTTATTATCCCGTAGTAGAATATTTTAACCTGGATATGAGGTTTTTACTGATGAGACTAGTTGAGAGTGATTCAGTGGATGAGATATGTTCTTGTTATCCACCTAGTAGTTGTTTTAAATTTATAATTATAAGGCCCCGACCTTAAACATTACTTAATATTGAATTAAATTAATAATTCACATTGAGTATATTCTCAGGTTTAGAGTTTTAGAGAATTAGATCATAAATCATGAATTGAATTCCACATTTAAACAAAGTGGTTACATAAAATATAGTATTCATTTTTTCCCATAAACGGAAAAATATTTAAAATAAAACATGGATTCTTTCTTGACACTTCCTTGACACTATCATCATAACATGAACCTTTCCCTTGACCTATGAAAAACATTTCAAAAACTTGGGATGTGCATAAAAATCTCAGTAAGGGATATAAAAGTACGAAAACAAAACATTAGTCCATGTATGAAATCATACTTTACTTATATAACATAAGAATTTTAACATACCTCATCAAATCAGGAATAAATCATAGAAATCATAAGACATAAGGGTAACATGAGGCATTTATAACATTCTTACATAGGGAGTAACCCTCTTGGTTACGTTTGGAATACCCATCATAGTATATTCCCTAAATCTCTTCAGAGAAACCTTAACATTCAAATCCTTCACGTTACCCAATGAATTAGAGATCTATATTGGGCTCACCCGCCCTTAGTTTATCACAAAACCACCCGTCTTCATAATAATGCCCAAGAACCATAACATAATCGTATCACATAAAACATCCATAAAGGAAACATAACATTTCCACTTTTCAATCACAAGATATCAATACAACACATTGATATAAAAACATTGTGAAAACCATTTTCAATACCAATATAAAAGAAAATTAAAACATGGTATTTATTTTTCATTTCAAAAAAGTTGTGGCTTGTAGAGGAAGCCAAAACTCAAATAATGGTCACAGCGGTGGAGAAGTCATTGTCTCCGCATACATACGACAAAAATACATTCTCTTTTTTTGTTTAGTAAATGCTTCGTATAAAAATATTCTTTTTGAATATTCATAAAAGTCCAAGGGGTTTATACACCTTATAAAATAAAGTTGTGTATAAAACAAGATATGCCGCAAAGAAAGGAGATTGAGACAGATTCCCTTACAAAGAAGGTATCCTTGGATTAAGGATAAATCAATTACATAATTATGTGTGAAAAATGAATACACCAAATATAAGTGGATATTAAGTGTAATAAAATTATAGTTTATTCACACATATTCATAGTACGACATATTCAAGGAGTGAAAATTTATCCCAAAGAATCAAAATTGGGTTAAGAAGTTCCCTTGCAAAAATTCGACAGCCTAACGACATCACTTCAAAATTCATAAAATGAGTTGATGAGAGATAAAAAGGGTATATCATCACTTGGACATAAAATTTACGTCAATAAGAACGTATCCAAACACAACAATATGTAAATTAAAAGACCCATCAAAAAAAGTCTTCTAAAAAGAGGAGGGTGAAAGGTTCCCTTATCGACTTGGGTATCTTTCAAAACATACACCCCATGATAGAAGGACAATACAACATTGATGTAAATACTCCTAAAAGAAAGTATATTACACAAAGCGTAGAATAATGGGCAGTATATATACCACTCAACAAGAATGGTGGAAAATGTAGCATAAATCTCACTGGAATAAAAGTGAGATGAAAAATCCCTTACGAAAACTCTACACCCTGACGGTGCCACTTAAAACTTCCAAAAATAGATTGATGAGATAAAATAGGGTCTATCATAATATTAACATAAAATTTACATCAATAGGAATATAAAATAACATCCCCCAACATAACAAAGAGGAGCTTAAAAGAAGTGACATAAAGGAGAGTACTTAAAAATAAAGAGAGAGGTTGGATCTCTTACAAAAATTCGACAGCCTGACGGTGCCACTCAAAACATCCAAAATTGATTGATGAGATAAAGTAGGGTCTCTCATTAGATTAACATAAAAATTACAGTAGGATTAATATAAAAGAACATCCCAATCATAAGAAAGCTGATATTAAAAGGAAGGACATAAAAGAGTGTACTTAAAAAGAAAGAGAGGGGTAGGATCCTTTACAAAAATTTGGCAGCCTAAAAGCACCACTTAAAAATTATAAAAATGAATTGATGAGAGTAAGAGGGGGTATCCAATAATATGAAAATCCTAATTAAACTGTGGTTAATATAAAAGAACATCCTCCAACATAAGAACATAGAGCATAAATGAAATAACATAAAAGAGGGTACTTGAAAAGAAAGAGAAAGGTCAGATCCATTACCTTGTGTCCGACATAACATGATCGTTCTTTAATATCATGAATAATAAAATTTGGTCAATTTATAATTTATTAAGGACCTCCTTTAAAGTTTATTATTCAGTACAAATCACATACGCATGAATGCTACTTTCATTTATTTATTTTTTGTATTCAATGGAATGAAATAATAATGATATAAAGGTATATTATAATTCCAGTAGGATATAATATGTCATACCATTAATTACATCCTTTATACGTCGCACATATGGAATTAACGAATCAAATCACTTTGAGGGGGCGGTAGTCCGCACTTCCTAAAATGAAGATATCACGTTTACCCATAATGGAAACCATAAAGGTAAGCCATAAATGACAAATACAGAAGATTAAGGAAAAAATAAACATATTATATATCATATATAAATATAGTGACATCTTGATGGCCACCTTTGAAGGTGTTAAAATAATACTGAACAATCATCGTTTCATGAGGCAGTAATTCGCTATCCACAGAAACAATATGTTCTTTAACTATTAGACGGAGGTGTGTGAAAGTGTAGCTCGAATACATATTATAATAACATCCTAGTATATATAATATACTGGTGTCGTTACAAAAAAAATTAATAAAAAGAGTTTAGGGGTTTGGAGAAGCAAAATAAAACAAAAGATCACAAGGGAAAAAATTACCTTTAAATCGGGTAACTCTCTTTGATTTGGGCTCAAAGGCTTCCTTGGAAAGGATTCTGCCCAAAATGAGGATTCAATGATGAACAGAGGGATGTGGAGAGTTGAAATTGATAGGGTATGGCTGATCCAAAGGATTTAGTGGTATGTGTAAGGTGGTAGAGGTGGGGGCCTTTTATAAGAGTAGAGGAGGGGCACTCTTGGAAAGTTATAAAATAATACTTTATTATAAAATGATATTCGGATTTAAAGGTCCCAAAAGGAAATCTTTCGAGGATACGGTGATAAGGGTTCTAAATTCACCCATCCAATAGGTTTTTGACATGTTTAGGTCTTATATTTTACATTATCTTGTCATTTTATTTAAATCATTAAATAAAGCGGTAACCGCTGCATCATGATTGTGTAATAAATAATTTAATTGATTTAATGTCTAAAAATTATAAAAAAAATATAATCATGTATTAAATCTTGCTATATTTCTAATTAATATTTTAGTAAAACATATGAATTGTATAACCCAATTTAAAAATTGTTTTAGTAAAACAACTCATGTTTGTGACATTTTTATTTTAACTTTAAATAAAAAGTTATTTATGTCATTTTCCTACCAATGTAGCTCCATGGGGTCCCCAAGTTGACCCATGGATTTTCTTGGTCAGCCATGACACATAAAATGATGGTAGTACATGTGTCTAGGTTATTTAATATAATGAAAACATTATTTTTACCTTAAATTACACTAATTACCTTTAATCGCAATTAATAAAACTTAAAAGTTATTATTCAACAAAAATTATTTTGATCTCATTGAATCAAATTTTACTTCTTAATGACAACAATGTATGTCGGATTTTTGAAAATCAAATCACAGATGTGGAAATGTTTCATTTAAACGAAAAATTAGTTTCTTTAACTACGACTTAGTGGTATCACTATTCATCAAAAATTGAAGTTTTTCAGAAAAATACCATAAATTAACCCTAAGAAATATTTGATATTCCAAATTCAAGAATGACATCTATTTTTAAAAATTCAAAACATATAAGTTGCATTAATTAATTTAATATTTAATTCTCGCTGTCAAAATAAATAGCTTGTTTTTAAGAAACAATATCTATTAAAAGATTGACACTAGTTTAAGTCCAATTTCAAAGTGAAATTAATTCCAATGACCACTATTGAATTAAATGGTAAAAATATATTCTAATTTCACATTATGAACAATTCAAAAGATAATCTAATCATATAAATAAATTAGATTAAAAAGATGTTTTGAATTAAAATACATCATTTTTCACTATTCATTTAAAAATGAACTTTATCAGAAAAATACCAAAAAAAATTACACAAAGTAAATTGTGATGTCCCGATTTTAAAGAAGAATTTTATTTTGTCAAATATAACACATAAAATTTTTAAAAAGTGGATTTAAAAGAGGTTCTCCAATAAAAGGTGGTTAATCGACCTTTTAATGAATATTAGAATGTTTGCGCTTAAAATTGGATTCATTCCAATTTTTAATCCTATAACATTTATTATAAAAAGATAAAATATTTGACAAAAATATAGAATCATTTTGTATTTAGTTCTGTTCATTCCCGCCATTACAATGCCTAGGCATTAACTACCATTTAAAATAATATTATTTTATTATTAGAGTGCAACGTAAGATTCCCAAGAAACTTGTTGTTGCGTATTCGGTATGCCATCGAGCATAGAGTTCCATTTAAAGTAATATTAATATTTTATTCACAAATATGGATAAATGTGAAAATGTCATATTCTTTATTTACCCGGGGTGTTACAATAATGTTTAGTGATTTCCTTATTATTCCCTGGGTTATTTCCCTATGCTGTGTATCATATTTTTTCCTTTTTGTATATTGGAATGTATGTTTCATATATTTTCCCCAAACCTATATTGGTGAATTTATACTTCAATATTCATTATTATAATTTTCAAAATTTCCCTATTATATTATTTCTATTTATTTATGAGTCTTTATGGATTCAAATTCTTCATTTTATCCCTTAAATACAATCATTTTTATGTTGTGTTAACAATGCTATTAAGAATATGGTAAATAGAAATTTGATTTAAAGGAATTCCTTGTAAATTTTTTGTTTTAAAATCATTTAAAAACGTGCTAGGAAATTTTTTTTAAAAATGGATATTCTAAATTAAAACATGATGTTAAAATAATTTATTTTTGAATGGTTTGTTCCATTAAAAGGTGTAATGGTTGGTTTTTTAAATGACATTATATTGGTAAATCCTTTTCAAGGTTTGATTTATATAGTGTGTGTTTTAAATAATCATAAATAGTATTATGTGATTTAATGAAATTTTATATGAAGGAAATGAAAACAAATTTTGTAATTAACTCCAAATGCAAGGAATCAGTTTAATCATTGAAAATAGATTTAATGGAATCATGGTGGTGTACAACCATACTTTGGCCAACACCTAATGTATTCACATAGGCGGGTATGGCATCTTCGTGTTTTTTTAAGGTTCCTAGGTTATGGACTTTTTGATGGGTTTATACCACTCTCAATTTGATTGAGAGTGATGTTCAAGTTATGGTGGTGACTTGAGATTCATATGAATATGTAGGGGTTTTCACCTGTGTTCTTCATATCATTATGGGACTTTTGACATATCATCATTTAAGGCCAGATTCATTTATTTCAATTTGGATTTGTTTCCGTATTTCATAAATTTATAATCTATGTATAATAATGGTTTCATTTATGTGAACCTTATTTTGTAAATAGTTTTTATCTTTTAATATTTATGAATTTGTTTATTGGTTTTTTTAGCTCCACAAAATTATTTTTCCTTGTTAATCCAATATAGGGAGGCCTAATGTTGGGTTATTTTAGGTAACCATTATAAATATTATTTTTAATGATGGTAAAATTTATCCCATATGCTCTCTGGGTATTTTATGGTTATTTTTTCTAGTCTGGGGTGGTTTGGAATATTCCTTAGGCCTTATGGTTGAATGGACCAGTAATATTACAAGTTTACTCGTATTTTTTCTCTATAAATATTATAAAGAAGGATCATATTTTCCTCCAAAAAAAATCAAGAAATTCTTGAAGAAAGAGTTTCTGAGTCAAACATATCAGTGGTAGTAAAAATTTATTTTGATGATTCACATATAGACAATGAATAATAAATTGTTAAAGCTAATAATCTACAGTAATTGAGATAATAAATGAGGATCAGACTAATGAACAAAATAATATTGTATAAAGTAAATATCTAGTGAAAATATGTTGAATAGAATAACTATTTCAGGCTTCATTGTTTTGATAATAAGATATTGAAATATTTTATGAAGTCAATAAAAAAGATAGATGGATCAAATCCATTAATGAAATGCCTAAAAAATTAGAGAGAATAAAACACAAGATATTAATTAAATACTAGTGGACAAAAATGTTATCAATGTAATGTGAATTTTCTAAAATAAGATAAATGGAGAAGGAAAAGGAAAAATAAAATGAGAACATATTTTGTGCAATGTTTACTCACATATTAAAGGAATTGATTAAGAAAATTCATTATCCAATATGGGTAGATTGGACATGATATTTTTTTGCTACAATGATGTAGAATAAGTTCATGGTTTTTCAAAGGGACATAATATTTTCAATTCATAATGAATTACCTGAAGAAGAGGTTTATATTTTATAGTTTAATGTATTTATCAAATATAAATATATGGAACAATAATTTCACATAAAGAGTGAACTTTATCGGCTAAATTAAAAACTAAAATAATTTTATTAAATTATTAATCTATACATGAGAATGCATGGATTCCAACATAGAGGAGTTGGTCATTATTTTTATAGAAATATGGATGTTGATCAATTAATAAATATTTTTATCTAGGTATATAATATGATACTTAAATCCTCAAATGTATATAAATTGAATGATTTTACAAAATTTAAAATAATAATATTTGAAATGTAATTTATAAGTGAATTGATATTTTTCAAATGATTGTAGGTGATACAATGAATCAATGAGACTCTTATTACTGAATAAATATACCCTAAAAATTACTTAGAAGATTTGAAATGGGGGAATGAAATCATTTTAAAACACTAGATGGTATCTATATAATGTTTTAAAAAGATGATAGTGGAAAATTGGTTTATATTAAATGTTATGAGAAAAACATTTAATGCCTTTTAGACTTGAATTATTTACGGTCAAACATAGTGTTTTTATTATCCAAATCGATACGTATCACTTTTATTCAAATGAATTTAATATATTAGTTGTGAAAAAAATATGTTGGTATATAAAAGTAATGATATATTTCATATTATGTTTCAATTATATATCATTAAAAAATTAATTGGGATATACAAATGTTAAATGGAGTGATTCAATGAATATTAATAATTATATATAAAAAAATAATTCAATATTATATAATTTTACAATTATTTGTTGATAAAGTTGTAATATATTATTATATTAGACTCTATAAAATTTTAATACATCATTATTACTCAAAATTCAACACAAATCGTATAGATAAAGTACCCTTATAATGATATTTTAGTTGATGTGAATTATCTTGTTGCAATCAATTGTTACAACATGAGTGATGTGAATATTATAAAAATAATTATTCATCATTCAATGACAATGATCATGAAGATAAGATCTTCCTTCATTACATGAAATTAGATAAATAGTTTAAATAGTAATATATGTTTAGCAAAAGTTAAGTAGTAGACATTATGATGAAAAAACCTTCCATATATTTTTTTGATAAGAATATATTAACTTTGGGAGTTCAAACATATCCATATAATTGAACTCTCCAAAAAGTAAACCCTAATCCCCTATGTGTAGATTTATTCTAATATTGTACATAATATGGGATTATTCAGTTAATGGTTCTTGGAATATTATGTTTTCCTTCATGAATCGATTTAGTGAGTTTATTACTCAATATGGTAAACATTAAATGATTTTTATTTGGATTCATTGAAATATTGGGAAAATAAATAATAATAAAATATGAGGATAATTACTCAATGTTTTGAATCCCACGTTGAGTTATTTTAAGTGTGTTGACAAAGAGGAGAAATGTTTTCCATGAGAGGAGTTTTCCTTGAAAGGGGGGAATTATTTCCAAAGATATTGTTTTAAGAGGGTGAAATTTTTTCATTTAAGCATTATGGGATAGTGCATGGATGGTTAATTAAGGGTAGTTTTAAGTGATTAGAAATATGTAGAGTGTAGAATAGTTATTTTATACAATATTTAATATGAAATGTCAATTAATGATTGTTAATGATCTGTTTCAGGGATAATATTTTCATTTAACTCTTTTTCATCAAGAAATATGAGACTCATGTGAGTATAGATTGGTTGATAATTTAATAAATTATTATTAATTCTAGAGAAAATTGAATGTATTAGGAGAGTAGTATTCAAATGAGTGTTGGATTATTGTGAATAAATGAAAAGTGTATTATTTATTAAAAAATTTATATGATTTCTATTGGGTAGTTTATATTGAAAAATAAAATATTAAATCATATAAAAATACATAGTTAATCCATAAATATCCTTGATATTAATTGATATAATTGTTAGAGTATTTTTAGTGGGAAATTATTCAATTTTTGGATCAATGATTAGAAAAACGCAATGGTCAATTTTATACCATTTTGTTTTATATAATATTTTATTAAAATGACTATAATAGGTCAATTTTTCACAATTGTTTTATTATATTACTTTAGAATAGAGATATTTATTTCAATATATCTTTAAGAATTAGTTTTTTTTTTAAAAAGAGTTTAGACGTTTGATTGAAAATAATATTTATGTAAAATAGTGGGCATCATGTAAGAAATTTTTCCAAAAATGATAAAATTAATTAAAGATAAATGACTTTTTATCTTTGTTTACATTAGTTTTTTTAAATATCTATATATAATATAAGTAAGAAAAAGAACATGGTATATGTTGTTGTTAGAAGAAAAATGGATATGAGATAAAAATCACTATCTTTATACTGTAAATATCATTTATAAATGAAGATAACGAAAATGAAATCATGGTTTACACAACAATATTTCATGGTTATGTCTAGAAATGTTTTTCGATGATGTTAAATTGGTAAATTTTATAGAGATAATGGATAAGATTGCCATGTTTTCCAATATAAATAAATAGACCAATTGAGACCTTTATATAGTGAGATTTAAACATTCCCTGGTTGGTAAATTACAAAATAATTCATTAGATTGAATTTATTTTATTAATTAGGATTTTATTATTTAAATTAAAATATATTAAAATATATTTTAATTATATAATGGAATAAAATTTCCCACAAAATTTTTGCAGGAATGAATAATATGCAAATAAAAGGAATCATAGAGATTTTTATTATCCTATGATTATTATATTCACCCATAGATAAGAGGGAAATGAATTTTTGAAAAGGGGATATCAGTTTTAAGAGATAGTGGATTCCAAGAGAACGTTTTTTTGAAACAAATAGGATATAATCATGATTATAAGGACATATAATATTACTATATTTATGATGGTGTAATTGTTTGTTGATTTTTGAAGATCAAGGATATTTACTTGAGGGATCAGTTAATTATAATTATATGAGTTAGTAGTGGTTTATTCTTCATGTTAATTGTTTTAAATTAAAATTGATTATGATATAACTCTAAATATGTAAACAATTTCAACATTTCAGTGGATTTCTGTACACCATAACATCACTTTTTTTATATACCTTGGGTGTAGCTCTGTGATGGTGAACCACATAAAATAACATGTATCTATTTTTGTTTTATTTATTTTATATATGATGTGAAATAGTTTTAATTTTCAACTAATTCCTAAAAATTTTAATTTAAAGGGGATGTTTTTTGTCAATATTCCATGTTCCCAACAACATCAGGGTATCCTTTATTTTTTGGGACTAATAGGTACTGACTTAATAGTTATGTTATATACATTTGTAGGTATAAGGTAATATAAAAAATATATATAGGTATGAATTATTTTTATTTAACAATTGTTATCAACATTATGGGTTTATATGTTTAAGTTATTATCCAAGAGAAAAATTAATTCATATCGACATACAACCATCTATATATTTACAAAATTATCGAAATACTATATTTTCATTAAAATATATAAAAATGAATTATTTAAATGAACCAATTTCATTAATATAATTATTTTTTATACTTATCCCTTTTAATTATTTTTCTATAAATCCAAATAAAAATTGACTAATTTTTTTATTAATAATTGATTTAAAAGTTCAATGTGATATAATTTAATATCATACCTAGATTAGTTAATTTTTTTTGTGAATCCATTGATCCAAATTTTTTAATGGTTTTGTTACCTAGGGAAACAACCTATAATGAAATAAAGAATCTAAAAAGAACAATTTTTTTATATAAATGATATTCAAAAAACAATTCTCTAATAAAAATTCACTAATATACTCTAAAAAAGAGTATATTTATCCCTATTCAAATTAAAATTGAGATTAACTTTAGAAATTATATTTTGAAATATTTAAGAAATGTATTTATCTTATTCTACATCCCCAGTGTTGACTAATTTACATTTTTATTATTGATGAAAAATTTAAAAACTATACAATTATATGAGAATATAATGATATAATTTTTCCTCTTATATAAAATATATAATATCATTAATTTATTTAATTTTTTCAATAATATTTTTCATAACATAAATGTGACTATAATTAAATTTTATAATTTCTCTACTATGATAAGTTTAATGTGAGTGTTTCTTACGCTGAAAAGACTTCAACAAGATTATGGGATTACTATTGGTCCTTGAAATGAATGGATAAATATCATATTGCATTAAATTTGTTGAACATTTTGTAACTAAAGAACTCTATAAATCCTTTTTCCCCTTACTATTTTTACTTATTTAACATTTAATTTTGATAATTATTTATGAAAAATATTTTTGAAAAAAATAATCAAATATAATTTTATTATAATCTCCAGGACATTATTTTAGTCAATAAACATAATTAAACCTTATTTGTGGAAGTTCAAAGACAAATATAAATATGTTGTGATATTATATCTTTGGTTTTGAGAAATCATAATTAATGGAATTTTATATTAGATCACTGATGAAATTTGTAACATCAGTTTTAATAGTGTTTTATTAGAAACTATTCATTAATTATAAGTATGGATTAACATTTTCAATAGAAATTAGAGATATTAATAACAATAAGGCCACCAAAAGGTCATAGTGAATATGGATTAGTGTATATATTATGCTGGAGTCGATATTTTCAATTGGTTGATCCAATATATTATGTTACATACTTAATTAAATAGTAAAATTATTTAATTTTTTATTTATAGAATAATAAAAAAAAATTAGTTTTATACAATAAAAAAGGATATGAAAATACATGTTCTAAATTATTATTTGATTATGATAATTTTTTTATCCCATAGGATAAATTTTAATGTTTTCACTAACTAAATATTAGAGATATAAATAATAATTTTGAGTTTATATATAAATATTTGAAACAAATAGTTATATTATATTTTCATTAAAATATTGAAATTTTAATTAAGATAAAATATATTAATGAAAAATTAAAATATCACATATGAAATAGAAAAACACAAGATAATATATATTAAATAAAAATAAATAATTATCTTGACATTGAAAGGTATTTTAGATTCAAATATTATTTTATATTACAGATTAATGTTTATCGTATACCATATACAAGCATTTGAGGATATAAAATCCATTCTCATAATTTTAGAGAGGGAAATGTCTTTTATCCTAAAATTAACCATCATTTTGTAAAATATTTATTATGAATGGTGTATATAAGAGTAATGAAATAATTGTTAAAATTAATTTTACATTGGGAAAGGTTTATGAAATTTTGAATAATTTACTTGAATTTTTTTTAAATTACATTAATTTGAAAAGTAAAAATAATGATGAATAATTCTATAGTAACAAGATTAAAATAATAAAATTACTACCATATCTATGATTATATAAACTTTTATGGGGTGACATGGATTTATTTATATTACATTGACTAATTATATTCAATTATAGATATATATTAAACAATTATCACTAAATCAATGAATGAAATCCATCTAGTGACATCTATTCTTTATAATGACTAGTCAAGATCACATAGTTTATATAATGACTTGAAATAGAAAATAATTAAATTTAATTATATTATTATCTTTGATACCTCCTCTTCCATCTTTTATTGGTGAATTAGTTTCAAAATTTATCAAAAACATTATGTTTTAGTCAATGATTCATCAAGTAATCTAAAAAATATTAGATTATTTTAAATTAATATTATGATGATGATCAAAAAGAATGAATCAATAATTAAATCCATTTGTTAAAATAATTAATCAACAAAACACCAAATACAACCACTAAACCCAATGAGAAGTTATCTTCTCATAATTGATGACTGAACAAAATATGTACAAATTCAATGTAATTAATAAGGGAGACACATATTGATATCCTATCATTGAATTGATACCAATTAAAAACTATGATATGAAACCTATAATACAAATTGGTGTATGTCAACCATTGTAGTGTGTCATTTTCATGAAATTATTAAAATTGTATCATTTTTAATGTTTTAGGGTAGGTCAAAATCACATTTTAAATAAAACAATTTTTGAAATATTCATCATGACCAGAAATGTTCATTGTTTTAATTTTCATTTTTTTCATTGTAATTCACATGACCCCTTAAAGGTATTTATATGTGAAAAACAATTATACCCTTAAACCAATTATTGATATAATCAATGAAGGATTTTTTTTCATTACATGATCTTATCATGGTGAAAATGTACATGTGTGAATGGGAATGAGAATTAAATATAAGAAAAAATATTAAGATTTTTTTGTAAATAATAGGAACATCATGGGTGTAAGACATACGTATCCATGGAGAAATTACAGATTATCTAAGGTGTGAGTATTCTTTCACTCTCAAATTAATTATTTTTTTTGTATATGGGTTATTACTATATGAAATATTAATATTATCGTGGGATAATAATTATTTTTTACCTACCCTAAAAAAATTAAGACCAATCACTAAGATGAAAATGTCTAAGATGGTGAATCCCTATGTCTAAAATGAATTGGTTTGTGGATGATGATGAGTGTTGAGTTTATAACTATATAATGAGAGGTATTATTATCAAATGTAACAAACAAATCATTGATATTGAAATAATATCTCAATGAGAGTTAAAAAGAAATAAAATATTAAATAATAATAACATATATGAAAATGAATGAATCATTATATAATAGAAAAAATAAAATTTAAATTTATGAATGTTAATAAAAATATATTAAAGGTAAAAAAATTATATAATGGAACTATAAATATCACTCATTATCAAATACAGGATAATGTGAACATGGTACTTGAATAAAGAAATATAAATTTTAAATTTAAGGAACATCCAAAATGATACTAGGGAAATAAAAAAATCTAACAATACCAAACTCCATCATCAATAATGTCTAATATTGAAGTATAATAAAAAAGAAATGGAAGAGTATAACAGGGTGAGTATTCATACTCAATAGTATTTGATCATGTTCAAGACCATCTAAAAATTTTGTAATATTATAATTTGAATGTGTTTGGGTATTTTTATATAAATTTATTTTGTTTTCTAATATGTTTGGTCGGTCATGTAGTGTTGGTGGGTTTGTACTATTTAAGAGTTAGCACTAAAACGAAAGTTTAATTTATTTTAAATTAAATAAAATAGAGTGGAGACATATGTGACAATCAATACATCAAGAAGGTCTATCAAACATCAAACTATTTAATCAAGTTTTTTTCTTTATAGAAATGCCTCCTCCCTCTCACAAGATATCATATTACAATAAGGATACCAATATCCACTCAAAACTAACCATATAATTACTGTATTCATGTATTCTATGACTCACCCACCAATACCACATTGATGGGGATCAGACATATCATGTTGGGAAAATCCATGCTATCAAATGGAAAAATATACAAAAAAATAAGTAATATATTTGGCTTCCATAAACAAAATCTACTAAAACCTGTAAATCATTTGATAAATAATGCCAAAACATATTAATAGGATAAAAAATATATAGGAAATGTTTTTTTACAAAGAATATTGATAAAAATGTTGGGTACACTAATCACAAATTTTAAAATGTACATAGTGGAATATAATTAGAATATAAACATGATCATCCTCAATAGGTCCATCAATAGTATTAAACCAACTTTTGTAAGACTTGGGTGTCCCTAAATTAATCTCTAGTCAATTTATCACTATTTAAAATTCCTATACATTCTATATTATCATGTAGATAAATTGTTAAAAATTACCCTTCAAAGTTTTGGGAATCCCGAGATATGTTCTCAGTCTATATATCATCATCATCATCGAGTATATTAAAAATATTGACATACCTTTAGGAAGTGTAAATAAATCCTTGATAGGAACTGAAATTTTTTTTATCTATAACCTTATAAGACACAATTTCCACTATCAATCCACTTTTCAATGAAATTTACCTTATACAGATATAATATATCACATAAAAGAACCCCCAAAAATATATGTGTAACTATAGAGAAAAAGAATATCTATGGTCAATGAAACATATATGAAAAATAAATATAAACTGATCACAATAAACATCAATATTATCCAATAAAATATTATTAGTATAATCATAAGGTAATATATAATATTGCATCCATAGAAAGAAAAACTCGATCATTATACCACTAACAAGATATGTTAGAAAGATAATAATAAATCTTAGTAACTATAGTTACTCTGATTAACCCTATGTTTTAATATGACCAAAATATATAGTGGGAATTCTAATAAAGATAAAAAATCTACCTCCACAAAGGAATGATGATCAATAAAGAATTTATAATGTTAACATTCATAGATTCATAATCAATATCCTATATTTTGTAACTCACCCCATCTATTGTCAGTCATGATAGAGTAATCAACATTTAAACCACATATCCTACCATATAATATATAATCAACAGATTCATGATGATTTTTTAAACCTCAAAGATCCTTTATGACTCTCAATCTTCATATAAAACATCACTATAATATTATAAGAACTAGTTCAAATTATAACTCCACCAAATTTGGCTTAATAATATACCATTTCTATAGTAGAGATTAATCACATCTTATATGAAGAGATGATTATAATTTATCACATATCATCCATGGTAAAATAAAAAACATTATAGAATCTCTAAATGATAGGGAAAATTTACCACTACCACAATGGATTTCTTAGTAAAAAAAATAGTTGAATCTATCACAAAAAAAGTACCACCCATAATATATTTATAAATATTATTATCGTATCCTCAATAACTAATAATATGTAATTGAAACAATAATATATACCTTGGGGATCTTCACTAGTATACATTAAGAAAAATTAAAAATTAGAAAAGGCCATGAAAGAAAAACCAATATAGTGATTAAAATAAGATGATCCACTAACACTAACTTCCCAATAAATAAAAATACCATTATGAATTGAACCTATTTAAACTCTAAAAACCAACATCAAAATAAGGAATGTAATTATAAATACCTTAATTCAACATAGAATTGTATTTTTTAACATTACAAGTGTTATCCTTCCAAAAATAAAATTCTTCATAAAATGAAGGAATCCGATTATTATAAATGAAAAGACCCCTAAAAATTAAATGTCCCTTATATAAAAACTAAAAAACCAATGGGATTCCATCGAATTCTTAATGACCCTTGAATAGATTGTGAGGTCCACCAACTACTGAGTCATTAAACTCAATAACTAATAATTTCAAATATTTGTAACCATAAACTAAATGCATCTACAGATAAGTGTTTTCAGAAGACAAAAAACAATCTTAGAAACATACAATGATTTATTTTAAAATTAAAGAAATAATAGAAACTTAAAAATTAAGTGAAAATAACAATGTTCTAATGAATAATAACTAATAATGTAGATTGAAATTAAAGATAATTCAATTATTTGGTCATTAATTTTTTAACAAAGTCAGAATAATTATTTCTAAAAATATAACACAAGGATGGAGTTGTAAATTCTTTTAAAAATATCATAAATTTGAAATATTCAAAATAATATGAATAATAACAATTTAATATATTTAAAACAGAAAAAATATCAATTAATAATTACCTAATTATATAATAATTGATCTAATGATTTTTATGAAATAAAAATAACAACTTTTTTTGAAATAAATACAAAAGAGAAATATTCTGAAATATAAAATTAACATTGAGTGAATTTTTAAAGGCAATTACCTCAATTATACTTTTAATGATTGATGACCACCACAAGGGAATGAAGAGATACCATTTTACCCTCTCTAAAATGTTAAGATTATTTATAAAATAAAATATATTGGATTTATATGTTGATCACACACTATGGTAAACACCACACATTATGAGTAGTAGAGGGATACTTTTTTTAGTATGAAATCTATAACATGGTCAATAAAATTTTCTCTTTTTGAGATAAACTATTAAACTAAACCATAAATTATATAAACTATATCCAAAAACAATTATGGGCCTCTACATCCTTTGCTAAATATGATCTTCCAAATAAAATCATAAAGAAAATTCATATTATTAGAGATAATAGAAATAAAGAATGAAGATACACTAGGTCCCTAAAATACTAAATCTAATAAGGAACTAACAAGATTCAAAATACAAAAATAATCAAATATAAATTATTTTTTTCATAGAAAATATTAACAAATATCAAAAATAATGAAATCATAAATATAGATCCAATAATAAATATATTCAAATAAAAAATACAAAAAAAAATATATTTAATTAATATGAGACAATAACTCAAAACCTATTGTATAATCAAAACACCCCATGTTTTTCAAATTTATTATTTAGGGTTGTTGAATATTAAATATAAAAAAATGGTGATTTTAATATCCATTATATATTATTTTTGTTATAGGATATAGATAATAATAATAATATATTTTATAGTTTAGAATTGGCTAATATTATTTACATGATAAAGAATTTTATAGTTTGAATGATTTAGGTCAATATTGAAGTTGAAATAATGAGAAAATAAAAGTGTTAATATTTTTCAGCATTAGTTGTAATATTTGAAAATCAAGTACAATTTCCATTCATGTAATCATGGGTGAGAAAATATATTTTCATAGTTAGATTGAACTGTTTTTCAAAACTGTTTATAGAAATATTTAAATATTTAATTCCCTTCATATTTAATATAATATTATTCACCTTCAACATTTTATTCATTTCCCCTCCCATGTTACCAGAGACCCCATTAATGTTCTTCCTTTTAGACCTCTTTAATAAAATAAATAAATTTTCATATCTTCATTTATAAATTAAAGGTAAGACCCTTGATTTTATATTATGTTCTATTATTCAGTTTTTATGGTTTTGAGGATCATGTTTTATTTCTAGATTTTGATCAAGGGGTTTTCAAGAGTATAAGAATCCCTATGAAATGTTAGGGGTTTTTTAGATTAATAGGGAAATATTATAAAAGTATAATTCACAGCTCTGTATTTATGAGGGTTTCACTATATTATTTGTTTTACATTTTTTTATCATTGAGTATTAATTATATTTTTTTTATGTTTGTTAGGTAAATATTATATGATGACTATATATATAGAATGTATGAAATGTGATAAATGAAATTGTAAAATTTTTATATCCTAACATTATTTATGAAATTATTATAAATATTTAGTGAAAAAATATTTATATATATTATACTATTATTTTTGAATTAATTTATTTATATTATTTTTATTTATGATGATTTTATGAATTTAACTAATCTCAATCCAAATAAATGTAATTAAAAAATTGTATATAGAAATTTCAAATGTTTAATCATGTGGTGACTTAATTATCCATGTAAATATTATATGATCATGTGGGTTAGTGTGTTTTATTTTAATGATTCACATGCATTAAATTTCTATAGTTAACTTATTAAAAAGTAAAAAAGTCTAAAAATGTTTCTATTTGTTTGGAAAAGAATTTTAAATGATAAATTTAACCCGAAGATGTTTATTTATGATTTTACTTTTATATTAGAAATGATAAATTAGTTTTAATAGATATTTTATACACATAATGAATAATCATATGATGATACATCATATATGGGGTAGGGTACCAAAAACAGAAATCATAGCTTCTAAAGTTATAAAAAATGAAAATCTCATCGTCTAATCAAGTACAAAATATAACTATACTATTTGTAAAAGATTTATTAGTTGAGTTTCCCTTGGGATTCACTACCTCAGTCTTCTTTGAATATTGTCTTCATGTTTTTTCATTAAAAATCTATTTATTTTTAAGTGAGTTATTTTGAATATGTATTTTAAACAATTTCATGAACATGGAAGGAATTACTATGTACTAAAATGTGTGTTGTATTTAAATTTAATATATTAAATGAGATAGATTTTTTAATATATATTATCTATAATTCGTTATAAATGATTAATAGTTGTTGGAATACATTAATTGATTTTGGTTGATGACATAATATGTGAAATATTTTTCTATTAATATTTATGTTTTAATATTTTTTTGGAGAATGAGAGTGATTCCAAACATTTTTGTTGGAATTTTTTTACTATTTAAGTTATATAATGTAATATTTTTTTTTGGATTTGAGAGACATGTTTTAATTATAATTTCATAACAAATGGTTTTATTAGATGATTGATGCACCATGTTGGTATACAATGGTTTTGATTTATGTATGATTTTTTTTCATAGTTTTTTATTTTAGTCTATTTAAAAAGATAGAAAATATGTTAAATGGATATATTAATACATTTTTAGTTTTTAACATGAATTTGAAAATTTAATTATTAAAATTATATGTTAAAAAAATTATATTAATAATTTTCTTTTAAATTATATTTCTTCTTAAACTAGAATATCTGAAAAATATTATATCATAAAGAAAATGATTGTTTCCTTATGGGAATTTTTTATTATCTAATATTTTATATATCTTTTTTTTACGAAATAGATAATAAATTTATACTATTGATAAATTATATATAGATAATAATAAATGGCTATTATTATATATCATTTTAATATATCATTACAACATAATTATATTCTATATAAGTAAATTAAGGCAATAAAAATAGATAAAAATAATGAAATGAAATTAGAAATACAATTTATCATTGTTCTCCATGAATATGATATTCACCCAGATTAATTAACAATGAGTGAATAATATTTAGAATATGAAAGTATATTAGTGTATTAATATATAAATTTATGTAAAAACATCATAAAAGAAAATAGTGAATTAGTGAAAGGTTTTCGATAATATATTCGATGATAAGAGGGTATAATACGAATAATAATATGATTATTTTCATTTGAATGTTTGGACCATTAGGTATATTAATACATGTGATATGAACATTGGGAAAAATTACTATTATACACTTATTTAATTATATGACTGCTATAGTAATAGATTGAGGAAAACATATATATATATATATCATAGAAATATCAAATAAAAATTTAAAAAATATAAGTTAAGAGACATTATAATTATTATCCTATTAATAATTATGATTTTTTATGAATTATAATAAATTATAATTTTAAAGTATTAAAAAAGATCACTAATTATGAAAACATGTGACCGTTGATATGGTGTCATCAGTTTCTGTAGTGAATAATGTTTATAATTAATGTGTGATATTACTAATAATTAATTTGTATGGAAGAGTTTATGATTAGTAAGATTTAAAAATCATTGATACTTATATTCCTAGAATAAAACCATACATTTAATGATTGGATAAACTATTAAATAAATTAAAATTAAATATTACAAATTTCAATGAACAATGAATTATGAGAGTTCACCATGTTTTTATAAATATGGATTCATGAGGTAAATTAAATTACAATGTAATTAAATTGTTATTATTGTACCCTCAAATATGGATATATTAAAACCATTATTCATGAAATATACAATATAACTAATCAAATTAACTTCTCTATTAGTAACGTACTTTAGTTCATTCAAGGATTAGGTTATCCAAAACCATGCTTAAACATAATAGTTAGAGTCTCTTATGTCCAAGAAGTAATTTAATAACATTTCATGAATAAAAATGTAATTCCTTAAGAAATAAATCATGATATTGCATAAAAATATATTGAACGATATAAAAGAATGGATGATGGAATTACATAACAAGAATCACAATTAAAAACAACAGAATTCAAATAATCAATCACCCTTCATTAATTAAGAATTCAAAAGTATTTCCACCACCATATGTTTTAAAATAAAAAAAGTGTTGATCTATTTCATATTTGCATGAGTGGAATAGAAGTAACTAAATATTAATGATAATTACATATTTCAATCCATTGATAACTTTATATGAATTACTCTTACTTATTGCTGATGCGACCATTTCTAAAACTCCCGACCAATGATATCCTTTTAACGATAATGATATAAATTATAACTAATTATATTTATCACAACATTATAAATCATTATGTTTCTTGTCATACTTTAATGGGGTCTCAATACCACTAAAAATAAACATAAAAATTCATCCATGAACCCCCACATGTCATCATAAAAAATTAGATTTCTCACAAACCTATATGAGAAATCATTTGTTCATTTTGGATGTTTTTAGAAGTCTCAAAACACAATAAGGAAATAAATGATGATAAAAAACTACAACTTATCATTATGGCATAAGACTACACAATAATTCATAGAATTACTTCTTTTATGTATCTCTATTGACCAAAAATTTGACCCATATCCCAACGGAATTATAAGGAAGGTCCCCAACCTCTTCAATAACTATTTTGGGATAAATAAAATATCATAATTTTAAAACATTTTATTTTTAATATTTATTCAAACAATGAAATGAAATTATATATCTCCCCATAATGGGTGTATTTAAATACACAAAAATATTCTTTGTCCATTACATATAACTTTTATATTTATTTCAATAAATACATTCCTTTCTGTCATGATGTAAGGGCATCAGTTGCACTGTAATACACAAGTATCCTCAACTATGTCGTCAATGTTCAAAATATCATGCTGAACCTACCAATATCTTAATACATGATATATCTACATCATAATGGGTCATTGTACAAGGGATGTTCATGTTACAATGTGAAATTTTATTTCCACATTATTTCATCTGACTCTCCGTTATTATGGAACAAAAGAATTCTTATTGCTGCAATGTTCTTAGTCATGGTGTATGATGATCCCAGTGAACATTTATTTTTTCCTTGTTTTTTTCACTTGTCATTTTTTTGTGTGAGGAGAAGTAATAATGCTGAAATTATTTCATTATTAATCAATTTTAATCTTACACAACCCATCACAGTGAGACACCTCCCCTATTAAACACTAACTCACATATCCATCAATCACAATATCCCAATATCCTTTAAATGTTTCTCAACAATTAATCAGGAAATAAAAAATTATAATCATAGTAAATTATTAATTATTAACTGGTTTATTAATCTAATTATTAACAAAAAGGAATGCATAAATTTGATCAACTAATTTCAACAGCTCATAAACTCTCTCCTTTCCTTAATAATAGATCCCTACATCATTAAAATTAAAATCCATCATATATTAAAATTGAAAAACATAGTCATTCAAACTATAAAATTATCAATGAGTGGTATAATTCTATAAATTATTTAAAAATATCTATATATCATTTCACTTTTAGAAAACCAATCAACCGTTATTTTACAAATTTACCTAAATTGAAAATACATTTCTTTAGATTAATTCACATAATTAAACTTATTATAATTATTCATTCAGACATATAATCTATCTTATGAAAAGTTATTTTTCCCATCACTCAATATCAAATTTACAAATAGGGGTATGATCAATCTCTAGTTTATGAACTCTACCAATAAAATTATTTGATATCAAAATATAAATATTGAAATCAAATTTAAAATAACAATGATTAATTTCATTAACATTATAATGTGTCAGAGGTTAAAGGTGGGTGGGTAATTAATATAAAAAATTCAAATATCAGACATGAAATAATGGATAAATCTATAAGAATAATGATATATTTTTAAAATAAACTAAATTAAAAATAAATTATTCCATTTTCTTAAATTAAGTAACCTAATGTAACCTATTTTCCTTTTCAAACAATTATTGGTTTGTTTTCCTAATCTTTTAATATAATGATGAAAATAATTCTTTTTTATTTTAAATTAAAATTTTACAAGTAACATGTTTCAAACCTACATGACTATTATTTTTTTGATATTATACTTAAACTAAATTTTATTGTTACAATAATATATTAGTTTAATTATTTATGATCATAATGTAAAGAAAAATTATCCCATTATTTTTTAATTTTCATCAAAATGACAGACGATCTATGAAATAATAATGTATGTTTTCTTGTGATCCTTTCTCCAATTTAACCATAGTTAATTTCCCCACAATACATTATATTTTGAATAATAAAAATGTACTATTTTTATTGGAATGAATGAAGAATAGAATTATCATATAACATTCTATTATAAATATTCAAGGTATATAATCACATAAAGACATTAAAAATAATGTTTGTATCTTTGTTATAAAGAGATAATATAATAACTAATTAATTGCATCAATCCTCTTAATGTTGTTTAATATCGTAATTTTTTTATACGATCAAAATAAAAGTATAGTTTTTATACATATCCCGAGAATCACTCAAGAAAGAAGGTTTTAAGAAGAATATTTTAAAAATAGTATAGAATACATATTGAGAATGAGAAATTATAATTTTAGACAATAATTCATGGAATGAGTAATAATAATTACTCTATTGATATAGGGTTCATAAAATCAATGAATAATAGTATTTGAAAAAATTTCTTTATATAAATTATCAAATAATTCCCAAACCGGATTCGTAAAATAAATATTCTCATTTTATTAACTCTTACATCATTTATATTAAACATTAAATTATATCAAAAAATGAAATTTAAAATAAGGATTGATAGTATACTAAAACAACAATGTTGTACCTATTAGTCCCACAATACAACCTTAAGAGGGGGTAAATTAGGGTTTCTTTAATTTTTTTATTTTCAATAGATTTACTATATAATTTATTCATGTTTGAAAACACCATAAATATTTATTTAAATAAAAATAAATTGAAAAAAATAGTAAAGATAATGAATAGATTACTTAAATTGGTTTATCATTAATGGGGTAAACTCTAATAAAACATATCAATAATTTATTAACATTATAATTAAATAATAATTCACTAGTATATTATTATAAAATTTTGAATGATCTGATTTCTCATCTAGTTTATATGACCACTGACACTATTAAACTCACTGATTTCTACATGGATATAATTTTTATAGTTAATAGATAAGTCAATTTCAACATATATTAATGAAAACAATAAACATAAAAATATTAATATTGTTTTCTTTGTTACTCCAATGTTTACATATGAATCTTCTAGTATCTTTCATAACAGAAAATTCATCGAATCCAAATCATTGATGACACACTGATTGATCATACTTTACAATTCGATATTTGATATCAAATAATCCTCCCTTATATTAATCTTATCTCTAATATTCAAGATTTTTCCCCTTTTATGTGTGATTCTCTCTTTCTTTTCACAACTACAATAAAATTTCATTCCATAAATATGAATTTCAAACATAAAATTTTATTTATGATAACTTCCTAATCTAATTTCATTAATTACAACACTTTGAAAATCTTCCACCAAATATCCAATATTGAATTTTAATCGGTTTTGATCTATTTCAGAATTAACCACTAATAAAAAATGAGAATAAAAAAACTAAATTCCTATCAAATTAATAGATTAATACATCACTACATGCCATACTCCTTCCCATCATGGAATTACATTTTCTTCTTTATAATACTACGACCACCATATTCTTTTGGCATGGAATGGAGATTTGTTGTCTGATATTCATAATAGAAAAGAAAAATAATAATCACATCTATATAGAATTTACATGATTACATTTATGGAATAAATCCTCCAATAATATTTATTGATTTTATATGTTTTATCATGACACTCTCTTACACCATGTGATCTTACTAATATTGAATCATAGAATTCATATAGGAAAACCTCTTAATCAGTATTTGAATGTTCAAAAGATGATAACTATTTCAAGTATTTTTTTAATCTACATAAGTATCATGGTGGTAGAGTAAATTATTTCATGGTAAAAATAAAATTCCCTGTAACACCTGAAAATCATGTAACCATCTTTCTCAACATTGAATATACTTAATTGTGTGTAATTTGAACAACCAAATTTTAAAAAGGATAATAACAACATGAAACTTGGTAAAAATAAATATGAAAAATTTTGTCACATGAGGATATATATTATCATGTTTCAGTTGAATGTTACGTTAATCCTAATAAACATTTCTAAATAAATTCTTTCAGTACGATGCATATGGTATTATTGTGAAATTATCTTTTTTATAGCATTGTGAATAAAATAAATATTCTTCAAAGGTCCTTCCAAAAAATTCCATAAATCATATAATGAAAAAATATATAACATTTCAATTCAATAGATAAAATAAAATATTTTATTTGTAGATAAAAAATATAGCAAGAAATCAATGTGTGGAGTAAACCTTCCTACCCTTAAATTTTTAATACTATATGAAATAATGGATTTAATTAAATATAAGTAATTGAAAGTAATATTATTTATTATATTGAAGTTATTACCTTTATCAATTTTATATCCTTATTATATCTTTGACATTTCTCTTTATCTCTATGAACTTATAAATTTAAAATTGGTTTTTGAAAGTACAAGATTTGATTCAGTAATGATCAATAATAAAATGGTGATTAAATTATATATCCTAAAAAAATTCTAAAATAAGTTGATAGAATAAATAAAAAAACATATTAAATTAACATAAATCCCGGGTTTCTTTCTATAAAAGACTTATTTAATGTCTTCAAACTTGACCTGACCTCACCATGTATTATAACAGAAGAATGGAATGAAGTTACCCAATTCGAATCAATAATGGTTTAAGTTGAATTTCATCCATATAGATGGATCTTATTAAATTATATTAACTTATTATTATTATCCCTTAATTAATCACTTTCTCGAATTCTATGGGATTGATCAAAAAAATTTTGTTAGTTTTGAAAAAAATAATTTATTTCATAAACTAACCATACCTGTTAGACATTTAGCTACACTTTCAATATATATTTTCTTATATCCTCAATTTTTCAACCATCCATATTTTATTATTCATATCATTAACTTATTTTTCTTAATTCTTCCTCATAAATTATAATTTTCTTGTATCATCAATGGAAGTGATATCTTCACTCAAAAAATCAACAATTTTATCAAATTTCATCATATCCTAATGAATATTAAACTATAAATTAACAAAAAATACTATAAAATATAAATATCTACTATGATAATTAATAAATTAAATTACCATTAATTAAAAAAACCATCTTTATATAAGGGGTGTTGCATCCTCATCCATCTCAAGCACATGAAATTATAATATAATTTAAAACATATCCAAGACAACTAAATTATCTTCAACCAAACATCATAAATATCTTATTTTTATATCCTCCAATTGAAGGGAATAATTGTTGGGATTCATCCCTTGAAATTTTGAGAATATAAATATTGAATATTAAATTATATTCACAATTATAACAAAATAACAAAATAATTTTCCAAAATCATAAATAGAATATTTATAAAAAATTTAAAAACTACATAGATTTAATTTTATTCAATAACATACTCCATAAAACTAAGGAAAAACTATATCCCATGAGTTTTATTATCACTACAATTACAAGATAATTATCCTTTAAAAAACCTTTTTCCAGAACATATAACATGTTGGAATCATAATTAATGTTAATACATATGAAACATTAATATAATGTTTCATAACAATTTTTAGAAACATGCATATTTTATAGTTAATTATTATATAATCTTTTGAATTTATGATAATGGGTTTTTATGATGGTGAGGATTATTCATTAACTTTTCTTATCATATTTCCTTTATTTTAATTCAAATTTTCCTCCTACATTACCACTATTTTTTCTTGATTATCTTATTGCATACCTATTATTTGGACACCTTATTCCATTATTATTCTTCTTATATGTGTAATAACATCAATCTATCAACATCTATTGATATTCAATTGAATTATAAGAATTTTCTTTGGAATTTACATGGTTTAATTTGTAATTTTTCCAACATAGAACTCATGTTTTATCATTAAATTCCTTTATATTTGTAATCTACTTTCAAATCAGTGATGTTATCCCTAGAGGTTATTGTAGTGAACCATGTAATTCGATTTCAATATTTTATTTAAGAGTTTCATTTTTTGGTGGCATAATAATTTGACAAAAAATTTATTTCATAAATTTGGAGTCATTTAATTGGTAAATAGTGTTTTTAATGTTTTATGATTTATTGGGTGGTAAAAATAATAACGAAGATATGATTATTTTTTTAGCAGAAATAATTTTGGAAATAAAACCTTAAAAAATAGTACATGTGCAGGTGTGATGTTGAGACATGGAGTGATGGTAAAGGTTGAAGGGATAATTGGTTCATGCAAAGGGGAATCATGGTGGGAGTGATTGAATAGAAAAAATAAACATTTTAATAAACTCAGGATGGGAGTTGGGCTGCATCAAGTATGATCATAAGATATTAGGAGAGTGTGAATGGGATTTAGTGGGTCTATGAACTATTAGTAAAAAACAATAAAATGGAAATGGATGGAAAAATAGTGATAGATAGGGAGATAAATGATTTCAGAAAAAATGTATTTAAATGTTTTGAAATCAGTGGGTGTAGATATATCTGTAAACATTGTCTGTGCATTATATCCTCAATATTCATATCTATTATATTATTTCCTTATCTTCATAATATTTCCAATCATATATATTTTAATACATAGTAAATTTTTGTCAAACTGATCCACGATTAGTGGTTTTGACTCTATCTCAAAGAGAATACCACAATATCTATATATTTTTTAAAACCATTATGGTAAATTTTATAGATTTAATTAATTCAAATTTATATTTTCCATTATAGATGGAAATTATAGTGGATAAAGTTCATATGAATTATCCAATTGATCTATAATTGATTCTTTGTTTCTGGTAGGTGATCCATTTACTTCCTTTTTGTTAGTTTTCGAATTTATAAATTTTAAAAATTTATTATAATGTTATAATGATTTTTTGAAATATTTTTTAATGTAAAATCAGTTTTAGTTTCATAGAATTATATTAATGTGCTAATATGAATTTATTGTATTCAAATTGATGGTTTTATTGCTGATATAAAATTTTCTCATGAGAAAATAAGGGTTTTAATTATGATAATAGTTAATTAAATTGCGAATTTAATGCCTAAATTTATAGTATAATTAATATAGTTAATAAAATGTATATATAAGTGTTTTAGAAATTTCTGATAGGGTTTAATTTACTTAAATTATTATTATTTTTCGTCACTAATTAAATTTGATTATATTATTCTGATTTTTTTGATCTATAATGAGGAGTTTTTGGTTGTTGTCCCATAAATTGATGTGTTTTATTGTGAACACATATATAAAAGTGGTTATAATTGATTAAATTAATAATGAAATTTACATGGTATTTGAATATTATTTTCATAAAAATCATGTGATTTAAAATAATCATATAGATAATGAAATATGTTAACTTATTGTAAAAATAGGATAATGGAAAAAAATGTGGAATTGATGTAACTATTAATGTAATAATTAAATGTTGAAAAAATAATTGATATAATTGGTGTTTTAAGGATTAAAATATGTTCTAGTTGACAATATCTATTATATAATTTCATATGATGAGTTTAATAATTTTACCTTGTTTGATATGATGAGATTAAATATTTTATATGTTGTTAAAGCCCGTGACTATTGTGGAAAAGAATGAATTTTAGTCTCAAAAGAATGTTTTAAATGGTGAACATTGTTAATTAATAGAGGAAATTAATTATGTTTTTGGTTGAATCTTTAATTGGGTTATAAATGTTTTTATGTGATGTGGGATTACTATCTTGTTTTTTTATAAATGGATAAAAGTGTTATTTGAAAGAGTAAATAATTTCCTAATTTTTTTTGGAATGTGTGATAATGGGACTAAAATTTGGTATTTGTAATTAGTTTATTTTTATTTATTTTAGGTGAGTTAATTATTCAAAAAATGGTTTATAATTATTAATTATTTCATGTATATTTGTATGATATATGATGGGATGAAGTTTTGTAGTTAAGGTATGGTTATTGATGAGTGTGTGTTGAAATATAGTGTCTTAAATGAGGGATTTCATTGTTGTAAATATGATTTTTAAAATGAATTCTTATATAAGAAAATGAGATTATAATTGTAGGAATAAAAATGAGTGTGGAATTAATTTTTTATCTTATATAATTAATTACTAATTTATTTTATATTTTTGAGGGAAAATTATGAGATATGTGAGTTATTTCTACAAAAATTGACGTGTTTGAAAATGTTACATTAAGTGAAAAACATGGAGGAGTCCTAAGATATAGTTGGGACATCAGATTATGTGTTTTAAATAATGGATTTGTCTTATGCTTGATTTAGTTCTGATAAAAGTTGAGTTTTAATGTCTTTAACATAAGATAATATTGATTCATTGTGTTCAGAGAAAGATAAGATGATGATATATGTGTATGGATACTAGAATAAATGAGTGCTAATATTTTTTGAATCATTTATGGTTTATTAGGGTTCCTTTATAATATTATAAGGTTTGATGAGTTATGTTTTCATTTTATATTTCCATTTAATAACTTTTAAAATGATAAATAAAATACTTCATGGGATTATAAAAGGTATTGAGGGTGTATTGGGGGTACCTTTGTAAGAGATCAGTTTTTGATTAGCTACATTTTCATTTTATTTCTTGTTTTAATTCCTTTTAAAATGGTAAATGGAATTATTCTAAGGATTATTAAAGGTATCAAGTGTGTCTTGGGGTTTCCAGATATGGGAAAGGAGGAAATAGTGCATGTTGTGTATAGTGGGAGGTTAGAATATTGTTAGTACTAACCATGCACAATATATCTGTCAGATGTAGGGGTGGGGAATAGATGAAAACCCTTAGAATGGGGATCATAAAAACCAGGTGACCTTGGATGGATTGAAACACTCTACCTCTACATTGTTTTGAAAACATCACAGGATACTAATAAATCATTGTGACATAGGACCCCTCTTGGATGGAGGGTGTGCACTACTGGTGCACTGTTTGGAGAACCATATGTCCAAACTTTTCACATTTAAAGAATGGTAAAATTTCCATTTTTCTACTCATTATTTAAGAAACTTTTTAATATTTTATTTCACTTTCCACCCCTAGAAACTATATTGAAGAACAGAGGGCTCCCATTTTCTTTAAGGTAGTTTGTCCCTAAAAATTGGGCATATTGAAATATTACTGGTTGAAAATAAATGATCTACGTCCGTTTACCACTCATATTCAATCTATTTTTTATAATAACATTACTTGTTTTTTATCTCCTTCAAAATCACAAAAATATTTAATTTGCATTAGATTCATTGTTTGTGCATTGAGGGTCATTTGGTCTTGAATCAAGGGACATGTTTTAGTGAGTGTTTTTCTACTAACATTAGAAAGGTTTTTTATAAGGTATCTGCCATTGTATTATTGTTAATTAATGTGTATGTGCTTAGGATTCTGATCTATTGTGATGTGAATATGATTATTTTTTTTATGAAATGATAAAATAGTTGTTTAAAAGATGGGTTAGACCCCTCACAATCCCTTTTAGATCCACTTAGGATGATTGCACTAGGCCTATGGTCAGCCATGGGGTGTGACACTCCTATTGGAATGGTAAAATGTGTTATGATGTGATGTTTTAATTGTATTATGATATTAAATCTAATAAACATAGTTTTTTCTTATTATCATAGAATATGGAAATCTTGACTTAACATATAGATGTAAAATGAGACATGGAACGTTAATGGGTAAACATAATAAATAGTTAAAGATGATTTTCCATGTCAGTAAATGGATTCGTTGGGGGGAAAATGGTTGTAATTCAACATAAATGATGAAATGATAGATATATATATGAAATTTATTAAATTGATGAATGTAATGAACATTAATGGTGTGATAAATTATAAGGTGCACTCCTATTATCATTGTTGGATAAAATGGTCACTGATGATGAACCATGAAATAATCGATAAATTTCATGGCTGAGATGTTATAATAATTCTCCGCTACCTTAGTTTAGTCTAAACTTTAAAAAAAATGAATTCTACTATATCACATGGTTTAGGGTGTCATACTGATGCTCCAATCTATAAATTAAGTAATTTATCTAGGTATATGGACTTATTCTTTAGGGTACACTATTACATTTATTTCATAAATGAATTCCACTATGATGTAATGTTCCTCACTACCCTAGTATATTATTCTGTTGAACAACATGGGTTGAATCATGTTTGATTGGTACAGGTATCACATAGAAGTGAGATCAAATGTGGTAAAATTAAATATTCTAAAATTATGAAACTTGTTTTATAGAACACTTGTCTAATATTTTTTATACTTATAAAAAGAATAGTATTGGAATAGATATAGATGTATGCATAGTTGGTGGTGGTATATTGAGTTCTACTCACACCCGGCTCAAGTTTTCATTGGGTACATGAGAAAACATTATGCCTGCATGTTAGGATAAGGGAAATAAACCTATGTCTGATGGATGATATAGGATTCCAGGAGGATCATGGACGAGGGGATCATACATGATTTCAAGACCCATTTTTTGAATTTTTTTAGTGTCTTACGTTGGTTTTTTTGTAATGTGAAACATGTATAACAGGTTATATTTATCAGAATGGTTGTGGGAATTTACATATTTTGGGAATTGTAATATGATTCTTGGTAATTGATCAATATTAATTGGATTTGACTTATACTAATTTAAACTATTTTGTGACTCCATTACATAGGTTATTGTCTCCCGACACACCTCATTAGACCCTCACCTCTAGTCAAAGGATTCTAGTGTATAGAGAGACACATATGTGGTTATTTGAAGAATCAGATCATTGAAATGGGTTTAGTGGCACCGTGTCCAGGACATTACAATGTGGTATCTGAGAATTTTAATTTATGCTACCTTACTATTAGGAAATGGTAGACATCATGCTATCACATATTAGGACTTTTAAATGAGCTTGGGAATGGAAAAAATAGACAAATGTGAGGGTGGAAACCAATGTTCCTAGGGTGGGATTATTATTCATAATGAATGATTATTATAGTTGGATGGTATTTCACCTTGGATGATGCACTTGTTATGTGAAGTTATTTTTTCATAAATTTTTCAGTGGCTCAAAATGGCATGATGTTTTAATTTATTTGAATCATTTTAGGATCTCAGGATTTATATGCCATGCATCATATTAGGAACTCACAAGAAATATTTCATGGGGGATTGTGGGAAATGAAAATAAAGTATTGGGTTTCTTGAGGTATTATGAAAATAGTTCCTAATAAAGAATTTGAAAAAAATTTGAGTTGAAAAGTCACTAATTGAACTGTTTAAAATAGTTCTGAAATGTGAATGATTTGAGCTCTTCTAAAGTGAAATAGATAATTATTTGTTCAATTTGATGGATTTTGATTAGGTATGTTTGTTAAACCCATGTTAGGAATGACAATATATAGGGTTGTTTGAGGGTGATTATTGAGATGTGGTTATATCTATTTTGATATCCTATGAAGAGTGGGTTGTTTATCGATAATAGTGATCCATATTTTGTGTAACTTATCAAAGCTAAAATTTTGTGTTTTTATATGTGTGTTTTGAATTGTAGACAGATTCCACCATTATAAAGTCTATCAATTAGGTGATAATAGGACTTCACATAGAATGTTCCTCCAGTAGCTGGATAAGAACCACCATTGGTTCTGAGTAACCCGAAGGAAGGGATATTCCTTGAGAACATTGATCATTTCGTGTAGTTCATGGATAGATACCTAGGATAATAGTACCAATTATGTTTTAATTGACATGATATTTTTAGATATAGAATCCTTTTATGTTTCTTAGGGATATTCAATCTGAGGTGGAAATATTCAAGATAGATTCAATGTAGATGATTCTTAACCACATAGAGACGGCACTAGAGAATAGTGTCAAGTTAGCATCATATATATTGTGAGGACCAGAAAAACGTAGGTGGAATATTTGAGATCATTTTAATTTGAAATATGTTAATATGTAAAAGGATTTATGCAAAAGGTTTTACAAATATTTATATATGAAAATTATGATATATGAGAGAGTTGTTGATTTTATGATGTTAACTCAGGGGAATATATCCATGATTTATTATGTTGGGTTCATAAATGACTTTGCACGCATTTATCAACAATTTATCATGTATTAATTACTAATGGATATATTATTTCAGTATATTCATAAATGAGAGGTCAGGTTCCAGGTGAATATATTCTATTTAAAGATGTTTTTGAATGCGGTGAAAAAGACACTCATTTTCAAAGGTTACCTAAAAAGGCTTATAGTGGTGTACATGTGGTTGAACCTTTCTATTCTAGTGTAAACACTTTTGACAAGTGTTTCTTTGAGACAATTCATTATGGAGGTGGTGGAAAGAGTATCCATGATAGAGGATCGACCTTTCATGGTTTTTAGTGTGTGTTATGCTGTCAGTGGATTAGATTGGGACACATGCACGATTAGTATCCCTAACCCCTGGTTGAGTGCTGAGCAGGAATCATGATGGGGTATTTATAAGTGTTCTATTAGAAGCTTAAATAGGGGGGAATGATGGTGGATCCAGACTAATCTAGAGTTTTGGAAGGGGGTATAATACCACATCTGAGGTAGGTAGTTGGAGTTATCCTTTTAACAATGTTCGAGGTTCTCTACATTCTCTTACTGGGAATGACTCCAATATATGTAGGGATGTGAAGTGTTTTTTGTTCCATATAGTAGTTCAGGGAAGAGTGGATGGTCAGTTGTATATATTTTATTTATCACCCGAAGGTGGGGATGGCATACTATTTACTAATTAGGGTTAAATTATTTTAGATTCTATATATTCTAACTCTATATTTGAAATCATAGCCTCATATTATTTCATATGTACTCTATTTTTAAGCGGTTTGAGTCTCACAGAGGAGTATATATTTGGGGTCATATTGATTATGACAGTATTAGGGGTATGAATGGAAGGTATCTAATATTTTAAGAAGTGTTCCATTAAGGATTATGGGAACCTTCTCCTATGGGACTTGTAGATGCATGATTTTATGATCATTTTTTGACTTGATATAGGGAATGAAATGGTTGTTCATGTTCCAGAATTACATTGATTTTTAATATTGAAGGCTAATGTTTACATTTCATGTGGATGATACTCATGTTGACCATGTGGAATGGGATATCCTAGAATTCCATGTAGGATCATTTTATCTACAACTAGGTGACCATATGGCCTCGGCTTCAAGTAATTTCTTGATGATGAGGGATTATAGTATGCATTCCTATCTCTAGTGGTAGATCAATTTCATGATTTCTTTGCTGTGTAATTCTTTGTTCAAGAACATGAACGAGATTCTGAGATAAACATTGAGATGATGGATAGAGCTAAGCTAGTTTATATTCCCCCATATATAATGGAACCATTGCATTTTTTTTGAACTTTAGATCTAGTCGGAGGATTTTTAGGTTAATGGATTTTTTCCTTCCAAGTGAGCCACCATAGGGATCTCTAGTCATGTTTTATATGAATAATTGTGAAGATTGTAGTTGAATGATGATTACTAGATATTTAATAAGATAAAAGTGAAGAATGGATATCCCCTTAAAAGTAATGGTGATCTATTAAATCATATAAGTTGTTATAGAATGTTTTAAAATATTAATTTGAGATATTGGTATCATCAGTTGAGGGTGATACCTTCTGATATACCACATATGACTTTTAGAAGAATGTATGTTTTTTACCATCTAACTATAATTCCATTTAGGATGATTAATGTACCTACTATATTTATGGATTTTATGTATAAAATCATTAACCCATAAATGAATCAATTTTTAGTTTCGTTTTTGGATGAAATATTGGTGTACTCCCAAAATTAGGATGATCATTCCAATTATCTTTACATATTCTTAAGTACACTAAGAGGGCATCAACTTTATTCCAAGATATATAAGTGTAAATTCTAGATTGAAAAGGTACCTTTATTGGTTCACGTTATCTTATTGAATGGTCTGTCATTAGACGTTAATAATATTTAGGATGTTCTCACTTGGGAGAAGCCCAAAATTTATTTCTGATATTAGATGATTTTTAAGCAGAACAATTTATTACAAAATGTTCATCAAGGTACTATCTCACTTGAATACCCAAATCATCGGCATGGACGATAATTTAACAAGGCTTGAATGGTTTGAATCATGTTATAATTCATTATAATAGGTGAAAAATTGTCTAAAATCTATGCCTATTCTGATCGTCACTGAATCAGGTAAGTTGAATACCTTATTTTGGGATGCATCTACCAATGTATATGGGGATGTGTTGACACATGGTGATCATGTCATTTAGCATGGATCATGGAATTGAGTCCACATGAATATAATTATCATATGATTGATATCGACCGAAAAAATGTGGTTTATTCCTTGTAATAATGGGTGATTTTTCTCTTAGGTTAAAAGTTTTTCATTTATACCAAACATAATATATTTATGTACATATTTTTCTGATCGGATTTGAATCTTTTATTGTAAAAATGGGATCAATATATGAAATATTTTTTACATTCAGTACTATTTTACACTAGGGAAGGGGGATATTGTTGTAGCTGATTTGAGTCCAAAGATAGAAACTCAAGATTTTTAGGAGTATATTTATATGTAGTAGAAGAAAAATCTATTTTTTGATATGCATATGAGTATTTATGATGATCATGATATAATTAGGCACATGGCCTTTCATATTGAGTCATCTCTTCAAAATATTGTTAAGAAGATGAACTACGAGGATTCGGGTAGTATAATTTTTAGAGACATTTTTGAAGGTGGTGACCACCTTTTGATTGGACTATTGGTGAAAAATGAGTTTTCTCAGGTTCATTGATGTGTTGTTGCTCCCAATTTTATTCATAAAGAGTTGAGGTGTGAGTTTCATGCCACGATGTTAGTAGTGCATCCTAGTTTGACAAAAATTTAGAATGATCTTTGTTGATAGTATTGGTGTCCAGGATTAAAGAAAACAGACTACATGCTTAATGGTGTGATGGTAAACTTGTTAGCAGGTTAAAGTAGATACTCTATGACCTATTAGATTTTTGAATCCATTTCACATTTTATAATGGAAGTAGGATGATGTTACCATATATTTTTTGTTTTTCTAACTAGGATGTCTTAGAAGGATGATAAAATATTGGTGGATCTGGATTATTGTCAAAGGTCCCTCATTTCATTTAGATTCAAGATAAATTCACCATTGAATAGATTGATGACATGCATGTCTATGAGATACTACATTTTAATGGGGTACCTCAAAGTATTGGTTTAGATCATGATCTATGTTTTAATTTATTCTTTTAGAAAAAATAAATCTATTGGTACTCAAGTGTTTTCAGTACAAAATTCTTTCCACAAAAAGATAAGAAATAAAAATATAATATCCAGATATTAGAGGGTATATTGAGGGAATATGGCATATACATTGGTTTATCTAGGTATGAACACATAGATATTGTTGAGTTCTCCTATAACAACATTTTTCAGATTACTATCTAGATGGCACCATATGTGGTTCTCTATGGATTTCTTGGTCAATCACCCTTTTCATGGATGAATGCAGGTGAATCCGAGTTATTAGGACCAATTATCATTTAATAACAACAAAATAGGATCAATTTATTTATAATTGTATAGATAAAACTCAAAGTACTCTAAATTCAAAATTAAATATACGTAGTCAGTTTCTATATTAATTATTGGGTGATCATGTGTTCCTTGAAGTTTTTTTAATATTGGGACACAATTAGATTCAAAGGCGGGGGAATTTGATGGCTTTTTATATTGGAATATGTGATTTTGTCTAGAGGACTAAACCGATGGTATGCGAACTTTCTTTTCCACATTAGTATTTTTTATGCATAATGATTGTATTCTTTCAAAAATTTAGTAGTATCACCCTAAAAAATATCATGTGATCTATGTTGATGATGTTGAGATTAAGGATTATGTGTCCTTTTATGTGTAAAGTATTTTTAGGATGGATTTTAGTTAGAAAATTTTGAGGTGTAAGACCATGAATTTTTTTCAACTGTTTGGAATCATTGATGATTCCATAGGAAAAATGGGAGATATAGGTTGATATGAGAAACCACTGGCTAGTTATTTTTAGTATGTAGGATTAGTGAATCATGGGAGTGAAACTCACAGATGAGATATTATATGGTGGGAAGGTTGTAAGATCCAATCTTCTAATATGCATGATTTTATTTAATTTTTTTTAATGATACATTTTAAAATGGTAAATGAAATGTAACCAGGGATTTTGATAGGTCGTGGGGTTTTCATAGGGGTTCTTGACATAAAAAGGAAGAACAAGTCCAAAATGTACCGGGAGCATGGTTGCAAAAATGTGCATGGGGGATCTTAAAAACCATTAATCTTTAGATAGAGCAAGGTACATGGCCTCCACATGGTTTTAAAAAAAAGTGTAGCCTCCTTATAAAAATTTGTGACTTAAGACCCCTCTTGGATAGTTGGTTCCACTAGGTTTACTCGATGATGGGGCAAGCATGTGGAAAAAACCTTGTGCATCATTAAATAGGTGGAAAATTTCCATTTTCTCCCCTTGGAATTTTGAAAACTATAACAAATTATCTTTAGATTTCCACCTACAAAAAATATAATAACAAAACAACAAAAATTTATTCTTTCAATGGAGAGTCTCTCCCATTTGATGGTAATTTTATGTTTCATTGGTTGTTAATATAATCACTTTTGTGTCTACCGATCCTCCTTCTTTTATTTTATAAAAGAAAAACGGTGGTATGTTTCTCTTTCTAAAGCTATAAAAGGCATTTTTAAGAATATTTGTAGGTTGGGTGTTGAGGGGTTTTTGGAATTTAATCAAGGTTTTTTATGTAAGTGGTTGTCTATAACATTATGGTAGGTTATAATCATGCTATATCTCATAGTATTGATGTTTAATGACATTTATGTTGTTGTTCTTATATGATGTTGTGTTATGGTGTTGATTTCCTAGTACAAATCTATAAAATAAAATTTCAAATCTATGTTATACCACTCACGATCCTCATTGGGTCCATTGGGGAGGATTGGACTGGGCCTATGGTTACCCATGGGGTTTTAAAATCCTTTTGATATGGTAAAATGACATTTTAGGTGAGTTTTGTTGTTTTTATGTTGTTAAACTAAATAAATTTTGTTTGTCATATTAGAATAGAATAAGGGTCTGTTTGAATTAACTAGTAGTTGTTAAATGTGTTATGTGATGTTAATGGATAAATTTTGTATATGGATAAGGATTCATGTCCATGTTAGTAAATGGTTTTAAAGGTGAACTTTTGGTTTAAATTGGGCTTAAATGGTGAAATGATTATGATATAGAATTTCATAAAGTGTTGAATGTGATGAACCTTGGTAATTTGATAAACTAAAAGGTGAACCCTTATTGTCATTTTTGGTCAAAAAGTTCACTAATGTTGAAGCATGGAATAAATGATAAGTAGTATGGTTAGAATGTTGGACCAATGCTCCTCTCTATTATGTTGAGATAGACAGATTCCATAGGCCCCACCAATGTATTTCATGGTTTAGGATGTCAAACTAATGCTTCATGTTCCTGAAGTATGGATATGAGATGGGCACCTGAATATATTCTACAGGGTACATTATTAAATTGAATTGATAAATGAATATACCTTTGTTTAAAAGTTATTAAATTCCTCTGTATAACTGGTTCATTGACTAAAATTAGTTTAAATAGTTTTGATGTGTATATGTATCAATAAGAATTGAGATAAATATTGTTACATTAAAATATTTTTAAATAATGAAACCAAATTTATCTACTACTTTTCTACTATTTACTAATCTTATTCATACAATATTATTTACATAGATATTGTTTTAGGCCCTATTGGTGCTTGAATACCATGGTTTATTCATACTTTTCTTGAGCCACCGTGGGTACCTAGTCAGACTTCATGGAAAAAGGTCAGGATATAGGAAAAGGGACCTATATTAGAAATATGATATGGGAGTCTGGGTGGACCAGGGATGAGGGGACCAAACCTAATGCTGGGATATATTTTGGGGATTGGCTTGGTAACTTATTTTTTATTTTGTTTAGAACTTGACTCTATTCTAAAATGTCATGTATATCAGTATGGTTGTGAGTATTTATCGTGTTTGTGGAATTTATTATATGATGCATAGTTGTTTATCATTATTAATTGGGTATTATTTTTATTAATTTAAATTTTTTTACTCTAGTAAAGAGGTTATAGACTCTAATCATACCTCCTTACTCCATCAATACTAGTTGAGAGTATCTAGTATACCGGGAGGTGTTCCAGAGTTCATGTGGTGAATTCGTTTTAGGAACCTAGTTTAACCATACCCAAGATTAAACATTATAATCAGAGTTCAAACCAAATACTATATTACATGAAAAAAATATCGTAGTTAAATTGTTAATGATTTACCCTATTTATATATAAGCACAAATTGTTTCCATGAGATCATAGATTTTTTAGTTGTTTGTAATGGGAGTTTATTATCATGACATTTATGTACACACCCTATGTGAATAAATATTATGTGGAATTTTTCAATTAATGGATGAAGGCCTTTTTAGTTGAAAAGAATTTTCAAGAGACACATAAGAGATAAGTTCAGTATCTTTCATAGTCATGTGGATGGGAAGTACACACCTTTATCTATTTATCTCCATTTTTATATTGTTCATACTTTGTTACTTATGTTTTTTCATAGAGTATTGTTTGGTTTTATGACACATGCATGCAATTTTGGGATATTCTTTTGGAATGTTTATCATTTTTTTATTTTTTTCTCCTATTTAGGGGTACTAAAATGTCTACCATTGATATTTGATGCAATTAACTATTAAAGGGTAAATAAATCTCAAAGAGATATCCTTAAACCCTTCATTTTAGTCTCAAGTATCTACTTATTGGGAATAACTATTGGGTCAATGTGACATTTCACCTTAGTGATAAGTTCATATTGGGTAAATTCACTACAAATTGGTATCATAGCGGGTTTTTTCTGAGAAGTTATATTTGGGGAGTTAGTAGATATTATATTGGGAGTTAGGGTATGGTGTAGAAATAGTGTGTTCATGTGTGTATAGCCAACACCACTAAAATAGGTGTCCATGTTAAATGTGATTTTTGAGATTGTTTTTTTACGGCCTGTAAGTAATAATTTGTGGTATAATAATCACTCTTCTGAGGGTGAGTAGTTTGTTATTCATTCATCATGTTGTCTAGTTGGGAACTAAAATTTATTTGTGTGAAAATGTGAATAGGAATGATTTATAAATTTATTGATTAGTTTTTTAGTTAAATAATTTAATTATTATGAAACTAATCAAAGTTCTTCATAAAGAGGTTATTAAAAATGGTATTCATGACAAAAAAACAAGTGAAGATTTTTTATTATGTAGTGTATTTTGGAATTTATTTCTAATTAATCCATGTTAATGAAATATGAATTGATTATGAATATTTATATGTGTTAAATGGATGAAAAAAATTATAAATGGGTTAAATAATTATTTGATAATGAAACCTGATTTTGAATTTAAAGTGGCTTGTATATGTGAATAGATTCTATAAATAAAATTTTAATGGCAAATATTAAATGATTAAAAAATAAATATGATTTAATAAATTTATAGTTCATTTTATTGAAAAGGGGACTATATTTATTAAATTTGTTCTTTTCTAGGTTGATCTATATTGGATTCATTCATTTTCAACTACTTAAAATTAATAAAATCATGATAAATTATAAAAGTTATGAAAATAATGAATGATATATAATTAATGAATACAAATGTGTGTTTTAATATTGAATCTGAATTCATTTCATCCATTTTTTGTTATGTAAAATTAGAAGGATTAATTTTTAGTTTTTATGTTTAGTTCATTATTAAATGTTTTAAGAATATTAAAATTTACGAAAATTGAATGAATTATAGTAGTAAAAAAATTTCATTTATTAGTGTTTTTATTTAAATTTATTCTTCAAATAGGGTGATATATACATTAAGTTTAGTTTAACATTTTTTGGGATATGGATTATAATAATTTGTTTTCATAAAGCTAAAATATTGCAGAATTTTAGATTATTGGAATATTAATGTTGGTGTTAAATGTTTAACATGGTTGAATAAAAGTTAATTATTATTTTCTCATGATGAAGAGAGAGAGAGAGAGAGTATTTAATGGTTGGCCATTGGATATTGTGGAGATAATGATGATTGTATAAAAGGATATTTTATATGGAAGTGGAATAATATCATAAGAGAGATTCAATAAATTGAAATTTTCTTGGGAATATAACATGGGTAACTTGAGTGAATTTTGATAACCCTAAATGAATATTTGGGTAGAGGGATATATCCACCATTGTGATGTGGATATAAAAATAATTAAATATAATAACTTTTTTTTTATTGAGTTACCATTCACTTCTTATGGATTTGGGAAGTGGGAATCAATTGAATAGGTCATTTTTGTTGGAAAGGAACTCTATGAGTCTTATGTGATTAATAGTGAAATTATTGATTGTGATTGGTTTTATTAACATGTGATCTTACTCACCATGTTATATGATATATTATGGTGGATTAATATGAATGGTTTTTGTATGTGGTGGATGATATCCTTTATCCTCACCCTATGACAAGGGTCATAGCGGGAGGAAGGTGACATACCCTACCTCATCCGCTGGTCTGGGTAGAGATGGATGATGTATTGCGCATGTATCCACCACTATTCACTTAATTCTCTAGGATTAGTAAAAACTGACACACAAACTAGTAGAAAAATAATATAAAAATTTTATTTATTATATTAGTTATTCAATAATATATTTAAAAAATTATTTTTATCATCAGTTATTAAATAAACCACATAAAAATGTAAAAATGTTTATTATTATGTTCCGTTGTTATAGTAATGGATAAAAAAAATATTTTTTTATTATAGTTTACCTTAGTTTTATAAATCACTAACATGAAAAAATATAACCAAAATATTTTCTATGATAGTTGTTTCAATTACCAACATTAATGATATTCTAAAAATAAAATTCTTTTTATTTATTCAAATAACCAACATTAGAAATAAATTATAAAAATATAACAACATCACTACACAATAACTTTTTAGACCACCTTATGCTCCACCTATAAAATCATTTCATCAAAATTTTCCCCTTATATATCTAGCATTCCTTGTTTATATTTTTCATCTTCCATCTCTAAATTTTCATTTTCTACATTCTTTAAATATCGACACCCCCAAAATTCATCAGTCTTTACCCATTTATCTTATATTGTGACTATATATTTTCAAAAAACTCAGAGATTTATTAATTATGTTGAATATATTGGGGTATTAGGAGACATCAATGAAATAAAATATTGAATGCATACTTGTTTTTAAAATTTTATTGCATGATTTGAATCTATGGTAGTAGAAATTGATGATAAAAAATAGTTAATAACATAAAAACCATGATACTTTTCACTTATTTATTTTCTATTTTTTGGATCCATTAATCATATAATTTTATATAACTTATTATTATCATGATTTGATAAAAAATTATTCATTCTCTCATATTATATTTTGAAAAAAATATTTTTAGTATTTTAAATATTACATCATTGTTGAAAATTATATATTTTTATGAATTATTAATTTTTATGTTTCTTTGGATAATAATTAAATGTTATTCACATTGAGATTTTTAAAATATAAGTATATATTAATAATTTATAAAATTAATAACAATTTCAAATGGGATTTACCGCATCATTTATCATAATAACGTATATGTTAAATAGTCTTTCACATCGATGTTACAAAATAAAGAATGCAATAAATAATTAATATTTATTTTTACAATGATTTATCATATAATTGTTTTCTCATATAGATAAGATAGTTATTTTTTATAATTTGGTCAATTAAACCAATGTTTATAATGTATATTTAACACCCCTTATAAAAAAATTTCACATCAAGAGATGTTAATTACAAAAAAATAATAATTTAAAAAGTGTTAAATTCTAGTAGTGAGTGCTACATTCATTAATTTTTTCATTTCCCTAATAATGTTGGTATATATCATTTTCCCAAGAGAGGTATATTTCCTCCAACTTCTAGACCTATATATGATTTTATATATCATTATTAATATTTTCTTTAGTTAGATATGTGTATCTATTTTATATAGAAATATTTATATCCTCTTGTACATCCGAGATAGTTGGACAAGTTTATTTACACCAGTTTATTAGAGATAGATAGAGATGTGTATTTCCTCTAGTATATCATGGTTATTTCATATATAGTGAATTAATATGGTTAATATTTATGAAGTATTTTGAGTTTTTATTGTCATTATTTTCCCAAAATACATGTTATTCAGTGAGTGTGATAAAATCTATCTATATGTTTTTTAATCTCAGATGACCATGGATATTAATATATTTGACGATCCAGTTATGTGATATTAAATTGTCTATAATTTATTTACCATAAATGGATTTTACCCCTATTTTTCAAAAATGTTTTTAATATTTTTTATATTATATGATTCTTAAAGGGGGAGATATTTTGGTATTAGAGTTCAATTGTTTGAATTTAATGGTGCATTAACATGACACATTTTTTGACTAACCGTCACGAGACTAAAATTAATTTTATTTTTTAATATGTTGTGAAAAAAATTGGGGTTATTATTTCTATTAGAAATTATGCCGAAGAGAGATATTTTATATAGTTTAAGTATTTTTTTGGAATTTTTTTCAATTTTGTGATTAGTATGTTTTCTTTGTTAATACCATTTTCTCAAATAATTTGAATAATTTTAAAAATAATAAAGTGAAAGATTATTTATGTTTATAAATTAATCCGAAAGAAATTTATTATAATTGTAATGGTGTGTTGAAAAATAACCAAAATTTATTGTGGTGAATGATATTTTATTTTATTAGAAAATTTAAAGGTATAATGGTTATGTTTTTTAAACTCGAAGAGTTTCATTTTATTATTATAAAAAATGGTTTATTGAAGAATGAATGAATTTAATGGGTTATTACATTTATATTATACAATAAAGTGAGTTCAATGAGCATTCTAAAACAGTTATTCTAAAGTAAGGGTGTTATTGGTTTGAAAATTGATTATTTTGATTATTGTTTTTGTATGATAAAAACACGGGGATTTGTGAATTTGGTTTCATTGATATTTTTCTTGTAAAAAGTATTTTAAATTGGGATGTTAAGATTATATTGGATTATATATGTGTTGTATGGTATTATTTCTGCAATTAAAATAAGTGGATAGATGATGATTATTATTATGAATATGTATTTAGAGAAGGTAAAAATTGTTGGAAATTGGTTTGGTTTCACATTGTTTTTTACACTGATTATAATATGAAAAACTCATATGTTGGGGAGTACCATGACTATTCTTTAGTGTTATTAATAAAGGGAGATAATTTTCAAAATTTATATGTCTTTGTTTTAGGTGTGGATAAGTAGTATCTTGACCCTATAATGCTTTTCATAGACCAGAATCCTTATGATGAGGTGTTTGAAACCACCTATGTCATTGAATTTGAATCATAGATTTAGAAAATTTAATCAATGTGGTAAAATATTATTTGATAAAAAATTATTTTTAAATTTTTTTATTTGATTAATTGTAATTTTTTTAGGTATGAAATTTGTTTTCACGGTTGAAAATAATAATTGTTAGAAATTAATTTACGCTAAAATATTTAATTTGGAAAGAAAACGAAGAAAATTATCTAATTTTTTATAAGTGGAATGTTGATACATGGAATGTGGTAAAGGTACATGGAAGCATGGGGTCTTTTATATATGTAATTATGGGTGGAGTGATTGAATAAAATAAAATTAAATTTATAAAAACCTAACGAGAGATGTGATTTATTGAGAAAGACTAGAGAAAATAGGATGTGTATACATGAGCATCAGTAGGCTAACATGATGGGAGTAAAATATTAAAAAACATTAAAAAAAGTTAGGAAGATGTATGATCCTAGAAAAAAGAATGGTATTTTTAAAATTATTGGCGGCAGGTGAACATTGTATACATGTTACATGATCTATCTCTTTATATATTTTATTATCCACTCTCTCTAAAATATCTCCCATATTATCCCTTTTATTACATATCAAGATTTTATCCAATGACTGATACTGGGGGGTGTATCCATGCCTGAGAGATGAATGTACACATTAAGGTTATATTTAAAATTGTCACGGTTAGTTTTATTTATTTAATCACATATAAATTTATTATAGTAATTAATAAAAGATAGATATTGAAGGGTTTGTATCATTATTTGGATTCACTTATAGAGGAAGAATCACTATATCATATCTGATAGGTAACCTGGTTATTTCATTGATTTTAATTTTCAATTTTATACATTTTTTTAATTTATAATATTAAACAAGATTTCTTTGAGAATATTTATTATGGAATCCCAGTTGTAGCTTCATTGAATTATCTTTTACGAGTTATTATGTATTATTAATATTCATATTGAGGGTTTTGATAATTAAATTACAATGTGTCCTAATTAAAGGATTCCATAAATGATGATAAAATTTAATGAAATTGCGAATGTGATCTGGACATTAATGGAAGAATTATTGATGTTAAATTAATGGTTGAAATTCAAATTTTAGTATTTTTTGAAAATATACGGGTTTTATAAAGACTATTAAAATTTATTTCTTATGTACGTAAATTTTGTTGTTATATTCTGTCTTTTTAGAGATAATGATGCAGTTTTTTATTTGGTTTATGTTTTTCAAAATTGATGTGTTAGGGTGAAATCACAATTTTGAGATTATTAAGACATAAATAATGGTCTTGGAGAAAATGATATTTTTAATGGTTAATCTATATTCAACATATTCATATGATGAGTTAATGAAATTTAAATTTTTTATCTTATGAGGTGGATGATATTATATCTATTTAGATCCGATGTTTTCTGATATAAATAATGCATGTTCACATGAGAATAATGGTTTTAAATAGGGTAAACAAAATTAATTAATTTTGGGATTATATATTGTGTTTGAGTGATGTTTTAAATGGGTTTAATATTATTTAATGTTATTATTGATTAAAAATATTTGTGTACAAATATATATAAGTGTTGTTAAAAACTGTAAATAATTATCTAATACTAGTTATATTGGAAAGTGTGATAATGGGATAAACAAAAGTTTTTCGTGTAAATTAAAATTTATTTTAATGAGTTTAATGATGATAATGTGGTGGTAAAATGATTATGTTTTCATGTGTTTTATTCAATATATATGATGGGATTAATTTAGATAATTAATGTATGGTTAGGGACTAGTTTTTTTTAAATAATGTTGACTGAATGATGGGTTTTTATGTGTTAAAATTGATCTTGAAAGTATATGTCTATGCATGAAAACATGATTAGAATTACAAGAATATACATGACTATTCCCTTATGTTTTCATTATTAATGTGGAAGAAATTATTGATGAATTTGACATATGGGGTTGAATGTGAAGATATGAGTTTGTTTTTTCCATTAATATTGATTTGTTTGAGAATGTTGCCTCATTTTGGACACTTTTAGGGTGCTCGGGATATGTTTTAGACATGATATTGTGTTGTTTAAACCATGGGTTTGTCTTTTCCTTGAGTTAGGCATGAGAAGATTTATTATTTCATGTTTTTTAAAATTTATGTTATTATTTACATGTGTTTCGAATAAGGGAAGTCAATGGTATATGATTTTTGATACTAGAATCAATGGGTATTGACATTGTTTTAAGTAGGTATGATTTATTATAGTAACTCATATCAAACCTAATATATTGTTGTTTATATAAAATGATAATTTTTAAGTCATTTAAGACTTAAAAAAGTTATATATGACCATATATTCACTTCATGTTTTCTAATGGGTTCTATTGGTTTCTAATTGAAATTTATTATGACTACCTTTATATACACAACCCGTGTTTATACTGTTCATATGCATGAAATTTTAGGTCATGAATGGAAGAAATTTTAGCTAAGAAGAAGTGTTAAGAGAAAGTTGGGTGCTGATATTTTGAGACATTACAGTTCCATGGAAGGGGTTTTTGTGTAGTGATCTATTTTTCTCATTACATATACTATTCTTACTTTATTATTTTAGTTATTTTCTTTGAGACCTAGTTAGTTAAATGGCACCTTATGACATTTATTTGATATTTCAATGACATGTTTGTATTTTTCTTATCCATTTAAATTTTTAACGGGACTTGGAATTTTTATTAATGTTATTATATATGATAAACCATTATTGGATAAATATCTCTTCAAGAGATATTATCAGAACCTTACTGATAATCACTAGCTTTTTGTCATCTGAAAAAGCATTTGAGGTCATGTGACATTTCACCTCAGTTTCAAATTCATTACATGGTGGGACATTATTTTTTTTTTTAAAAATTTTAAAATGGTAACCAATTGATATTTAATTTTAAATTTAAATTATGGGCCTTATTTTTTTGTTTAAATCCTAATAATTTTAAATTATATCATTTATTTACTTGTTATAACCTCCATTCTTGATAATCATTTTTTAGTTATAAATAGTTTTATTCACATTATAAGTGTATGAACTATAGTGAACCATACACCAGTATACTAGATAAAGTGTGTACTTTATTAAATTATCATAATATATGAGGAACAATATCCTAATGGACTGAATAATTTTATTGTCTTCGTAAATTATATACATTCATGTTTCCTATATTAAATTTTAAAATATAAATTACAACATTATTTATTTATTTTTGATAATAAAATTAATAACTCTAGAACATCCATTAATATTGATGATATTGAGATTCATTTTTTATTAGTAAATGAAAAGATAAGGGTGATATCAAATTCTATATAAGTGCTATGTACATCAGATACCATCATGAATCAATAAGAATAATTAATATTTCAGGGAAAATAACTGAACAAACATGCAGTGTAATCAATAAACTGAGATGGAAGTGTATCCAAAGATAATATAAATGAAAAAATATCATGCTTCATAATCAATATGGAATGTTAAATATATAAAAAAAATTACTTTTAATCTATACCATGTCTATCATAACAAAAAAGGGAAAATAAATATGGAAATGTAAATATATAAAAACACATTCTATTTAATAAATAAGTGAGAATGAAATACATCCAAAAATCACATCATTTAACAAATATCAGGGAAAATAATTAATGAATTATTAATGGAGGATATTCAAATTAATTTTAAATAATGTTCTCATGAACATGATAACTCTACCTTCGAGACTGTTGACAAGATTGTTTAATATTATTGGTAGAAACCCATTTAATTTGGAAGACTGATTTGTCTCATGACACACATAAATTAATCAAGGGAATATGTAATTTTATACCCCAACCATAAATGTATGTCCAAATAATTACTCAAATATAAAATGATCTATTTAATTAATTAGTTAATATTATTTATCATTAAATATCCATATCGTGCAAATTATAATGAATTATCAATATTTCACCAGTTAATAAAATAAAATTTAATGTAAATAACATTTGTAATAATGATACATGTTTATATAAATATTCCTATCCATTATGAATGAATATAGATATTTAATTTAAATTTAACTTAAAATTAAAATTGGGAATAAGAAATTGACCATTTCCATAGAAATTGACAATCACAAAATAAAGTGAGATTGTACATAACATTTACACATTATAATTTTATTAAAAAAAACCATGGATGATATAATTTAAATTGAAACTTAAATTAAAATAAATTATTATGTAATCATGATATTTAATGTCAATATGATTTATATATACACCATATAAAATAAAAAGGTTCATAATATTACAATATGCATCAGTGAAGGGAAATGAAGATGAAGTCCCCTACCTCATGATTTTTTAGTTAGACAATGTTTAAATTCTTGTATAAAGGTTTTAATAATTATTTAAATTTATAAAATCACAAGATTCATTTTTTTGAAAACATATATGATCCTTTTATAAAATCTAACTGCTCGTTTATTAATAATACTTCCTTATTTTCATGTTTCTGGTGTTTAATACAATATTTCTTCAGATGCATATTTTGTAAGGAATGTTTCATTTCATGCACATGTGATATTATTATATAATATATATAATTATAATAATGATAAAAATATATTATTTACTCAGTAGATACATTAATATAACAACTGTTAAAAGTTTTTCATGGAAACTGAATCACAACTCTCCCTGTAGATAGTAGGTTTCTTGTATTCACGATCAATGATATCATTACCCAAATGAGTGAAAGGGTAAGGAAGTGGGAGATATGTTAAATTTATTAAAAAATATATTTTTCACATATATATATATATATATATTATTTATGAAAATTATGATTATTACAGTCCATGAAAATTGCAAGTGAAAAACAAATCACATTGCTTCTCGACGTGGTAGTCCGTTATACACATGAGCGACACTATATTAATTTTAACAGAATAAATCCTAAATATGTAAATGTGATATTAAAATTAAATAAGTATAATAATATCATAAATCTAATATAAATGTGAAAAATATATCATTAAATATATCTTTAAATGGTGGAGGATGAAGATGAATTAAATCAGTTCGCAAGGCGATAGTCTTCTATAAAAACGATCGATGACCTCATTTACCATTGGATAGAAGTGAAGATGGATAAATATAAATCCAAAAAAATAATAAAATCATTTTATATCAGATATAATTTATTTATTTTATTTTATTTTTTAATAAATAATTGAAGGTGGAAATAGATGAAATAAAAGGAAAGATCATATATAGACAATTACATTCTATAAGAGAAACATCCTTTGGATATCCATTGAAGGGCCCCAGGGATGGTTTTTTGGGAAAAACAATATATAAATAATTAGAATAAGGATATTGGAGGAGTAGTTTTTAGGGTTTGGAGAACCAATTCCCTTAAATGTTGTGTAAAATGAGGGGTTGGATTGCCATATATATATGGGGAAAGGGAACAATCATAGAAATTAATTATAAATTCCCGAAAAGATTCCAAAATGATAATGTAATTCACATTCAAAAGGATTCAAAATGATGCTATATTATAACATGGGAAGGAATATATTAAAATTTTTCCCTAAAATAATATTTTCTTTATATTATTAGTTTTTTATTAACACTTTTTTTCTTAGTTCAATATTATGGAAACCCGGTTTCTACCTTTACCATAGAAAATATTTGTTACTTTTTTCACTATTCATTTTGTTAATAAATTATATCTATTATAATAGATAAAATATTTTTTTATTAAAACTTGGTAATCAATTTTTATTAATTAAATTCACATATGTGAAAAATGTTAATTTAAAATTAATCCCACAGATGCGATGAGAAAGCTGATTTTCAAAGAGAACATGTTCAAAAGATTAGAAATATTTTGTACCAAAATTCTATATAAAAATGATTAAAATAAAATAAAATAGTTAAATTATAAAATATGTTATCTAATTTTACATTAAAATCAATTAAAATGTTATGTAAATTTATAAATAATTTGAACAAAAAACCATTGAATTAAAATTTTATATTTTTCACTATTCATAAAAATAAAAAATTTATGTAAATTCCAAAAACATAATCCTAAAATAATTTGAATATGGTGATTTAAAATATTAAATTAATTTTATAATATAAATTTTCTAATAGTGGTAAGTATTAATTTTCAATTATACTAGCAAATAATGATTAAACCGTATTTTAAAAAAATTGTTGTTTTTCTGAAAAAATTTCAATCTATTTTAAATGATTGTTATTATATTTATAATAAATATATAACAATAAATTTTATTATTTAGTTATTAATAAACATAACTTTAATCATAATTTCTTGGCCAAATTGGTAATTTTTTAAATAAAAATATAAAAATATATTGTTGTGTTTCGTTTAAGCACAATATTGATTGCATTGAAAGCTATCGATGTTAAAGAGTTTATTTAAAAAGAAATATATAAAAAATGTCGAGGAATAAAATTCTCTTACAATGATGATATTTCATGTTATATTTGATATTGATCATGATGTTATATTTTAGAATATATTGGTGTTATAGTCTATCAACCTAAAATAAATTACTTCCTCGCAATTTAAACATGATCTCAATATTCAAGGGTGTGGAATTTGGAAATACCATTGTAGAAATAACCAAATAGTATAAGGTTAAATAAATCTTCATCTTGATAAATGAGGTCAAGAAATATAAAGGTTATGTATAATGTCAAAAAATGGGGTTTTTATAGGAGAACATAAGTGGCAAGTGAGGTTATGTGCATAGAGGAAAATAAGAAATAATTAAGTGAATTGTAGATTACATTAATCACAAGAATGTGAATTTTTAATGTAATTTTAATGACCAAAAGAAATATCTTTGATGATTTAAAAGTTTTTTTGATTCAACATATATGATGGTAATAATATTTACTTCCCATTGAATGATATGTTTTCTAATGCCGAGGTATTCTAATATGATCTGGACTAAGAATATAAAGAAATATAATTAATTGATAACATTTTATTTTAAAAGAAAAAATATAATATTTTGGTTGATCTTTGACCATTTTCTACTTCCTATATATTAATAAAATAAATCAATATCTGAGATTTTTCTTACATCATAAAGTAATAAAATTACCTTTAGATGGATCATAATATCCATAAAAGAGTAAGAAACTCTTTATAATAACATCACTAAAAACAAAATGGTTAGAAAAAGATACCGAATAAAATCCAATGTCAAAATTTATATATTATATAAATATTTAACCGTAATTCTTATCAAAAATATGTTTGAACCTATTCAAATTCCAAAACATTTAACAGAAGGCCAATAAATCAACATCACATTCCCTAGACAATATGATGTATCTTCTAATGTCACATTCCAAATATGTTAATACATTAATTACCAAGAAACCATATTGAAAAATAGAATTATTAAAAATATAGAATATTTATTTGTTAAATATATTTCATAAATTAATACTTGCGGTATACTCCAACAAATATGATATATACCCCAATCCTCTAACCAAATTCATGGTTAATAATACTATCTCATAAAAATCTCATTATTATCTCAACATTGGGAATATATATAGGGTTATCCTCAATCAATATTGTATCTACAAAAAGGATCTCCTTTTTAGTAACTGACTTTGTTAATTGGTACTATTAAATATATGCTCACAACTCCATTAGGAAATAGTACTATAGTATAATACTTATACATATCATTAATATTTTTCCCCAATGCATTTTTTGAAATTAAAAGTACAGTTCTTATACATAATATCTGATTAAATTATATAAATAATTATAATTATGTTTAAAATGTAATATTCACTCATTATATGCATTATCAGAATGGCTGATAAATTTTGGGAATTGGAAATGAATCTCATTGCTTCCAGTAGATGGTAGGTCATACGTACGCACGAGTGACAATATCAGTCCATTAAAGGGTGAAATGGTATGAAGGTGGGTGATATATTAAATTTAAATAATAAATAAAATAACATATATATATATATGACTAATATTCACTAATATGATTCTATTTATATTCCATATAAAGAGTAATTGAAAAAAATTCTAATTCTTTCATATTCTGGTAGTCCACTGTACACACAAGCGATGTAATCATATTTTAAATGGAATAGAATGAATGAATTTATATGTGATATTATAATTAATAAAGAGTATTTATATAAAAAAACATTAAATATATACATTAATTCCATCATAATTTTTAATTGTGAAATGTGTTGATGGAATATGAGTTACATTTGTTCCTGAGGCGGTAGTCCACCGTACATGTAATCCACATTTTCATTTCCCATTTGGTGTAAGTGGAGATGGATAAATGCTATTACATAAATAAAATAACCTAAATTATATTGGATATAATGGTGTTAGTATATTTTATTTTTTAATACATAATTTATGGTGGATGAATAAGAAATAAAATTAAAGAGCTTCATAAAAAAAATTCACATATCTATGAGAAACCTCATTTGGATCTCCACTCAAGGACCCTAGGGATGGTTTTTAGGAGGAAAAAATCTATATAATGCGAGTAATGATATTAGAGAGATAATTTTTTATGTTCTTTTTAGAATAATTGAGATTTTTAGGTGTGAAAAGATGAGGGGGAGGGAGATTTATTTCATACATGGGGAAAGAGAACCCTCTTGGAAAATACTTTGGAATTTCCCCAAATAATTAAAAATGATAATGAAATTTACTTGAAAAAATATTCAAAAAGGAAATATATTTGAACATGGGAAATATAATGTGGAAAAATTTCCATTAAATAATTTTTTTAATTATTGTTTTGTCCTTTTTAACCCTAATATTTATATTTTATCCATCTGAAATCCCATTTTTACGATAACTAGAATAATTAATTTTTATCATTTTCAATATTAATTTTCATTAAAAATTAAATTTATGTTACTATATAATAAAAATTATTCGGATTCCAAATATTGAATCTATTTTAATAAATTAAATTCATTTAAGTAGAATTTTTTAATTTAAAATTAATCCCGCATAGTCAACAAGATAACGTGTTTTCATAAAGAAAATGGTCAAAAGATATCAAAGCTTTCATATAAATATTAAATATATAAATTTTTATAATGAACTAAATTAGATAAATTGTATCATATATGGACTAATATTATTTTAAAACAAATTTAAAATATAATTTTACATTATAATAATTTATAATAAGATGTAGTTTTCCGAAAAAATATTTATTTTTAAATATTCATCAAAAAATAAAACATTTAAAAAATTCCAAAAATTCACCCTAAGTTATTTCTTATTATAATTTTAAAAACTTGGTATATTTATTTAAATATTTTTTAAAATAATGAAAAATTTATTTATTTTTTTGTGCGCAAAGAACGAGTAAACCACCTTAAAAACAGTTTTTTCAGAAAACATTTATTTTTCATTTAAATTGTTTTAAATTTATCATTACACAATAGATATATATATATATATATTATTTTATACTTTTTTAAAACAAATAATCTCCATAATTTAGTTAGTAATACTCATTAACTTCATTTAAATCGCTATGTTATATTGTTCATGTTTTAAAATTAACTTCTTAATTGAGTATCATGTTTCCTTTAAACATGGTGTTGTGTGTATTTCAGGCTATATAAGAGAATGAATTTCTTTTAAAATAAATATATCATAATGTATTAGGGTGTTTTTGTTTATTATAATATTATTTCTTATGCTTTATACAATCTATCGAACATATTTTTCCTATTTTAAAATCTCAAGATGTGACATTCTTCCCCCTTAAATAAATTTCATCCTCGCAATTTATTCTTCATACCAATAATTAAGGGTTTTAATTTTTAAAATTTCATTCTCAAAATAACAAATCATAAAAAGGGATAATAAAGTTTCTCATGATAATAGTGGAATAGATGTGTGAAGATAATCTACAATAACACAAAATTCATTTTCAAATACGATTACATTGGTAGAATGTGTTGATATGGACATAGAGGAATAGTTTAAATAATTTTAGAGGGTGATATATGTCATTAATCCATTTAATGTTAATAATAAATTTATAGTTAAGGAATAAATAACCATTAATCAATGATGACTTACCAATTAATATAATATATGAATTTTTTTAAATGCCTTTTATCAGCTTATAATTCCCAAACAAATATGTTTATCTTAATTTATGAAATATAATACATTAATCTCTAATCTTCAACATTATCGACGTTGGATAAACATTAATATTTATCACACAATTCAGTTAACTAAAATCAAACAAAGACATCATGTATGTCATTTTTTGGGTTTCAAACTGATATCATCCTTTGGTTGTGGGATTGAGCCCAAAGGAATTTCAAAATTTGATGGGTTTTCACCAATCATGTTGGATTTATTTTTTCTAAAACCATATTAATATAATTCCTATAATATTTACAAATTTTTATGGCCCATAATAACCATAACATTTAATATTAGATATAACATAGTGGTTACCAATACATTCTTAAAAACATCATTATCATTATTATCTCAACATCTAAAACATATTAAGTGTTATCGTCCCTTTATAATGTGTTTTAAAAGAAGATAAACTTTCCACTAAATTAGTTTTCTTAGTACAATTCAACACATGATTTCAAATCCATAATGAAATACAATTGTTGTAAATTCTTTATTCATTCAATAATTCTAAAAACTAAAATATATTTGATTTAAATATCTCTCCAAAATAATTTTTGAATCCAAATATGATCACATTAAATAATACACTTCATATTTATTACTAACATATGCTTGAACTTTATTCCTTAAGTAATTGTGAGGTATATTTCCTTTTGAGCTTTGTTTTCTCATTCTGGGTTTGTAATAAAATATTTAGTTCATATGAATATGATATAATTACATAATCACTAGAATTATTATAATTTTATAAATATCATAGTAAATATATATATTATTATAAAAAATATAGATAGTCGTTCGTGGAAAATGAATCACATATCATTATGGAGATTGTAGGTCATACTAACACATGAGCGATAATATCATTCACTTAACGAGTAAATGGGTAAAAAAGAAGGAGATATATTAAATTTGAAGAATCAATATACTCACATATATATACTATATCATAAATAACAATATCATTATCTATTTCCATGTAAATCATTTATGAAAAATGAATGGCATCGTCTCACGAGGAAAAATTCCTCCATACTCATGAGCCACATTTACTTATTTGAAAATGAATGCAACCTAAAATGTTTATGTTATATTAAAATTAAAAAATTAGAAGAATATCATAAATATCATATTAAAGTGGTAAATTAATCAATATATCAACCCATTAATTTATATGGTGTAAAATTAATTAAATTAGTTCTCGAGGTGGTAGTTTGTTGAACAAAGGAAAAACAATTTCGTTTCCCATTTGATGGAAGTGAATATGTATAAATATAATAATATATTAGTATATATTAGATAATAATGTTTTTATATTTTAATTTTCATGTAGTAATTGATGATGGAAAAAGGATAAATAAAATGTATAGTCTTTTTAAAGACAATTAACTTATCCTAGAGAAAGATCATTTGGATATACTCTTAATAATTCTAAGTATAATCTTTTAGGACATAAAAAAGATTAAGAATATGAATATCAATGTTGGGGAGAGAATTTTTTAAGGGTTTTCTAAGCTAATATGATATTGAGGTGTGAAAAATATAGGGGAAGAAGTGACCTTCTATAAGTGTGGAATGAGAACCCTCTTGAAAATTACATGGAAATTTCTAAAAACAGTCCAAAATAATAAACATTCACATGAAAAAACATCAAAATGACCATATATTCCATATTTTGAAGGATTATAGAGAAATATTATTACACTTTATTTGTATATTTAAACCCTTATATTATTAGTTTAACCACCATGCAAATGTATTTTTTATTTTAACCTCAATAGTTAATTTTTACCTTTTCAATATTCATTCTGGAAAAAATTAAGTTGGACATATTAGATAATATAAATTATCATGATTCTAAGAATGGATTTTTTTTTTCAAATTCCATTCATAGAATTACTAAATTTTAATTTCAAATCAATCTTGTAGACGTTACATGAAATCAGTTTTTCAAAGAGAAAATGTTCAAAATATTACAATGTTTTGATATAAAAAAATAAAATGATTATAATGAATAAAATTAGTTAAATTTTTATTTAAATGAACTAATTTTAATTTATTTATTTTGAAAATATAAAGAAACTTTTTTGTAATTTAAATGAAATATATTTTTTTAATTTGAAAAAAATTATTTTCCCTATTCATCAAAATATGTCACATTTCAAAAAAATCACTAAAATTCACCATAAGATAATTTTGATATAATTATTTAAAAATTTTATTTATTTTTTTGAAATAATATTTCAAAATGAGTTAAAAATTAATTACAAATTAAGTGTGCAAGGTGCGACTAAACTATCTTTTAGAGAAAATACCCTCTTCCAGAAAAAAAACATTTCCATTTAATTTAAATGAATCTTATTTCTTATAATAAATTGATATAAATAAATTTCATAATTTATTTAGATATAACCATACCCTCTAACATAATAGGTAGGTTATAATTGTCATATTTTAAATTATAACATTTTAATAGAGTATTTTGTTTCATTTTATCCCTGTGTTGTGTGAATCAGAAGCTATCGAAGGGAAAAATTTTATGAAAAATAGATATATCATTAAGTCTCATTGTATTACATTATATTCTATGTTTGGTGTTTAATTTTATACAAATTATTGAACATTATGTTCCAGATTTAAAATATTGTGGCGTGACACATACCTAATTTTTGATTTAGGACTATCATAACTCTAGAAATACATTTTCTAATATTTTTCACCATGAGAGCTATTTGTTTTTCTCATACATCCTAAAATCAACTTTCAAAACTATTAAAATATATTTGATACAAATATTCAAAACACTCCTCCAAAAATTATTCTGCGATGATCCTCCAATGACAATTTCTATGAGTGGCCTACCACATTATGAAAGGAAGGTCGATGAAGACCAAGGTTCTAAAATACATCAGTTGGATTCCACCAATTAGTAGGAGGCTCAATGTCAATATTGACGGTGCATCTTAAAACATGAAAGGACCCTCAGGTATTAGAGGTTTTTTATAAATACACCATTTATTTTTAAAAGGATTATTTTAACACTACATTGGAACTGGAGTGGTTTATGAGGATGAACTTTGGGACATTATTCATGAAATGAGGTACAATTTCCAATAATGTTGTAACTCCGTATGGATTTAATAAGTTAAAAATATTTCTGTTAATAATTTGATATCCTGAATGGTTACATTTCCATGGAAATTATTACCTTTTTGGATATACTTCCATAATCTTTTCAATGTTGTCAATATGGTTATCTCATATACATATAGAGAGGAAAATCAAGTCACAGATGTTTTGTTAAATAAAGAGATCATGGAAATGAATGTGATATTCTCATTATGGACCATGGATTATTGTGTTTCAATAATGGGTGTAGATATGAATGGATTTATTTTCATTTGCCTTTTGCATAACCATTGTTATTACTTCAAATTGTTTTATCATTTATATAAACAATTTATAGGACCGACCATAACCAGATCCCATATTGTTTGGGGAAATAACCATATTTCATGAAGATTATATGGGCAATTTTTTATCCTAAATTTTAATCTTACAAATGAAAAATAAATCATTTTATTCTTTTAGAATTTATAATTTATGACCGTATATTTATTTTTCTCGATGGGACAAAGTGTCATGCGAGGTAGTGTATTTCCATCTCAGCCCCATTGGTATGTGTTTCTATCATTTGAATCTATTAATTATCCATATCATTTAGCAAAAAAATGAATAATTTAGAAATTATAAAATCATTTGAAGCATTATTTAATTTTATGTTAGTATAGAGTTTAGGAGAAAAAATTATGTGACAGTTCAGATATTCGTGAGGTATCCCATTAACAAAAGAGTTAATTATAAATTTTTCTTTTCTTATTGAAATTAAATAGTTACATCCATTAAAATTATATAATTAAAGTAATGGGATTTTAGAATATTTGTTATAATAGAATAGTAACTTGACATTAGGAATAATAATATGACCCTTATGAATAGTAAATTGGCTAATAGAATAATAACCACACCCATGAATGTATAAATAAGTTTACATATCTTGTCTAAAAAAATGAGATATCAATATTGGAATGAGTAAATAAATGTTCTGAAATTGATATATTAAGTGTTTCATTTTTTGTAAAACAAATATATTTATATACAATTTTACAATTAATGTAATAATTAAAAATAAACTATATTTCCATAAAATAGATTTATAAATTAATATTTTATTGTATTATGATTATAAAATAATTTTATGGTGCATTACTTTTTTTAAAAGTGCTGTAAAATCAGTTATAGTTTTAAAACTTTTATAATTTTTGAAATAATTATTAGTTTACTTATTATTTAAACAACTCATATTTAGAAAATTATTTTAAAACAATAGAGTCGATTTTTTTAATTCTACATGTTGAAAAATGTTTAGGGTGAATTTTTTATTTCTTTTTGAAATACAAGAATTATTACTGAATAGTTAAATAAAATAATTTATGAAATAAAATAAATAAATGAATTATTGAGTCACTGATAATGTCTTTTTTAGGTAAGAACCCTTGGTTCAAATTCATGTGCAGTAATTAATATTTTTGGTCACACGAACCAACACTATTTATTTCCTTGAGCAAAATAATAAAATAATTATCAAAATAAAGGAAAACCTCTCCTCTCCTCCCCTATAAATACATCCCCTCATCCCTATTCTCCTCATAACTCTCATACTTTTTTCCCTGGCCAATTTTGGACTAAGATTATTCCCCAACATCATCCCGACATCCAATTCCTATTAGTTACACTCAAAAAAAAACAAGGGCCTTATGGATGTACTCATGGAATAGAATTCAAGAGGTAAATATCCTCTTTCATTTTTCTGTTATTTTATTTTCAATTATTTTTTCATATACTATCTCCACCCTCACTTATCCAAGAGAAATGAAAACTATGGTATCTTATATATAATTTCATTTTTCCATTTTTATGTAATAATTTATCACCATACTTATTTTCCTATCCATTTTATTCAAAAAATAAAAAAATCATCCATAATTTTTTGATTTACTGACATTGTGGATGATTATTTTTCCATTTTCATTAGATGAATCATGCCTGGTCCTAAAACCATTTAATTGTTTAAAAATTATTTAAATTATCTAATATAACCTCATTTAGGTTCTATAATTAATATATATTCTTAATATTTAATTATATAAAGAAACTAGTTTGTGGTTACCAAAGAACCACCATTATGATTTAAATGGATATCATTATGTTTTACCTAATTAATCTTCCTCACATATAATAAAATAAAATTTTGTATAATTTACTATTCTGGAAACATGTAAATACGCTTTCATTCTAGGAGTTTCACTTCATTTCTATAAGAACTTCCATAATGAACAGACCATGGAAACAATGTGAATAACTCACCCAAAATAATGAAAATAACAAAAAATTATCAATAAATGGGTGTAAGGATGTTATAAAAGGATTATATTATCTATTATAAATTTGAATATGGTTCTTTAATATATTAATAACAGTTTTTGGACTACATTACAAGATGTTTGGACATGTTTAATGTAAGACAAACCTGAGGTGAGGGAATTCTTAACAGAATTTTCATTCTTTGGGATATCCTTCTACTTCAATGATTTTGTAATGATATAGTTATTTGTAAAACAGAAATTTATTATATTATGGGGTGTTTTGTGTATTTACAGTTAATATAAAAACTTCTATCATTTGATTAATTCTTGAATCAATGATATGGTATTTGTAATGGATATTCCTTTTAAAATCTTTTTAAATGTCTCCTTTACAAAATTAAAAAACATTATTTATTTTATATAGAATGATCAATTTATATTATTTAAATGTTTATTTATTAATATAATTCTTCAATTATATGATTTTATAGATATTTATGTATCTTATTTTAATGGCTCAAGTAGTAGCTCATTGATGAGTTTTCCAAAAATTCAGTTCCATTAAATAGTTCCACCGAAATGGTGGCATCGGTCACAGTCGCATGGTGAAACGGTGGCACTGTGACGGTGGTACCGCTTACAGTGTTCCACTAAACCGATGGAACCATGAAGGTGGCACTGCATACAGTGTTCCCCTAAATAAGTGGAACCATTATTGTGATACTGTGATGGTCGTGCTGTGACTATGTCACTGCATATGGTGTCCCACCAAACGGGTGCCACTGTTATGGTGCCACTGTGACAGTTGCACCACTTACGGTTTTCCACCAAACCGATTTGGCACCGTTATTGTGACACCATGACGGTGACACCGTGATGGTAGAACACCGAATTGGTTTCACCACTCATGGTGGCACCATGACCATGGCACCGTTAGAGTGTCTCACCGAATGGTGTCCCACCCTTGTTCTTCTTCTTTTCCAGTTTCTGACTCCTTCTACTCCTGCAACGTATCTTTTGACATAAAAATGATATAATATGCCTTTTCGAAGCCTTTTATGGCCCGTAAATGATATCTAAAAATCTCCCAAGAGCTGGATGACCCTTTACTTGCCAAAACATGTGGATTTTCTTTAGAGTCACACCCTTTCCCCAAACATTCCAGTTTCTCCCCTGTTTCACGTTTTCTTCTGATTAGAGGAAACCATTTAGCACATAGCCATTATGGCCACTTCTCTAATGGGAATTATTAAATGACTATTTATTCCATTGTTTGTAACCACCAAACCACATGGTGAAACCACGATCCACCTTTAAATTTATTCAAAATTAAAGATCTCATAACTTTAGGATATGATCTTTTTATTGGATGAGAATTCCTTCTTCTTGTTCATATTCTTCTTGGCTGGTCTTCTTTTAATTTCTTTTGCATTTTGATTCCCCCTTACTAAGGAATGTGGTTCACCTATACTAGAGATTTTCTGCCACCCTTGGAGTCCATGATGTTCCTCCCCTGCAATTCGCGTATCCCATATTATTGGCGCATGGAGAGAAACATCGATTATTGATCATATTGGTAGGGTTCTTCCTTCATATCCCATTACTGTGTATCAAGTGGGGTGGGTATGATAATGTATCTTTAGTTATGGATAAAACAAAACTTTAATGAAGATAATAAACATAATTTAAATAATGAATGGGTGTGTTTGATGAATGCTGATGTACGCTTCTACCCTTACATATATGTTGTGAACGGTATGAGATTCTGTCTACTGAAAATCATTGTCGTTGGTTCTCTTTCCTTGCGCACTAATGAACATCTATTTTTTTTGGATATTTTTGTGATTGAATGGATGTACATGGAAATTGGTTAATCACATAAACTCAATAGATTAATTTAATGACAAGTGAATAATAATCCTTATGTGATCACTCCTGTTAACCCAACGGAAAATATGGAACTAAATGAATGGTGTGTCCCAACCTAGAAACTCCCTTTCTCTGTCTTGTTAGTATGTGTGGTTGTTCTGATGGATTCTTGTGGGGTGAAATGTTGTGGGGATGGAATCCCCTATTGTGGTGTAGTTTTCAGTTAAGGATCTATGGCCATGTGTGGCCGTATGTTGGGGCTTGGTTTGGTTCCAGTACTTTGAGGGATCTCACAGATCCCTTTTGCTGTTGTGACTTTACAAGAAAATTGGGTGCACTACGCCAAAAACTGGCAAGGGAAGCGCTACCCCTTTATCAGCGCTAAAAAAAGCACTGATAAAGGGGGCCTATATCAGCACTCAAAAAACGAGCTGATAAAGTGTGGACTTTATCAGCGCTCAAAAAAAGGGCTGATAAAGGGGGGCCTTTATGAGCACTTTTTTGGAGTGCTGATAAAGGGGACCCCTTTATCAGCGCTTCTTTTAGTAGCGCTTATAAAGGGGGGATTTATCAGCGCTTTTCCCGAGCGCTGATAAATGTATAGTTTCAAAAAAAATATTTTTTCATGAAATATAATATTTTGTTATATGAGTATATATATATTGATATAAATACAATATATATTTTTTAAATATGTTATAGATAAATAAAAATAGACTATTACATTTAATATATATGAAATTTAGTGAAAATGGCTTCAAAATATTTTTAAAAAATATTATTACTCAATAATGTTCTAATTATTATCGATTAAAAATTATTTAATAACAATTTGAGGACACGAAAAATCAAAACAATTAATAAAAGATCTAAAATACGTTGAAAATGTAACTCAAACTTCAAACGACCATAACTTTTGAGATGGGTGTCCGTTTGAGCTCTAAAACATATCAAATCGAATCCTATGATGAGATCTACTTTCTAATGACCAAGGAAAATCCTCTGTCACATTTTTTGAGTCCAAAAAAGGCCCAGACGGTCTCCAAAACTGAGTTTTTAGTCGGGATACCTTGATTTTTTAACATTCAAATAAGTATAACTTTTGATCCGGATGTCCGTTAGACCTATACCACATATCATATCGAATATTGTTTCATTTTATTCGACTTGACTGGTTGTGGCATTGAAACGGAATTCTAGATTATAAGTTATGGTCGTTTTAACATTTTATGGCTTTTCAAATACACATATATATGTATTTATTCGTAAATATATATGTGTCTGTCTGTGTGTGGGTGTCTATGCGTGTGTCTATGTGTTGTATATATGTATATATGTATTTATTTATTTACTTACTTATAAACACACATAAAAATATATTTTTTTTTCATAAATTCATTTAAAACTATTCTTATATGTAGATTCTATTTCTTTTCAAATACACATATATATGTATTTATTCGTAAATATTAATGTGTTTGTGTGTGTGTGTTTCTTTGTGTGTGTCTTTGTGTTGTATATGTATATTTATGTGTGTTGTATATATCTATGTATGTATGCATGTATTGATTTATTTATAAAAAAACATAAAAACATATTTTTTCATAAATGTATTTAAAACTAATATTATATGTATATATTAATATTCAAATAAATATAATTATAAAAAATTATAACTAAAAAATATATATAAATATATTTATATACGAATTAATATATATAAACTAATATATTAATAAATATATTTATATTAATATGAATTTATATCAATATATGAATCAATATATAAATAAATATAAATATATACATATATAGATATATAACTAAATAGAGAACAAAATCAAATGGCATAGTGGTAAAGTTGCAGCTCCGAAAGGGGGGCGGTCCTGTGTTCGAGTTCGGGTGGAAGCAAAGGGGGTGCGTGCGTATGAGGATGTGCGAGAAGGGCAGCGCGCGGGAGACCTCCTAGCGCTGATAAAGGGGGTGTGAAGCGCTGATAAAACCACTCCCTCTATATTATATTTATATTATTTATTTTATTTATTTGTTTGTCCTTTATCAGGGCTTTTTAAAAATGCTGATAAAGGCCCCTTTTGTTTGCGCTAAAAAATGCACCGATAAAGGGGTTTTGTATCAGCGCATTTTTTAGCACTGATAAAAGAGGCCTTTATCAGCACTTTTCAGAGCGCTGATAAAAGGGACCCCCTATATTAGCGCTAAGCTTCAAAGCGCTTTTTTAGCGCTGTTAAAGCCCTTTTTTAGCGCTGATATAGGTCATTTTTTTAGTAGTGGTGTCAATGCTCAAATAGTTGTTTAGTCATTTTATCCTTCCTTAGTTTGTGGCTATTCCAGTTAGTATCCCAATATTGGGAATTTACTTAAATGTAATCACTTGAATTAGAAAGATAGAGCAGGTTCAATAGGGAATTGGTTTTTGGGAATGAGTTGTGACATAGCCGTGGGTGTTAAGATTTTTTATGAAAGAATAGTAACGAAGGTGTTTGTGTATAGGATGGTTTTGGTGCCCCTAGGCTGGGATGAGTGCTTGTTTACCTATATGTATAATTTTATTTTCTATGTTTCTTATTCATGACCCACCCACATTGAGCACTGTTTGCTGAACACGCCCATTTCATGGGGAGAGTGATTTTCCCAACACTCCTATGAGTGGATAGTTGTTAGCTCCATTTTACTCCATTTCTTAGTTAGACTAAGACTCTTTAGGAAATATGTGATGTCCTTAAGTCCATTATATCCCAAGATTATTTGGTAAAGTTAGTTATGGTGGTTGGCCTAGGTGTGTGTGGGCATGTTGTTTCCCAAGTGTCTTCGGAATGAGGCCCAAGTGTCTTCGGGCATGGTAGTAGTTGTTCTAAACCAGGTGTCTGCGGGCATGGTTATGTGAGGATGTTGTGGCCCAGGTGTTTGTTGGTGGTATTTGTGTTTTTGGTAGCATAGGGTTGTGTGGGCGGGGTATGGCAGTGAGACTGCGGTGAGAATGGCAGGACAGGTCTGACATGTAGTATGTCTTCAATAACCAGTGGGAAAGTGGTGTGGCGTACCCAAACATCTATGTGTTATTAATATTACATTATTTGACTTGTGTTATATTGGGAGTGTTCCTTGGTGAGGTTTGGGTGGATATTTTTCTAGATAGGTGCTCTGGTTATCTCTTATTCTCACAGGTATTAGAACGCCTCCCCACTTGTGCACAAGAGATTTTCATTTTCCCTACTGAGTATACCTGCATACTCACCCTACGTAAATTAATCTACTTTCAGGTTTCCAGGAGGACATCGAGGATCATGCAAGATTGTACTAGATCAGACATTGATATTGTTGTTGTAGCTATTTTATTTCATTCTTTGGTACTTCCCATTGTAGATTCTTGTACTTTGTTGCACATAATTTTGGAATAGGAATATGGGAATGGTTTTATTTTGGCATTACTTTTACCTCTAGTTTTGGTGTTGTTTGGGATTTACTATCTTATCTCTCGATACTACTAAATAAAAATGGTAATGCCTTCTATATTATCTGCGATTCTATACCCTTGGTTCTAGTATCCACTCTAGGACATATTAAAGGTGGGTCTTAGGGGTTATTATATCTTCTTCAACTTGATGAAGGAAGGGTCTGGGAATCTATTATCCCTTCCCTCATCTTGGTGAAGGCGGGTTGTGATAGAATGGTATCAGAGGTTGATCGATAGATAGGATGGAGATCGGGGTTAGGCAGAGTGAGGATTGCATGGTGTGGTAAGGAAACAATGTTAGGTAATCTTGGTGCCTGGAATTTTCCAGGGAAGACCGGCTACAAAACCGGATTTTAGGGCCTCCTTGATCCGATGAAAAGACTCGGGACCTACTGAATGACCAATTGAGGCAACACTGATTGTGGTATAGAGACCCTAGGAAAGGTACATTAATCATAATGAATTATGTTATTGTGATCCTTGGGTATTTTTGGGATTTAAAATGAATAATAAGTTTAAAATAATTTAAAATAAATCTTCTATACTACTCGGGAAAAGGTATTCTTTGTTTACCTTGCAGCTATGGTTCCTAGATGATGACAATGAGAAGTGCATGTGATTGAGGCCCAGAAGGTTGACACGGCTGATCCACAGAGGGATGACCGAGAGGAGGAGGATGATCTATAAAAGAGGACACTTCGTGCCTTTCAACGACAGACCCTTGGGAACTACGAAGGCAGCGTCTCAGATATGGAGATGGAGATCTGGCCCAAGGAGCTGGTGATAGATTTCAGCTTTATCCGGGATCTGATGAAGTATTGGGTTCCTCTGGCTGCAAGCCAGATGCCAGGAGCAGCGAGTCTATGGTGGATGCTCTACATTGGGGAGAAGGGGGAGGCTGAAGTTTCATGGCCTGACGTCGATAGGGAGTTTCACAAAGAATTTCTCTCTTCCACGATGAAGTATAAGAAGAGGCATTAAATTCTCTCCCTTCAGCAGGGGAGTATGTCAGTAAGGAAGTTGGGGATCAAGCTCAATGATCTATTTTTTTCTCTAGGCCTTTTTCTGGATGTGGATTCTCAGGTGAGACATTTAGAGGAAGAACTCCGACCTTCTCCTCAGTATGTTGTTACTCCCTACACCCTACCGACGTACTTGGAGGTCTAGAATAAGGCTGAAGTAGTGGAAAGGATGCACCCACTGAGAGGTGTATCATGAGAGGGAATCCAGTTGGGCTTGACAAATGGGAAGGCCGTCAATAGCAGGCCCTAAGCCTCCGAGACTTCTAGGTTTTGGCCGGTGGGGAGTAGGACCCAACCGTTCTAGTTTTGATCTCCCAGTCCTCACCCTTTCCTTTCATGAACATGACTGAGATGCTTCATATGTGGAAGCCATGGGAACCTTCAAAACCAGTTCCCGGACCAAGTGCATTACAGTGGGTGTAGGTCGGTTCAACACCCGCCTCAGCAGCAGCTCTTTCCAGCCAGGCCCTTTCAACAGCTACAATAGGGGCAGTGAGCTCCCGCTCCTCCGAGAGAAGACATTGTGGGAGGAGGCGGAACTCAATGTGATCTTAAGGGACCTTAACCAGGGCGTGGTTGGGGAGGGGTCCATCAAGTGAGGGTTAGAGGAGCTAGGTGTGTGCAGTTACAGGCCGTAAAGGTAGCAGTTCCAGCAGGGCCTTAAGATGTTCAAAGAATGACCAACTTGTTTAGTACTCTTACCTCTGACTTTTTTGATTCAGGAGCCTCAAACTCCTTTTTTTCACTAGGTCTATCTTATGCTGTGGGTTTAGATGATGAGAGAATTCCAGTGCCCCTAGTGTTGAGTACTCCAATTAGAGGTCATGCCAACTTTTTTTATGTTGTTTGAGGGGTTAGACTGATGATAAGGCCACATCAGTCTAGAAGGGATCATCTACTATTGAAGATACAACCATATTCTATCATACAAGGCATCAAATGGCTATTTTATATACATGTTGTTATAAACTAATTCTTAAGAAGATTCATGTTCTCAAATGAGGATGGCCAGCCTGAGACTTTCCCTGGTGAGCGGGGTTTCTAGGAAGGTAACCGATGAGTAGAGCCCCTTCTTTCATTGTTAGATGAGATGTCAGTGAGTTCACAGACACCTTCCCTAAAGAAGTGGTGACTCTACCCCCTCGACGTAATACTGAGTTCGGTATAGACTTGTAACCTAGTGCCCGTCCAATTTTGATGGATCCCTATCAGATGGAGCCTTCTGAGCTATGGGTGTTACGAATTTAGATTGATGATCTGATGAAGAAGGGTTTTGTTCTACCAAGAACGTCTAAATGTGGTGCACCGGTCTTGTTCGCGAAGAAGGTAGTCGGTGGTCCTAGGCTGTGCATAGACTACCAGAGACTGAATCAGGTAACGTTCAAATACCTTTACCCCCTCCCATTGGTAGACAACCTTTTTAACCAGATAAAGGGGGCAGGATGGTTCTTCAAGATCAACCTATGGTCAGGATATCACTAGTTGACGGTGAAATAGGGGACATCTCGAAGACTGCCTTTAGGTGCAGATATGATCCCTTTGAGTTTGTAGTCATGTCATTTGGCATTACGAACACACCAGCTATGTTCATGGGGCTCATGAACTCCATCTTCTAGGAATATCTAGACTGGTTCATATTCATGTTTATTGAAAACATCCTAATCTACTCAATATCATTGGAGGATCACACATCGAATCTATGAACAGTTTTAGAGGCCTTCTTACACCACCAGCTCTATGGGAAATTATCCAAGTGCAAGTTCTAAAAGCGGAAGTGCACTTCCTTGGACACATGGTGTCCATGAAAGGAATAGCGGTGGACCTATAAATGGTCGAAGAAGTTGTTTCATAGAAAATTATTATGAATTTGGTAGAAGTTCATAGGTTACTATGTCAAGTAGGTTACTACCGATGGTTCGTTACCAACTTCTCCTGAGTTGCAGCACCTTTTTTAGCCTTGACATTGAATGAACTAGCTTTCCTTTAGAGTTGATAGTGTGAGGAATCCTTCAATTATCTAATGGGAAAGTTGGATAGTGCCCGAGTGATGAGGTTTATAGAAGAAGATGTGGCATTTGTGGTGTTTTGTGATGCTTCTGGACTTGGCATGAGGTGTGCGCTGATGCAACAACAGGGGTGACCTCTTTTGGTTATAGGCAGTTACGTTTCCATGAGCATAACAATTCCACCAATGATATGGATCTCGCAACAACTTTTCCCACACTAATGTTATGACAGTAATAACTCATTGGGGAATTCTTTGTGGTTTTCACATATCCCAATATCTTGAGGTATATCTTCTTCTAGTAGGACCTGAACATACAATAGTGTATGTGGATGGAGTTTCTTTTGGACTACAACTTTGAGATTTTCTTCACCTCAAGAAAGAGAAACATGGTGGTCGATGACATAAGTATGTAATCAAAGAAGGATTTGGTTCAAGAGTCAGAAGATTCTTGGAAGGCGATGGAGGAGTTGGATAACCTACACCTGGATACAAGGGTGGATGGTGGTAGAGGTTTCCTTTTTCAGATGATAGTGCAATCCTCTCTATTGCGGAAGGTAGAGGAGTGTCAGTGGGGTGACTCAAAGAGTGAAGTGATTCATGATTGGGCTAACCAAGTAAATTCTCTATAAGGGTGGTCAGAGGATTTTCAGAATCAGATTCTGTTCCAAGGGATGTTGTTTGTTCTAGAGGCGATACGTGGGAGAGTTCCTAGTGAGTTTCACAACTCAACCCCGGTGGTTCACCGAGAAGCTTCCAAGATGTACCTGCGACTGAGGGAGCAGTTTTGGGGGCCTGGGGTGAAATGGGAAGTGGAAAAGTTTGTGGTAAGGATGCTGGTGTTTCAGTAGGTGATGGATTCACACCGCATTCCATGAGGTTTATTGTAGGCTTTAGTTGTCAGCGAATGGAAGTGGGAGGACATCCTGATGAATTTCTACACAGGACTACCTAGGGTTCAGGGTGGTTGTGATGCTATCTATGTAGTGGTAGACCGACTGAAGAAATCAGCTTACTTCATGGTGATCAAAGAGACTAGTGTGGTGGATTTCGTAGCACATAGGTACATGGATGAGGTGGTGTGGTTGCATGGGGTTCCGAGATCCATAGTCTCTGATCGGGATACCTAGTTTATCTCACAGTTCTAGAAAGGATTGAAATGTTCTTTTGGCACCCAGCTATGCCTCAACACTACTTTTCACCCTCATGTAGATGGGAAAATAGAGAAGACCATCCAAACAATAGAGGATATGCTATGAGCATGTGTTTTGGACTTTGGGGGATCGTGGGTACGAAACTTTCCTCTAATAGTGTTTTCCTACAACATTAGCTATCACAATACCATTGGCATGGATCCATTCTATTCTTTGTAAAGGAGGCCGTGTTGCTCACCCGTATACTAGACAGAGGCTGGGGAAGTAGGTGTTCTTGGCCCGGAGGTGGTGCAGAGCATGATGGAGAAGGATCGGTTTATACGGGAGAGGATGAAGGTGGCTAAGGACCGGAAGAATTCTTATACTGATAACAGGAGGGGACCCTTGGAATTTGATGTCGGGGATTGCATGTTCTTGATGATCTCCCAATGTCATAGACAACAGAGGTTCAACAAGGGGAGTAAGATTTATCCCAGGTTCGTCAGACCATTATAAGTGCTATGTCGGGTCGGCGAAGTGGCTTATCAGCTAGCGCTACCTCCATTGCTACTAAGAGTGAAATCTGTCTTCCATGTGTCTCAACTCTGCCAGTATCTACACGATGATTCACACATCCTTGACTAGGGAATGAGGGATATCAAGGATAATGTGACGATTGTAGAAAGAAAAGTGTCGATCAAGGATCGTGAGGAGAAGGTTATCCATGGATGAACCATTCCCTTGGTTTGAGTGTTATGGAGGAATTGTGGGATCGAGGAGGGTACATGGGAACGGGAGGCACATATGCGCACACAATACCCTGAAATATTTTGAGTTTTTGTTCTGTTTTTTTATACTTGTTGAGATGAAGCGCCTTACCTTGTTAACAAGGGGATGTGTTGTTTTCCTTGGTCCTTGAATGTGTGTGAAGAGTCCTGACTTTGGGATGGGGAGGAACTGATCCCTAATCAAGAAGCATTATGGTGGATGTCGTTAAACCCTTGCTAGTGAGTCAGTTCCACCAAAAGATGATAGTATCTTGACATGGAAGAAGGGAATCCCAAACCCATATTACTGGATGATATAACCTTGGAATGGTTGTGTGGTTACTTGAGGGATAGGTGTTCCCAGATGTCAATGAGGTTTACTCCTGAGAGTTATCTTTCGTGGTAGTTGTTTGGACCCCTCTCCTTTATTGGGGTATGATTTTAATTCCTGAGGCTAAGAATACTTTGAGAGGTATCTGATGTAATGGCATGGGTAGTGACTCATTATGGAGTTTGCCGAAAACTCAGTTCCATCAAATGATTCTACCGAAACGGTGGCACAAGTCATGGTCACACGTTGAAACATCGACACTGTAACGGTGGCCTAACTTGAGATCATACTCCTAATCGGTGGCACCGCGTATGGTCTTCCACTGAACGGGTGGAACCATGACTGTGACACCATGACGATAGCACTGTGACAGTGGCACCGCTTATGGGGCCCCACAAACCGGTGGCACCGTTACGGAGACACCGTGACTGTCGCACCGTGAAAATGTCACCTCTTACAGTGTTCCACCAAACCAGTGTGGCACCATTACGGTGAAACCATGACAGTGGCCCCGTGATCGTAGAAAACTGAAAATGTTGCACTTCTCACAGTGGCATTGTGACCATGGAACCATTATAGTGTCTCATTGAACAGTGTCCCAACCTTGTTCTTTTTTTCCAGTTTCCGACTCCTTCTGCTCTCGAAACGTATCTTTTTATTTAAAAATTATTTAATACCCCTTTTCAATGTATTTTATGGACCATAAATGTTAATTAAAGCTATCGCAAGATTCAGACAACCCTTGAATTTCCAAATGTGTGGCTTTTCCTCAGTGTAACACCCTTTCGCAATATTTTCTAGATCCCCGCTTGTTGCACGTTTTCTTTTGATTAGAGGAAACTGTTTAACGCACATCTATTATGGCCACCTCTCTAATGGGAGTTATTAAAAGAAAATCTCTTCCATCATTTGTAACCACCCAACCGCATGGTGAAACCACGATCTGCCTTCAAATTCATTCCAAATTATATATCCCGTAACTCCAAGATCTGACCCTTTTATCGCACGAGAATTCATTCTTCTTTTTATTCTTCTTCTTCTTGGCTAGTCTCTTATTCTTTAATTGTTCATTTGGAGTCCCCCGTCTGGAGGAAAGTGGTGGGCATGTGATGAATATTTTCTGCCCACCCTTGGAGTCCCTGAAGTTCCTCCCTTGTATGTCGCGCATCCCTAGTTCTTGGCACATGGAGAGAAACATCAATCGTTGATCATCCTGGTAGGGTTTTTCCTTCACTTTTCTTTATTGTGTATCATGCGGGGTGGGTTTGCTAATGTATCTATAGGGATGGATGAAACCAAACCATAATGAATATGATAAATATATTTTAAATAATGAAGGGGTGTGTTTGATGAATTATGTTGCACTCTTTTACCCTTACTAGTATGTTATGAATGGTATGGGCTTCTGTCCACAAAAAATTGTGGCCATTAGTGGTCTTTCCTTGCGCACTAATTAACTTTTGTTTTCTAGATATTTATGTGATTGAATGGTTGTATATGGAAATTGGTTAATCACAAAAACTCAGTTGATTAAGTGAATGTCTAGTGAACAAGAGTCCTTATGTGATCACTTCGGTTAACCCAACAGAAAAGAAGTAACTAAATGTATGGTGTGTTTAAACATAGAATGTAACACCCCAGGTAAATAAAGAGTATGAAATTTTCACATTTATCCATATTTTTGAATAAAATATTAATATAACTTTAATGGGGACACTATGCTCGATGGCGTACCCAACACGCAACAACGAGTTTCTTGGGAATCTTACGTTGCACTCTAATAATAAAATAATATTATTTTAAATGGTAGTTAACGCCTAGATGTTGTGATGGCGGGAATGAGTAGAACTAACTAAAAAATTATTATATATGTTTTTCAAATATTTTTACTTTTTACAATAAATGTTAGAGGATTAAAAATGCGAATGAATCCAATTTTTAAGCGTAAACATTCTAATATTCTTTAAAAGGTCGATTAACCGCCTTTTGATGGAGATCCTCTTTTAAATCCTCTTTTTGAAAATTGTATGTGTTATATTTGAAAAAATAAAATTATTCTATAGAATTGGGACATCAAAATTTACTTTGTGTAAATTTTTGGTATTTTTCCAAAAAAGATCAATTTTTATTGAATATTGAAAAATGTTGTATTTTAATTCTAAAAATATTTTTAATGTAATTTATTTATATGATTAGACAATATTTTTAATTGTTTTTAAAGTTAAATTAGAATATATTTTTACCATTTAATCCAATAGTGGTTGTTGGAATTAATTTCACTTTGAAACCGGACTTAAACTAGTGTCAAACTTTTGATACATTTTGTTTCATAAAAACACGCTCTTTGTTTTGACAGTGGGAATCAATTATTAAATTAATTAATTCAAATTAAATGTTTTTAATTTTGTAAAATAAACATCATTTTTGAATTCAGAATATCAAATATAGCTTAGGGTGAATTTTTGGTAATTTTCTGAAAAACATCAATTTTTGATGAATAGTGAAACCACTAAGTGGTACTTATAAAGACTGATTTTCCGTTTAAATGAAATTTTTCCATCTTTGTGTTTTGAATTTCAAAAATCCAACATACATGGTTGTAATTAATAAGTAAAATGTGGTTCAATGGGATTAAAATAATTTTTTGGTGAATAGTAACTTATAAAGTTTTTATCGCGATTAGAGGTAATTAGTGTAGTTTAAGGAAAGAATAATGTTTTAATAAAATGAAATGACCTAGACACATGTCCTACCCTAATTGGATGAGTCATGGCCGACCATGATAATCCATGGGTCAACTTGGGGACCCCATGGAGCCACTTTGGTTGGGAAATGACATAAATAACTTTTTATTTTATGTTAAAGTAAAAATGACACAAACATGAAATGTTTTACTAAACAAAAATTTACATGGGGTTATAAAAATCCTATTTTTGACTATAAATATTCATTAGAAAGATAAAACGATTTCCTACATCATGATATATTTTTTTATAATTTTTAGAAAATAAATATATTAAATTGTTTATGACATCATTACGATGCAGCGATTACCTCATTAATAATGGATTTAAATAAAATGAAAAGATAATGTAATATCTATGACCTAAACATGTCCAAAACCTATTGTATGGGTATATTTCGAACCCTTATCACCTTATCCTCGAATTATATTAATGTGGGACCTCATAAAAACGAATCTCATTTTAAAATAAAGTAATATTTCTTTACTTTCCAAGAGTTTCCCTCCTCTCCTCTTATAAAAGGCACCCACCTCTACCTCATTACCCACACTTCAAAAGCCTTTGGCTCCGCCAATCCCTGCCCATTTTGTCTCTTCACATCCATATCTTACTCCTTGAAGCCTCACTTTGGGCAGAAGTCTTCCCACAGAATCCTTTGAGCTCAAACCAAAGGGAGTTACCCGATTTTAAGGTAATGTCTTCACTTGAGTCCTTTTGTTTTATTTTGCTTCTCCAATCCCCTAAACTATTTTCATTAATTTATTTGGTAACAAATCCAGTATCTTCAATATAATAGGATGTTTTTAGAAGAAGTATTCGATCTAAACTTACACACACCTTCGTCTAATGGTTAATGAACATATTGTTTCTGTTGTTGGCGATTTTCTGCCTCACGAAATGATGATTGTTCAATATTCTTTTAACACCTTTAAAGGTGGACATTATGATGTCACTATATTTATATATTATATATAAGATGTTTATGTTTTACTTAAGATTCTTTATTTTTCATTTTTGGAATATCCTTTATGGTTACCATTATGAGTAAACGCGATATCTTCATTTTAGGAAGTGCAGACTACCGCCCCCTCAAAGTGATTTGATTCGTTAATACCATATGTGGTACATATAAAGGATATATTTAATGATATTATATATGATACCATACTGGAATTAAAATACTATTATTTATCATTACGTTTTAATTCCATTAAATATGAAATAGAAATGGAAGTAGCGTTCATGCGTACGTACGGCTTACCGTCTCCATGAACGGTGCATTTCATTTCTTAACTCTAAATGTTATGTAATATTATAAATGCATGAATATACTGGATATATTTGATATATATGATATCTAAATCCTGAATAAAATTCTGGATATAATGGATATTTTTCCACATGAACAACTTGTAATTATAATGAGTTTATTTTTGACTCAAGTACCAATGATCGTTAAAACGACCGTTATTAGAGTAAATAATAACATAGTGTTCATGACCTGGTAATAAGTGATATAAAAGGAATAATGAACTTGGAAAAGGATCTTAAGGAAGTATAAATTAACTGAAGTTTAATATTTAGGAGATTAAAGAACGATCGAGTCAAGTCGGACCCGAGGTAAGGGATCCTACTCCTCTCTTTCTTTTTAAGTACACTCTTCAATGTCATTCCTTTTAAGCTCATATTTCTTATGATTGGGATGTTCTTTTATATTACTCCTACTTTACTTCTTATTTTCATATGATGAGAGACCCTATTTCCTCTTATAAATCCATTTTGGAAGTTTTGAGTGGCGCCGTTAGGCTGCCGAATTTTCGTAAGAGATCTAACCTCTCTCTTTCTTTTTAAGTACTCTCTTTTATGTCATTTATTTTAAGTTCATCTTTCTTATGTTTGGGGATGTTATTTTATATTCCTCATACTTTACTTTTTATGTTCATATTATGAGAGACTCTATTTGATCTCATAAATCCATTTTTGGATGTTTTTAGTGGCGCCGTTATGCTGCCAAGTTTTTGTAAGGGATTTTTCATCTCACTTTTATTCCCATGAGATTTATGCAACATTGGCCACAATTTCCTTTGAGTGGTGTATTTACTACCCATTATTATAATCTTTGTGTAATATAATTTAGTTTATGGTTATTTAAATCAATGTTTTATAGTCCTTCTTTAATGGGTTGTATGTTTCGAAAGTTACCCAAGTCGGTAAGGGAACCTTTCACCCTCGTCTTTTTAAAAGACTTCTTTTGTTATGTTTTTTAATTGACATATTATTATGATGGGATATGTTCTTCTATATCCTTATATATTTAAATTTTATGTCCATGTGATGAGATACCATTATCTCTCTCATCGTCTAATTTTCTGAATTTTGAAGTGACGCCCTTAGGGTGTCGAATTTTTACAAGGGAACGTCTTAACCCAATTTCGATTTCTTTGGGTTCAACTAGTACTTCTTGAACATGTCATCCTTTGAATATGTGTGAATGAACTTTTATTGTTTTACACTTAATATCCACTTATATTGGGTGTATTTATATTTTTCACACATAATTTTGAGATTGATTTATCCTTAATTTAAGGACACCTTCTTTATAAGGGATTTCAACACATTTTACATTTCTATTGAGACTTCATTGTTGTTATGCACCAATTCACTCTCATATGTTGTACATACTGTCCTTTGGAAAATTATATCATGAATCCAATTATTCTCATGATATTATAAAGTTCTGATTAAATGTTATTCCTCAATTATTGTATTCAAGTGTCTCTAATTTTGGTAAAAACCCTTTAACCAAAATATCGCTTTAAATGTTTTAATGATTTGTTCCTATTAATATACATGTTTTCAAAATGGAATTGATGATTTATTTATATGGATATTAATGGTTTAAAATTCTAAAAATCTTCAAGGTGGTATGGGACACTTTGATTCAAAAATATCTTTATTAAATGTCATAAATGGTTTTGAAAATGGTTTTTTTGAATGGATTCATTATTTCAATATCCGAAAATGTTATATTGTGATTGAAATTTGGAAATTTTATGTTTCCTTTATGCATATTTTATGTGATAGGTTTTTTTATGGTTCTTGGGAATTGTTATGAAAACGGGTGGTTCCGTGATAAACTAAGGGCTGGTGAGCCCGATATAGCTCTCCAATGCATTGGGTAACGCGAAGGGTTTAAACGTTAAGGTTTCTCTGAAGAGATTTATGGAATATATTGTGATGGGTATTCCAAACGTAACCAAGAGGGTTACTCCCTACGTAAGAATGTTATGAATGCCTCATGTTACCTTTATGTCTTATGATTTCTATGATTTATTCATGTTTTGATGAGGTATGTTAAAGTGCCTATGTTTTATGGGTAAAGTATGATTTCATTCTTATGTATATATGAACTCATGTTTCCTTTCCATATTTTTATAACCCTTACTAAGATTTTTATGCTCATCCCAAGTTTTTTTGAAATGTTTTTCACAGGTCAAGGGAAAGGTACATGTTATGATTATAGTGTCAAGGAAGTGTCAAGAAAGAATCCATGATTTATTTTTAAATATGTTTCCGTTGATGGAAAAAAATTAATACTATCTTTTATGTAACCACTTTGTTTAAATGTGGAATATAATTCAAGTTTTATGATCTAATTCTCTAAAACTCTAAACCTGAAAAGATCCTCAGTGTGTAATCTTGTAATAACTCAAGATTAAGTAAGGTTTAAGGCTGGGGCCTTATAGTTGGTATCAAAGGTCGGTTTAGATAACTTAAGAGGCTAGGGTATTCTCTAAGAATAAGTGACATTACCATAATGGTTAGGATTTTAGAAAGGGTCCTAGTTTTAGATAAAGTGAATGAGTAAGAATATCTTAGTGTTTAACATCCTCATTAGTACATGATGGTTTTGTTGATATACTCACACTGGGATTTCTATATTTAGTGAATGGATGGATCTAGAAGGCACCAAAGTGACAATAGGTTTGATGGAAACTGTGGTGGTTCTCTTATTAAGAGACTGGATGAAACGGTGGATTCAATGAGGAAACTCGTGGTTGTTCTAAACCAACTATCATGGAGTCATGATCAACCACTTGAACCTTGGTATGTTATGTAATGAATCATTTACGAGATGACCAATCGATGTGGAAGTTAAGGTAATGATTATAAAGGTAACCATTAGGGTTTACATGATCCTTACTTTTGAGGTAATTATGGGTTATTATATGTTAGGATGGAAAATGAAAGGCATAAGATAAACTTGAGGTTAAAATATGTTATGATTATTTTTGAAGATTTTATCTCATTTTGGGGAATGTTTTAAGAATTATATAGTTTTGGAAAAAGGACAACACGCAGACCATGTGACAACCCGTCGTGTCGGACAAAGCTGCGGGAATCAAACCCACAACCAAAGTGCGACTGGTATTTATCGCCTACCACTGGACTACGTGAAGTCCCTAGTTAGTTTGACTAATTCTTTTTAGTTTGATGATTTTAGGATTCAAGATTAAGTTTATTTTGGGTTATCTATGGAAATGATTAACCTATCATCAAGGATATGTGATTAAGTTAATTACTTTTCAATATGAGAATTTAAGAGCAACTGATGTTATTTGGAAGTAAAATTAAATTTGTACCTTGGAAGACTATGTGAATAAATCCATAAAATATTTGGGTTTCAATCTTATTTTGGTTTATTTTGAAGAATTTTATTGAAAAATTGTTTATCGAATGGTCCTTGTTGAACTTTGGGTTTTGTTGGACAAATATTGGAGATTAAGAATAGATTTCCTTTTTATAAAGAGTTATCCTTTTCTGGATTATCTGATCTTGTACTAACCATTTTTGTTTTGGTTTTGGTTAACGTCTAAAGACATGGGAAGTATATAGTTCTCTTTTGTTGATTAGGTGATTCTCTAGAAGTTGATTATAGTGAACAAGTCTTCATAAATACTCGTCTTTTGGAGAAAATATGAGTTTGATTAAGGAATCTAGTAAAAGTTAAAAGTCTACGTGACAAGTAAGTATTTTTCATTATGATTTAGTTAAGATCAAAAATAAATTCCTCAATGAAAAATAACTTAAAACAAAAATGTAGTCTGTTAACTTTTCCAACTAGGGAATCGAATACCGTTTAACCCATCACAAGTTTGTGATTTTCTTATGGTTAACTTTCTCCTAGACATGTTTACTATAACTCTCCATCAGAACATGACCCTTTGTTTTTTCCTCCATGTCCATATTTTCATACTTGGAATCCTAGTATGGGTTAACTCGGGTGACCATTGTAATTCTCTTTCTTTATTTTAAAGTGATTGTTTTACTGACTCTTGTTCCGATATGGGATTTTCAATGAAGTTTCCAAGCCCAATTTTAAAATTGCGAGGACGAAATTCCCAAAAGGGGGGAAGGATGTAACACCCCAGGTAAATAAAGAGCATGACATTTTCACATTTATCCATATTTGTGAATAAAATATTAATATAACTTTAAAGGGTACGCTATGCTCGATGGCATACCCAACACGCAACAACGAGTTTCTTGGGAATCTTACGTTGCACTATAATAATAAAATAATATTATTTTAAATGGTAGTTAACGCCTAGCTGTTGTGATGGTGGGAATGAATAGAACTAACTAAAAATTTATTATATATGTTTGTCAAATATTTTTACTTTTTATAATAAATGTTAGAGGATTAAAAATGCAAATGAATCCAATTTTTAAGCGTAAACATTCTAATATTCTTTAAAAGGTCGATTAACTTCGTTTTGATGGAGAACCTCATTTAAATCCACTTTTTGACAATTGAATGTGTTATATTTGACAAAATAAAATTCTTCTTTAGAATAAGGACATCAAAATTTACTTTGTGTAAATTTTTGGTATTTTTCCGAAAAAGTTCAATTTTTATTGAATAGTGAAAAAAGTTGTATTTTAATTCAAAACCACTTTTTAATCTAATTTATTTATATGATTATACTATCTTTTTAATTGGTTTTAAAGTGAAATTATAATATATTTTTACCATTTAATCCAATAGTGGTCATTGGAATTAATTTCACTTTGAAACTGGACATAAACTAGTGTCAAACTTTTGATACATTTTGTTTCATAAAAACACGCTTTTTGTTTTGAAAATGGGAATTAAATATTAAATTAATTAATTCAACTTAAATTTTTTGAATTTTGTAAATTAAACATCATTTCTGAATTCGGAATATCAAATATAGCTTAGGGTGAATTTTTTGTAATTTTCCGTAAAACATAAATTTTTGAGGAATAGTGAAACCACTAAGTGGTACTTATAAAAACAGATTTTCCTTTTAAATAAAATTTTCTCATCTTTGTGTTTTGAATTTAAAAAATCTGACATACATGGTTATCATTAAGAAGTAAAATGTGGTTCAATGGGATTAAAATAATGTTTTGGTGAATAGTAACTTATTAAGTTTTTAATCGCGATTAGAGGTAATTAGTGTAGTTTAAGGTAAGAATAATGTTTTAATAAAATGAAATGACCTAGAAACATGTCTTACCCTCATTGTATGAGTCATGGCCTACCCAGAAAATCCATGGGTCAACTTGGGGACCCCATGGAGCCACATTGGTTTGGAAATGACATAAATAACTTTTTATTTAATGTTAAAGTAAAAATGACTCAAACATCAGATGTTTTACTAAAACAATTTTTAAATTAGATTATACAAGTCAGATTTTTGACTATAAATATTAATTAGAAATCTAAAAGGATTTCCTAAATCATGATATTTTTTTTATAATTTTTAGACATTAAATATATTAAATTATTTATGACATGATGATGATGCATTGATTACCTCATTAATAAAGGATTTAAATAAAATGAAAAGATAATGTAACATCTATGACCTACATATGTCCAAAACCTATTGGATTGGTATATTTCGAACCCTTATCACCTTATCCTCGAATTATATCAATGTGAGACCTCTTAAATCCGAATCTCATTTAAAAATAATGTAACTTTTCTTTACTTTCCATGAGTGCCCCTCCGCTCTTCTTATAAAAGGCCCCCACCTCTACCTCCTTACCCACACATCAAAAGCCTTTGGATCGGCCAAAACCTACCCATTTTGTCTCTCTACATCCCTCTATTACTCCTTGAAGCCTCACATTGGGCAGAAGTCTTCTCAAGGAATCCTTTGAGCTCAAACCAAAGGAAGTTACCCGATTTTAAGGTAATGTCTTCACTTGAGTCCTTTTGTTTTATTTTGCTTCTCCAATCCACTAAAATCTTTTTATTCATTTATTTTAGTAACAACTCCAGTATCTTTAATATTCTAGGATTTTTTTATAATAATAAGTCGAGCTACACTTACACACACCTTCGTCTAATGGTTAAGGAACATACTGTTTATGTGGTTGGCGATTTTCTGCCTCAGGAAATGATGATTGTTCAATATTCTTTTAACACCCTTAAAGGTGGCCATTATTATTTCAATTTATTTATATATTATATATTATATTTTTATGTTTTACTTATGCTTCTGTATTTTCCATTTTTGGCATATCCTTTATGGTTACCATTATGAGTAAACGCGATATCTTCATTTTAGGAAGTGCGGACTACCGCCCCCTCAAAATGATTTGATTCGTTAATACCATATGTGGTACATATAAAGGATATATTTAATGATATTATATAGGATACCATACTGGAATTAAAATATTATTATGTATCATTATGTTTTAATTCCATTAAATATGAAATAGAAATGGAAATAGTGTTCATGCGTACGTACGACTTACCGTCTCCATGAACGGTGCATTTCATTTCTTAACTCTAAATGTTATGTAATATTATAAATGAATGAATATACTGGATATATATGATATATATGATATCTAAATCATGAATAATTTTATATATAAGGTATATTTTTCCACATCAACAACTTTTAATTATAATGAGTTTATTTTTGACTTAAGTACCAATTATCGTTAAAACGACCATTATTAGCTTAAATAATAACATAGTGTTCATGACTTGGTAATAATTGATATAAAAGGAATAATGACCTTGGAAAAGGTTCTTAAGGGAGTATAAATTAACTCAAGTTTATTATTCAGGAGATTAAAGAACGATCAAGTCAAGTCGGACCTGAGGTAAGGGATCCTACTCCTCTCTTTCTTTTTAAGTACACTCTTTTATGTCATTCCTTTTAAGCTCATCTTTATTATGATTGGGATGTTCTTTTATATTAATACTACTGTACATATTATGTTCATATTATGAGAGACCCTATTTCCTCTCATAAATCCATTTTTGAAGTTTTGAGTGGCGTCGTTAGGCTGTGGAATTTTTGTAAGAGATTTAACCTCTCTTTTTCTTTTTAAGTACTCTTTTTATGTCATTTCTTTTAAGCTCATATTTCTTATGTTTGGGGATATTATTTTATATTCCTCAAACTTTACTTTTTATGGTAATATTTTGAGAGACTCTATTTGATCAAATAAATCCATTTTTGGACGTTTTTAGTGGTGTCGTTTGGCTACCGAGTTTTCATAAGGGATTTTTCATCTCACTTTTATTCCCATGAGATTTATGCTACATTGGCCACAATTTCCTTTGAGTGGTGTATGTAATACCCATTATTCTAATATTTGTGTAATATAATTTCTTTTATGATTATTTACATCAATGTTTTATAGTCCTTCTTTCATGGGTTGTACGTTTCGAATGTTACCCAAGTCGGTAAGGGAACCTTTCACCCTCCTCTTTTTAAAAAACATCTTTTGTTATGTCTTTTAATTGACATCTTATTATGTTGGGATATGTTCTTATATATCCTTATAGATGTAAATTTTATGTCCAAGTGATGAGATACCATTATTTCTCTCATCGAATAATTTTTTGAATTTTGAGGTGACGCCCTTAGGCTGTCGAATTTTTACAGGGGAACGTCTTAACCCAATTTTGATTTCTTTGGGTTAAACTAGTACTTGAACATGTAATCCTTTAAATATGTGTGAATGACCTTTTATTGTTTTAAACTTAATATCCACTTATATTGGGTGTATTTATATTTGTCACACATAATTTTGAGATTGATTTATCCTTAGTTTAAGGATACCTTCTTTATAAGGGATTTCATCACATTTAACATTTCTATTGAGACTTCACTGTTGTTAAGCACAAATTCACTCTTATATGTTGTAGATACTATCCTTTGGAATATTATATCATGAATCCATTTATTCTCATGTTATTATAATGTTCTGATTAAATGTTATTCCTCAATTATTGTATTCAAGTGTCTCTAATTTTGGTAAAAACCCTTTAACCAAAATATCACATTAAATGTTTTAATGATTTTTACTTATTAATATCCATGTTTTAAAAATGGTTTTAAGGATTTATTTATATGGATATTAATGGTTTAAAATTTTCAAAAATCTTCAAGTTGGTATGGGACACTTTGATTCAAAAAACTCTTTATTAAATGTTTTAAATGGTTTTGAAAATGGTTTTTTTGAATGGATTCATTATTTCAATATCCTAAAATGTTATATTGTGATTGGAATATGGAAATGTTATGTTTCATTTATGCATATTTTATGTGATACGCTTATGTTATGGTTCTTGGTAATTTTTATGAAAACGGGTGGTTCCGTGATAAACTAAGGGCGGGTGAGCCCGATATAGCTCTCCAATGCATTGGGTAACGCGAAGGGGTTAAACGTTAAGGTTTCTCCGAAGAGATTTATGGAATATATTGTGATGGGTATTCCAAACGTAACCAAGAGGGTTACTCCCTACGTAAGAATGTTATGAATGCCTCAAGTTACCTTTATGTCTTATGATTTCTATGATTTATTCATGTTTTGATGAGGTATGTTAAAGTGGCTATGTTTTATGGGTAAAGTATGATTTCATTCTTATGTACATATGAACTCATGTTTCTTTTCAATATTTTTATAACCCTTACTGAGCTTTTTATGCTCATCCCATGTTTTTTTGAAATGTTTTTTCTCAGGTCAAGTGAAAGGTACATGTTATGATGATAGTGTCAAGGAAGTTTCAAGAAATAATCCATGCTTTATTTTAAAATATATTTCAGCTGATGGAAAAAAATGAATACTATCTTTTATGTAACCACTTTCTGTAAATGTGGAATGTAATGCATGTTTTATGATATAATTCTCCAAAACTCTAAACCTGAAAAGATCCTCAATGTGTAATCTTGTAATAACTCAAGATTAAGTAAGGTTTAAGGCTAGGGCCTTATATAGAAACTCCCTTGCTCTGTCTTGATAGTATGAGTTGTTGTACTACATGATGCTTGTGTGGTGACATGGGGTGGGGATGGGATCCCCTTTTATGATTCAGTTATCGGTTGTGGATCTATGGCCCTGTGAGGCCATATGTTGGGGCTTGGTTTGGTACTAGTATTTTAGGAATCTCATGGATCCCCTTTGTTGTTGTCACTTTACAAGAGAATCGAGTGCGACTGCTTAGATCACAGTTCAGAAGTCTTCTCCTTCCTTGTCTTGTGGGTATACTAGTTAGATGCCCAGTAGGGAAGAATTACTTAAATGGAACCACTTGAATATAAAAATAAGATCGTATTCAATGGGGAATTGGTTTCCAGTAATGAGATGTGACTTGACCATGGGTGTTGTTCTTTTTATGAATGAATAAAAATGACGATGATTGTATATTTTCTATTTTTGGAAACCCTAAGTTTTGATGAGTTCTTGTTTACCTATATATATAATTTTATTTTCTATATATCTTATTTGTGCCCCACCAATGTTGATAATTTAATGCCGAACACCCCCATTTCTTGGGGGAGGGTTTTGTTTTCTATCACTCATATGAGTGGCTGGTTATTAGCTCATTTTCTACTCCATTTATCAAGTAACCAAGACTCTTCGAACAGGCTATGATGGATTGAGGTCCATTATAACACACGAATCGTTGAGCAGGGTAGTTGTGTTGGTTAGCCCAGGTGTGTGCGGGAAGGTTGTTTCCCAAGTGACTTTGGGAGGAGGCCTAGGTGTCTTCGGGCATGGTAGTAGTTCTTTGGGCCCAGGTGACTGTGGGTGTGGTTACATGATGTAGTTGTGGCCCATGTTTTTTCAGGTGGGATGTGTGGTTGTGGTATCCCAGGTGTGTGTGGTCGGGGTATGGTAGTGGGACTGCGGTGAGAATGGCGGGACAGTTCTGACACGTAAGATGTCTTCAATAACCAGTGGTATAGTGTCATGGGGTACCCAAACATCGTTGTGCTATTAATATTACATTATTTGACAGAAGTTATTTGGGGAGTGTGCCTTGGTGAGTTCTGGGTGGATAGTTTCCTGGCTAGGTGATTTGGTTATCTCCTTTTCTCACGGGCATTAAAATGCCTCACAAACACATGAACAAGAGCTTTTGGTTTTCCATAATGTGTATACCTACATACTCACCCTACGTATATAAAAATACATTCATGTTTCATGGAGGAAATCGATGATTGTGCATGACAGTACAAGTTCAGACATTGAGAATGTTTCTGTTAGGGTTTTCTTTCTTTCTTTGGTACTTCCCGTTTGAATTTATTGTAATTTGTAGCACTTACTTTTGAAACATGCATATGGGAATGGTTTTCTTTTGGCTATAATTTTAGGTCTATTTTTGGTGTTTTTTGGGATTTACTATCTTATCTCATGATCATACTAAATAAAAATTGTAATTCCATCCATCTTGTGTGTTATTCTGTACCCTTGGTGCTAGTCGCCACTCTAGGACCTATTGAAGGCGGGTCTCAGGGGTCATTATCTTTTATTCAACTTGATGAAGGCAGGGTCTAGAAATCTTCTATCTCTTCCCTCATCTTGGTGAAGTCGGGTTGTGACACAAATTATTTCATTATTATGTGCACGTTTTTTATATTTTAATAAGTTATTTTTATGGAAAAAGGTTATCATGTTATGTGAATTTTATTGCTCATGGTCTTATGTAACACCCCAAGATTTCATAGTGTATTATTTCTTCAAAATAATTTAATAACTTGCACTACACGCAACACCGAGTTCAATTGCACCATGACTTACCAAAAAAAATCCATTAAAAGAGGTCATGAATAGTATTAACTAAATTTTAAACTTTATATAATCCTTATAATTTTAGAATCCATATTATGAGTTTCTTAGTCATAATGCAAGAATAGATTCATTTTCAGTATTGCACTTTTATCAACTTTTGATAGTGAAACCTTTTTAAATACAATATTTTAAACTTTTTGACTAAATAGAGACATCAAAAAAATTTAAAATGAAACATCACAAGCTTCCACGGTACGCTTTCCTTTGAATAAAACAGTAGCGTGTGTTGTACGCAACTTCGAGTTCTAACATACCATAACCAATCAAACTAGCTGTTATGAATAGTAATACCTACTTTTTGAAGTTATATATATTTTATATTTTAAAATGGACTTCATTTTTGGATTCGGAATATCAAATTTAGCCTAAGGTGAAATTTTGGTACTTTTCGGATAACTTTCATATTTTGATGAATAGTGAAAATTACTAAATTTTAATTAAAAACAACTTTTTTAATCAAAATAATTAATAGTGATAAATTATGAATTTGAGTGGTTTTAAAGTATATTTAGAATATATTTTTACTATTTAATATAATGTTGGTCATTGGACATAATTTTACAATTAAACCGAACATAAACAAGTGTCAATCTTTTGATAGTTATTATCTCTTAAAAACACGCTTTTTGTTTTGACAACGGGAATTAATTTTAAATTAATTTCTGCCACTTCTGTGTTTAGAATTTAGGAAAATGGATTCCATATTTGTAATCAGGATGTTCAAATTGTGTAAATAGGTAACTTTTATTTTTAGACATTTTGAATAATTACTGCGGTAAATATTTTATTTACCATGGTTAAGGGTAAATCCGGTAAATAAGGGTTAAAAAATAATATTATAATAATACTAAATTACCCTAAAACGTGTCTTAACCCTATTGGTTGATAAATGGTCGACCATGGGCATCTTTGTGTCAATTTTGGGACCCCATGGATCCACTTGTAAGTGATAATGACACTTTATTTTAATTAAGTCAAAATGAATACAAAAATGACACAAGCATATATCTTTTAGAAAAACAATTGTTACATAGAGTTATATAAGTTGGATTTTAGATTATAAATATTCATTAGAAAGATAAAAAGATTTAATACATAATGATATTTTATTTATAATTTTTAGACATTAAATAATTTATTTTATTTATGACACAATGATGATGCAGTAATTACTATAATAGTGAACAATTAAAATAATTGATATTATAAATACCCAAATAAATATAATATGAAACTTTTAATGAATTAAACTAATTTTCTAGGATAATATGATATATTAGGATTTATTTAATTGACTTTGTTAGAAGTAATCAATCTGTTATGAGTTTCACAAAAATCAACCATTGAATAGTGTCAAAATTGACATAAAAGAGTTCTTAAAACAAATATTATATTATTAATTGATATTAAATTCCTAAAAATCTAAGGTTCGGCCAAGAGACTTATATCATGATAGGTTCATCATTAATGGACCACTTGTGGGTCGCTTGGATGTATATAGTAAGTTTATTAACCATATTATATAAAAATACAAAGAGACATTGTAAAAGTGAAACTAATTAACTTAGAGTTAATACTTAAAGATAAGGATAATATAAGTACCCAAACCTGTCTAAATTCTATTGGTTGAGTGGTTTTCGACCTATCCCCACCTTAACCTTTGAATAATAAGCTTTGGAGCCATTAGAAACCGAATATGAATTTATTATAAATTAATATTTCTAGCTTTTCCAAAGGTGCCCCTCACCCCTCTTATAAAAGGGCACTCCTCCTTCTCATTTCTTCACACCTTCAAACCTTTTGGTTCGGCCAAACTCTGCCCAACTACTCTCCCAACATCCCTCACTACAACCTAGAGGCCTTAGTTTGATCAGAAAGCCAACCTAAGGAGCCCTTTTGATCAAATCAAAAGGAAGAACCCGAAGAAGAGGTAATGATTTCACCACCCTTCTCCAAGTTCATTTCTTCTTCCACTTCTTCTTCCTTTGTTCTTACCATTCTAAAATAATAACTCCAGTATCTCACATATACTGTGATGTTATTATAAATATGGTACAACCATATTCAGTATTCTATCCACCCTTTGAATAACATGTCACCATACGTGCGTACGTACGGACTACCGTCTCCACGTCGTGGTGTAATTGTTATTCAATATAATATTATTTGGATGGGTATAATAATGATGTGTAACTCATGTAAATAATAAATATAACATGTTAATGATTCTGTATATATGATATACCATCCATTTATATATTATTTTAATATCAAATAATGATATTATCGCTCGTGCGTACGTACGGACTACCGTCTCCACGAACGCGATGAGATTCATTCTCCATCGTATCCATTCAAGTATAATTATCATTTGATGATTTAAAAATGATGTTTAAGGACTTGATATCATTCTGGATATGAATAATATACAACCTATCATTTACAAAAAGGTCTTACGTAACAAAACATATAAAATAAAACAAGTAAGTTAACACCCGAAACAATGATAATACTAAGATATTATTATAAATCGATATTAAAAGATCATATATGATATCATATTAATGTATATGATTCTTATATAATTTAGTAACAATTATTTCACCATTATAAAGGAGGTTAACCTACCCCAACCAAGGAAAAAGTACAAGGTAAGGGTTATTTCACAATCTCTTCATTATCCGAGGTTGTTTATACGTAATAATCTACTGGGATATCTTTATCATCCACATACATGTTTCTTAAAAATGTATTTCAAAACATTTTTACTATTTACAAGAATATGGGTTAAATTCATTTATACCCTTGTGTGACTTTTTATAAGAGGTTTATAAAGGAATCTTTTCGTCGTTTTCAAAACAAGGTCCTTTTTAACCTTTTCGACAGAATTGAGGTAAGAATGTTTTTTTTAACTTATACGGCGGGTGCGGTTATTTTACGCTGTTATAAAATCTTCAAAGCTTTACTTACAAGCTTATAAGAATATTTTCAAAGAAAATGTTTTATTTTATATGGCTCTTAAATGATTTCAAAAATAGAAAGAGATATTTCTCTAAAAAGTGTTTTGATTTCATCTATGTCAACATCCTTTAATGGATTTTACGCTTATTTGAAGTTGATTTATTATAATACAAAACTTCTATATTGTATTGAAGGTTTTGTGATATGTTTGACTGTGGATGTGCTATTTTATACCATTCATAGTTTATGGTGAAACTATTGACATTTCGTATGCTATTTTTAATCTGAATGTTTATGTTATATTTCAAACTTTTCTTCAGATGAATGTGCTAAACAAGTATGTTCCGGGTTGGGGACCGGTAAAAGTAAGCCCTCCAGGTTGGGGACTGGTAAAAGTAAGCCCTCCAGGTTGGGGACTGGTTAAAGTAAGCCCTCCAGGTTAGGGACTGGTAAAAGTATGCCCTCCGGGTTGGTGTCCGGTTATTAGAGGCACTCCGGGTTGGTGTCCGGTTATTAGAGGAACTCCGGTTGGGTTCCGGTTAGAAGTAACCCCTAGGTCTTGGGATGAGGCCTAGACAAAGAAATTAACGTTTATCATTATGCATTCCAACATTATGAAAGTGGTTATTGATTTTTGCATGTGATTATTCGATTAGTAGAATATCCATGTGAATAAGTAAATGGCATTATTTCATTTTATTTATGCCGTACCATATTGAAAGTTCATGTTTGAAAGGCTTTTGTTTTATTTATACATTGCCTTAAATGTTTATGCTTATTTTTGAATGTTCCGCTATATTGTTATCCTTACTGGGCATTTGAGCTCACCCCTTTTCTATGTTTTATTTTTCCCAGGAAGTGAAGAAGTAAATTATGAATGACCTGCAGGGATATTATATGGGGATATGAGTGTGGATTATGGAGACAAGATGTTTTTTTTATGATGTAATGTAAACATTTATGCATGTATCTAGTTATTCCAAGGCTACTAAACTAATCGGTCTTTCGAGACTTGATCTTTCTCATGATCATGCCAATGTTATGTAATAATGCACCGACTCTGGGTAGCTGGGGTCGGGGCGTTACAGTTGGTATCAGAGGAAGTTTAGTATAAACCTTGGAAGCTAGATTTAGATAAACTCTGATTAGAGCACGTAGACTTAAGATGAACTTTGAGGATTAGTATAGAAGAACTTCCTAGAATTTTGGTATTGTAGAGACTTTGTGAGTTTTCCGAGCAATACATCCCTGTCTGGATACGAGCAGGTAGAGGCGGCTCTGGCACAGATGTACCTAGGGGTAAAACCCGAAAACACCGCTTTGAGCTAGACTCGAACGGGAACTGGTGCACGACAACGGGCCTTGCTGCACTCTTGGTTACGACACTCCCGGGGGATATGCTTAGGATAACTCTCATTTTCTTTACAAATCATTATGAAGGGTTTATGAGTATATACATCCTCAAAGGAGACATTTTTATGATTATGGATTATATCCATAAATAGTTCAATTTATGTTAAGTGTTTTATAAGTATGGGATTATGTATTTTGATTCATAAACTGATCTAGTGTATGCCATTGTATAGAAATGGCACCCAGTAGAAGGAATGAGAACTCTAGAAATGCACATGATCCAAAGAGAAGGAAGGATCATATCTTTCATGGTCTTAAGCTAGAATTTATAAGAGAAATAGTCTCCCATGTATTATCATCATATGAAGAAATAATATCATGTGTTGATAAGTAAAGAGTTTACTGAGTCCTATGGCTTTGAAGGGAAGCAAGAGAAGAAAAGGATGGAAGATAGAAAGATGGATAAAGGGAAGAAGGAAAAGAAGAATTTTCCCATATGTGGTAACTGTGGAAAGAAACACCCTGGAACTTGCCTGAAAGGAATGGGAGTTCGTTATAAGTGTGGAGGAAAAGGGCACAAAGTACGTGACTGCAAGGGTAAGAAAATGGTTTTAAATGTACAATGCTTCATTTGCAAGGAGTTTGGACACTACGCGAACCTATGTCCCAATCATCAGACTATACCGCAAATGATGTTATTGGATAATAATCAAGTTATGATACTATCATAGATGAAGAGGAATGATTAGAGTTCTTATGTTGATTTTGTCAATTGAGTATTGTATCAACAATGTACTTGATATAATAATTATGGAGTATATAAGGATTGTACTGCAGTACTATTTCATTAAGGACATGAGATTGTGTGGAACAAAGAAAAGTGACTCAATAGCAGGATAAATTTTTGGAAAATATATGGTTGAGAGAATGATAAATCATAATATAGTTTTGATACTGAGGTAGTGATTTTGGAATAATATGTGATTGTTTTGGATAAATTATATTGGATATTCTTGACTACCTTGGAACTGATTAATGATTTGTATATTCCATCATTGTTGGGGCTTAAAACATTTTTGGATTAATGAAGTATATCCATCATTCTATATGGAATAAGGGAGCATGAATGTAATCAATAAGGAATATGGTAATACATGATGAAGGTATTCATATGCTATTACGGGGTAAAAAGGATCTATATTATGTTCACCTTCCTTATAAATGTTGGACTGTGAGTTTGGACATAAGTATTTTGGATAGTTCTAGTTTGGATTATTTTGGATTGCCATAAAAGGACAACCCGGAGGTCGGGCGGCAACCCGTCGCGTCCGGCAAGGCTGCGAGACTTGAACCCGCAACCGAAGGGCGACAAGGGTGTATCACCTACCACTGGACCATGAGATGTTCTGGATTAAATAATGTAGTTTTTATTAAAAGATCATGTAGATGAATTATAAATTCGTTTATTTTAGAACCCTATACGAATAGTGTAAATAGAATTTTTTTTACATTCTATTATCTTTTAGAGTGAAAGATGAGTTTGTGGTAGAAATTTATTAATGGATAAAACTCTAATTATAAAGTAAGTATATCTCCTTATGATCTTAGCCAATCTCATAAATAAATTCCTCAATATTAAGAAAAGCAACTTTGAACAAAATCTTTTTTCCTAGATGGTACCTTAAATCATCACTAATTTTTGGCTTTGGGATTGTTGGCCTTTTTATAGCCATGTTCTCTACCACTCTCCATCAGATAATTGATGGTTAGATTTTTCTTCCATATCCATATTTTCCTACATGGAACCCTAGTATGTGTTATTTTCGGTAATCTTCATACTTTCGACTCTTTATTTTAAATAGAGGCCTTATTAATTCATTTTTCGATGTGGGATTTCAACTAGGATACTTTGAAACGTCAAAAATGTGTTATCCTAATACCCTATGTTTTGTTGAACCGATGGTATTTCAATTCATCATAGATTGATGAATTTAAGGACCTCAATTTTATACTTGTTTGTGATTGATGACCTCAATCACTACCTATAAATATTTACGTTTTTCCTCCGATTATATGTCTCCAATTTCCACCAATGTTCTCCTAATCGAGATCATAATTTGGTGGTGACCCTTTGATTTCTCTTTTCCTCATATTAAGACTAAATTTTAGTAACCCAATTTCCGATGTGGGTTTTCCCACAAATATATTTTCTACTTTCAACCTTTTATTTTCGAAGAACAATTTCAAATTGCGAGGACGCAATTTATTGAAGGAGGGGAGAATGTAACACCCCAAGATTTCATAGTGTATTATTTCTTCAAAATAATTTAATAACTTGCACTACACGCAACACCGAGTTCAATTGCACCATGACTTACCAAAAAAAAATCCATTAAAAGAGGTCATGAATAGTATTAACTAAATTTTAAACTTTATATAATCCTTATAATTTTAGAATCCATATTATGAGTTTCTTAGTCATAATGCAAGAATAGATTCATTTTCAGTATTGCACTTTTATCAACTTTTGATAGTGAAACCTTTTTAAATACAATATTTTAAACTTTTTGACTAAATAGAGACATCAAAAAAATTTAAAATGAAACATCACAAGCTTCCACGGTACGCTTTCCTTTGAATAAAATAGTAGCGTGTGTTGTACGCAACTTCGAGTTCTAACATACCATAACCAATCAAACTAGCTGTTATGAATAGTAATACCTACTTTTTGAAGTTATATATATTTTATATTTTAAAATGGACTTCATTTTTGGATTCGGAATATCAAATTTAGCCTAAGGTGAAATTTTGGTACTTTTCGGATAACTTTCATATTTTGATGAATAGTGAAAATTACTAAATTTTAATTAAAAACAACTTTTTTAATCAAAATAATTAATAGTGATAAATTATGAATTTGAGTGGTTTTAAAGTATATTTAGAATATATTTTTACTATTTAATATAATGTTGGTCATTGGACATAATTTTACAATTAAACCGAACATAAACAAGTGTCAATCTTTTGATAGTTATTATCTCTTAAAAACACGCTTTTTGTTTTGACAACGGGAATTAATTTTAAATTAATTTCTGCCACTTCTGTGTTTAGAATTTAGGAAAATGGATTCCATATTTGTAATCAGGATGTTCAAATTGTGTAAATAGGTAACTTTTATTTTTAGACATTTTGAATAATTACTGCGGTAAATATTTTATTTACCATGGTTAAGGGTAAATCCGGTAAATAAGGGTTAAAAAATAATATTATAATAATACTAAATTACCCTAAAACGTGTCTTAACCCTATTGGTTGATAAATGGTCGACCATGGGAATCTTTGTGTCAATTTTGGGACCCCATGGATCCACTTGTAAGTGATAATGACACTTTATTTTAATTAAGTCAAAATGAATACAAAAATGACACAAGCATATATCTTTTAGAAAAACAATTGTTACATAGAGTTATATAAGTTGGATTTTAGATTATAAATATTCATTAGAAAGATAAAAAGATTTAATACATAATGATATTTTATTTATAATTTTTAGACATTAAATAATTTATTTTATTTATGACACAATGATGATGCAGTAATTACTATAATAGTGAAAAATTAAAATAATTGATATTATAAATACCCAAATAAATATAATATGAAACTTTTAATGAATTAAACTAATTTTCTAGGATAATATGATATATTAGGATTTATTTAATTGACTTTGTTAGAAGTAATCAATCTGTTATGAGTTTCACAAAAATCAACCATTGAATAGTGTCAAAATTGACATAAAAGAGTTCTTAAAACAAATATTATATTATTAATTGATATTAAATTCCTAAAAATATAAGGTTCGGCCAAGAGACTTATATCATGATAGGTTCATCATTAATGGACCACTTGTGGGTCGCTTGGATGTATATAGTAAGTTTATTAACCATATTATATAAAAATACAAAGAGACATTGTAAAAGTGAAACTAATTAACTTAGAGTTAATACTTAAAGATAAGGTTAATATAAGTACCCAAACCTGTCTAAATTCTATTGGTTGAGTGGTTTTCGACCTATCCCCACCTTAACCTTTGAATAATAAGCTTTGGAGCCATTAGAAACCGAATATTAATTTATTATAAATTAATATTTCTAGCTTTTCCAAAGGTGCCCCTCACCCCTCTTATAAAAGGGCACTCCTCCTTCTCATTTCTTCACACCTTCAAACCTTTTGGTTCGGCCAAACTCTGCCCAAATACTCTCCCAACATCCCTCACTACAACCTAGAGGCCTTAGTTTGATCAGAAAGCCAACCTAAGGAGCCCTTTTGATCAAATCAAAAGGAAGAACCCGAAGAAGAGGTAATGATTTCACCACCCTTCTCCAAGTTCATTTCTTCTTCCACTTCTTCTTCCTTTGTTCTTACCATTCTAAAATAATAACTCCAGTATCTCACATATACTGTGATGTTATTATAAATATGGTACAACCATATTCAGTATTCTATCCACCCTTTGAATAACATGTCACCATACGTGCGTACGTACGGACTACCGTCTCCACGTCGTGGTGTAATTGTTATTCAATATAATATTATTTGGATGGGTATAATAATGATGTGTAACTCATGTAAATAATAAATATAACATGTTAATGATTCTGTATATATGATATACCATCCATTTATATATTATTTTAATATCAAATAATGATATTATCGCTCGTGCGTACGTACGGACTACCGTCTCCACGAACGCGATGAGATTCATTCTCCATCGTATCCATTCAAGTATAATTATCATTTGATGATTTAAAAATGATGTTTAAGGACTTGATATCATTCTGGATATGAATAATATACAACCTATCATTTACAAAAAGGTCTTACGTAACAAAACATATAAAATAAAACAAGTAAGTTAACACCCGAAACAATGATAATACTAAGATATTATTATAAATCGATATTAAAAGATCATATATGATATCATATTAATGTATATGATTCTTATATAATTTAGTAACAATTATTTCACCATTATACAGGAGGTTAACCTACCCCAACCAAGGAAAAAGTACAAGGTAAGGGTTATTTCACAATCTCTTCATTATCCGAGGTTGTTTATACGTAATAATCTACTGGGATATCTTTATCATCCACATCCATGTTTCTTAAAAATGTATTTCAAAACATTTTTACTATTTACAAGAATATGGGTTAAATTCATTTATACCCTTGTGTGACTTTTTATAAGAGGTTTATAAAGGAATCTTTCCGTCGTTTTCAAAACAAGGTCCTTTTTAACCTTTTCGACAGAATTGAGGTAAGAATGTTTTTTTTAACTTATACGGCGGGTGCGGTTATTTTACGCCGTTATAAAATCTTCAAAGCTTTACTTACAAGCTTATAAGAATATTTTCAAAGAAAATGTTTTATTTTATATGGCTCTTAAATGATTTCAAAAATAGAAAGAGATATTTCTCTAAAAAGTGTTTTGATTTCATCTATGTCAACATCCTTTAATGGATTTTACGCTTATTTGAAGTTGATTTATTATAATACAAAACTTCTATATTGTATTGAAGGTTTTGTGATATGTTTGACTGTGGATGTGCTATTTTATACCATTCATAGTTTATGGTGAAACTATTGACATTTCGTATGCTATTTTTAATCCGAATGTTTATGTTATATTTCAAACTTTTCTTCAGATGAATGTGCTAAACAAGTATGTTCCGGGTTGGGGACCGGTAAAAGTAAGCCCTCCAGGTTGGGGACTGGTAAAAGTAAGCCCTCCAGGTTGGGGACTGGTTAAAGTAAGCCCTCCAGGTTAGGGACTGGTAAAAGTATGCCCTCCGGGTTGGTGTCCGGTTATTAGAGGCACTCCGGGTTGGTGTCCGGTTATTAGAGGCACTCCGGGTTGGTGTCCGGTTATTAGAGGCACTCCGGGTTGGGTTCCGGTTAGAAGTAACCCCTAGGTCTTGGGATGAGGCCTAGACAAAGAAATTAACGTTTATCATTATGCATTCCAACATTATGAAAGTGGTTATTGATTTTTGCATGTGATTATTCGATTAGTAGAATATCCATGTGAATAAGTAAATGGCATTATTTCATTTTATTTATGTCGTACCATATTGAAAGTTCATGTTTGAAAGGCTTTTGTTTTATTTATACATTGCCTTAAATGTTTATGCTTATTTTTGAATGTTCCGCTATATTGTTATCCTTACTGGGCATTTGAGCTCACCCCTTTTCTATGTTTTATTTTTCCCAGGAAGTGAAGAAGTAAATTATGAATGACCTGCAGGGATATTATATGGGGATATGAGTGTGGATTATGGAGACATTATGTTGTTGTAGTAGTTTTTCATTTTATTATGTAATGTAAAACTTATGAATATATCTAGTATTTCCAAGGCTACTAAACCAATCGGTCTTTCGAGATTTGATCTTTCTTGTGATCATACCAATGTTATGTAATAATGCACCGACTCTGGGTAACTGGGGTCGGGGCGTTACACTTAAATAAGTTATCCTAATTTTTATTCATGATATATTCTTTGGATATTGTTTATGTTGGGTTGATCCAATTATATCCCATGATAAGTCAGGTTGAGAGCATTATAGCTCAATATATGATGGGTTGAGCCCCATTATTTCTCAGGATATAATGGGTTGGTCCTGTTATAGTTCTAGATATGACGGGGTAATGCAATGAATCAGGTACTCTTGATATGGAAGTATATAAAAAGGTTATTCCATTTTAAGGGGTAATGTATGTGTGATATGGTAAATATGTCCCAAGGTAACTTCACGATGTTCTTATGCACGCTAATGTGATTTTGATAAATGGGATTTAATAGTTTTTATGTTATCACTTGATTGACGATTTCATTAATTATATTAATTACTGAGCTTTATTATTCCAATCATAATATTTTTATTTTTTTCATAGATAATAAATATGTTCAATAGAAATATGAAATTCAAGGTAAATATTATGAATATTTTTTAAAGAATACATGTTTTATTTTTTTAATGTATTGTTTTTTAAAAGAAATTGGTACTATTTTATTAGTATCCACTCTATGTAAAAATGGGATGTTATGTATCTATTATGTTCTAATTGCTTAATATCTAAACCTGAATTGATCCTCAATGTGAAAATATTAAATTGTTGGTAGAAACTCAGGATTATGTAATGTTTTAAAGATGGGTACTTGTTTTTTAGGATTATGGTAATAGAATAGCATAAATGTTTTTTTACTTTATGGTTAATTTATAATGTTATAGAATTTAAAGAATATAATATTTATTCAACTGAGAGATGTCTGTTTATAATGGGTTTCTACTGAAGAAATGATGATGTTAAATTAGGAAGACATCAAGAGGCTGATATCTATTCAAATCTACAGATTGGAATGGTCGGAATTACAAACAAGTAGTTTGTGATAGTAATGGCACAATTGAAGTGGGTGATAAAAGATGGTGTTGTTCATTCTAGAGAATAACCTGATCTACCACAAAGGAACATGTATTTTGTGGAGCATTTCATGAGGAAACATTCCTCATCATTCAGTGGGTCATATGAATTGGTGATAGGTGAATGATGGATCAATGCTCTGGAAAATATATTTGATTTCATGGGACATTTAAAGCATCAAAAGGTAACCATTTCCATTTATCATTTTGAATATGATTATTATTGATGGTGCTATTGGGTTATGAATATTATACAGAATGAAGATCTTGATTCCATGTATTGAGAAAAATTAAAGGATATTTTCCTTGAAAATTATTTCCGAAACGTTCTTTGAATATAAGTAGAAAAACAATTTCTACACATGAGGGAAAAAGATGAAGATTCTATATCTGCATATGAAGAAAACCTCACATTATTGTCTTGGTTTGTGCCAGATTTTATTCATGAAAAATATATAAATAGTAATCGGTTTTACCCAGGATTAAAACTAGATTTATGAATAGTGTTGGCTGCATGAGAATTTAAAATATATGACAAAGTATTTTATAGTGAGGAAAAGGTTCAAATAGAGTATTCTAACACATATGTTCCTCATGAGGAAAAGAATAATAACTGTTCGGGTTGGAATGCTTTGGGGAGGAATCATCAATGAAATTTGGAGGTATGAAAATAAAATTCACTTATTGTGAAAAGTGTGGAAAAAATCACCCTAGATAATGTATTTTAAATTCTGCGATGTTTTATAAATGAAGGAATTTTGAACACATGGCTTGTGATTTCATGAAAATGTTCACATGAATGATGTGATGATGATAGTAAGCTTCTTTGACTATAAATAGTTGGGTCATTTTTTTAATGTGTGTCCAAAAATAGTCACTCTAGGGACAAATATAAAAGATTAGAAATAGAAGGGTGTGGAAAAACAATTACAACTGCATTAAAATATGTTGAGCCATCAAACGAAGTGGAATCAGATACATTTCGTTTTTTTCTACTGAATATTTGATTATGTTGTTTGATTCATGGTTTAAAATTTCCTTCATTTATATGAAATTTCTAGAAATTACAAATTCAACCTAATGAAATGAATCCATAAGTCATTGTAAAATCACCTACAAAATATATTGAGGAAAAAATATATTATTATAATATACCAATATTTTTGTCTATAAAAGAGTTTACCTAAAAACTTTTTTCCCTTTATTAGAGTTTTATGTTATTTTGGGTATATACTAGATTTCTATTTATTTTTCTAGGATTGACTATAGCGATAAATAGGTTTTTTAGAAAGAGTTTCAGTTTGTCAAAAAGAATGAAACCATACACTTAATAACATATAATGAATCCAATAACATTTTAAAAGATAGTAATGAATGTTATCTTCAGCATATTTTTGAAAATAAAGGAACTATTCAGATTAATGATTTTCTAGTTCTAAAAGAGTATCTTGATGTTCTTCTAATTTTTTTTCTTGTTGTTCTTCATGGTCGAGAGGTTGAGTTTACTATTGACATTGTTCTTGATGTTATGAAAATTTCTGAACCCCGTTATCAAATGGATAAAATGGGACTTTTGGAGTTTTAAAAGATGTTTTAGTAATTATTATAAAAAGGATTCATCCATCCTAGAACATCACTATATGGGGATCCTATCTTATTTCATAAAAATAAAATGGTTCAATGTGAATTTTAATTGATTATAGAGCCTTAAATAACATAATTGTTATAAAGAAGTATCATTTTCCTCATATCTGTGATTTATTTGATTAGCTCCAGGGGGCATAGTATTTTTGGAAGGATGAAAAAAGTATGGGGTACCGTTATTTGGAAGCAAAAGATGGAGACATTCTGATGACTATGTTTTATAATAGACATTTGAATAATCAATTTGTAATTATTCCATTTAGTTTAATTAGTTTTCCTGCTCTATTCATGTATCATATGAATATAATATTTCTAGAAATCATGGATATGTTATTGGTTTTGTTAATTGATAAAATTATGGTACATTCTAAAATCAAATTGGAGTAGGAAATAAATCAATGGGTTATTTAAACCATAAAAGAAAATAAATTGTATGGATAAATCAGCAAGTGTGAATTCTGGTTGAAAAAAATTCATTCATTTATAACATTATTTCTAAATATGGCATAACTATTTATCTTTCTAAAAAATATTTTTGATGAATGTCAAGACCCACAAATACAGATGAGATTCGTCATTTCCTTTGTTTGTCAGAATATTGCATGACGTTTTTTGAAAACATTTAATGGGTATCTATCCCACTGACTAAGGTAACTAGAAAATGTTTTATATTTATTTGGACAAAATAATTTTATGATTTTTTTCATATATTGAAAATAATAATGATGAATAGACCATTTTTGGACCTAGCTTACAGAGATGGTGAATTTTTCATCTATAGTGATGATTTGTTGAAAGGACATGGTTCTGTCCTAATGAAAAATGATCAGGTAATTTCTTATGGCTCATGATAGTTAATCCCTCACAAGTTAAATTACCCTATAGGTGATTTAGAATTAGTTGTTATTGTAATTTCATTAAAAAAAATTGGAATCATTTTTATGGAGTAAAATTAAAAATATATACTTACCACATTAGTTTGATTTATATATTTACTCAAAGGAAATATAACATGAGATAAAAATGATGGTTGGAATTAATAATGTATTATGATTGCATGATTTATTACCATCATAGAAAAGAAAACAATGTGGATGATTATTTGACTCATAAAAGTAATTTTACATTAACCATGTTTCATTATAAATAGCACCCCATGATAAATGATTTGTTATTTTTTTCTGGAAGTTGATGGTGTATAGAATTATTTTTTATTGACTTAGGTGTCAGTCTATTCCCCTCTATCAGACAAAACAAATCATGTTATGAAGGAAGACTATGATATGATGAAAAAGGTTGAATTGGTTCAAAAGGTAATATTTCCGAAGTTTAACATTGATAATGATTTTGTTTTGATGTTTGGGAAGAGTATATGTGTTCCTTTTGATTCACATCTAAAGAAATAATTGTTATGTGAATCTCATAGTTATCTGTTTTTATTTTATCCTAGTATAAAAAAGATTGAAATATGAATTCAAGTGTATTATTGGCGGGAAATAATGAAAATATATATTGGTTATTTTACTATGAAATGTTTTACTTCTCAATAGGTTAAAGTAGATGGGTTTTTACAAAATGGGATAATTTTTCATATTCTAGTGCCAAAGTGGAAATGGGGAAATACATCCATATACTTCATGTAGGTACTAATAAAGACATATCGATGTAACAGTGTGATTTGGGTTATTATTGACTGGCTGACTAAATCAACAAATTTCCTTCCAATTCAAGATCTTATGTATTTGGATCATCATTCTTGGTATAACCTCAAAAATAGTTTTAGGTTACATGGAGTTTCTCAATCCATTGTATCTAACTGATATCCAAGGTTCAATTATATCTTTTGGAAATTCATTCAGATATTGTTGGGAACTGAATTAAATTACTGTACTGCTTTTCATCCACAATAAGATGAATAAACAGAGTAGAGAATTTAGACCAGGGACGATTTTCATTAGGATTTTTCAATGGATTGCTAGTGATGTTGGTCTCAATATTATTCTTGCTGTGTTTTATTATAATTAATGTTTTTATTCTAGTATACAGATGGAAAATCCTGATGAATTATATTAGAAATGGGGTTGAACTCTATAATTTTGGGATGATGTCTGGGAAAGGAAGTTTATGGGGACAAATATATTTTGAGGAAGTGGTTTAGAAAGTGAAGATGATCCAACATCAGATAAGGATAGCTCATAGCCCATAGAAAAATTATATATACAATAGGGGTATGGTATTTTCTTCCAAAGTATGTAATCATGATTTCCTTGAAATAACTCCTCATAAAAGTCTTATGCGTTTTGGTATGATAGGAAATATAATTCCATGATTCATCAATCATTTTGAAATCCTAATGACTCTTGGACCAATTCCCTACCATGTAGATTTTCCTCAGAGTTTATCTTAGGCACAAAATAATTTTCATGTTTTTATTTTGAGAAACTATATGGTAGATCCATCTCATGTATTGATCCCATGAGTGGTTCATTTGGAAGTGAATCTTTCTTATGAAGAGAAACCTAATTAGATTTCTAATCGCACATAGAAAGTGTTATGGAATAAGATAATTCACTGGGTTATGGTTTTATAGGAGAAACTACATGTTTGAAGAAGGAACATGGGAATAATAAAATTATTATGAGGTAAATGTATACTCACATGTTTAATAAGTGATTAAGAATTGTGAGGATGCAATTTCCCAAAGGTGGGGAGAATTTAATAACCCAAGTACTTAGAGAATAAATAGTTTTCATTTTGAAATTAATTAATTAAATCCATAATAAATGTATAATAAAATAAGTGCTATTTTAATGAATCAATCATAGAATAGTAACATGAACTTATGAATATTAATGTGACCCTTATGAATAGAATTTCATATAATATAGTAGTTACCACACCCAAGAAAGTATTAATAAAATTTATGCATTCTGTATGAAAAAATATGATATATTTATATCATGGAATGAGTAAATAAATGTTTTGAAAATGATATACTAAGTGTTATATTTTTTATAAAACATAAATATTTATTTACAATTTTATAACTAAGAAAATGATTTAAAATAAAATATATTTTTATAAAATATATTCATGAACTAATATTTGATTTTCATAAGACTGTGTTATAATTTTATGAGACCATATTTAATTTTTCAAAGTGTTGCAAAATCTGTTACAGTTTTAAAATTGATATTTTTTCTAACAAATTATGATTTTAATTAAAAGTTAATATTTCTCATTAATAGATTTTTTTTCAAAAATGATGTTTATTTTTGAATTTTATATGTTTGAAAACAGTTATAGTGAATTGTTTAAATATTTTCTAAAATACATGGTTTTTTATGAATGGTGAAATACGATAATTTATGATAAAATCTAAATACATGAAGTATTGAGTAATGCATTATGTTATGATAGGATAAGAACCCTTGGTTCCAAATCACATACACTAATTAATATTTTTGATCTAAAAAATAAGCACTATTTCTTTCCTTGAGAAAAAAATGTCAAATAATTATTAAAATAACAGAAAACCCTCATCTCTCCCACAACAAATACCACCCCTCACCCCTCTTAAAATTGCATATCTCAAGCTTTTAGACTTTACCAATTTCAACCCATTAATCTTCCCAAGCCTCATACCTGAAACCAAGATCTTCTGGTCTCACCATAAGTCCAAAAACATAGGCCTCAATGATGTTCTCAAGGAAGAGAATTCAAGAGGTAAAAATACTCTTTCATTATTCTTTTAATTTATTTTCAATTAGTTTCCTTTTTTTATACACTATTCACCTAAAATTGTACAATAGGCATGAAAACTCAATTATCTTATATATACTGAAATTTTTTCATGTTTACAGAAAAAACTGATCATTATACTTCTTCCCCTATGGATTTAATTTAAAAATAAAAACATCTTACCTGATTTGTCTATTTAAAAACATCATAGTTGACATGTTTTAAATTTTAATTACCTTATTTATTGATATTAATAAATACATTATAGAGGATTAAAAAGTTTTTAAAATTTATTATATAACCTCATTTATGTTTTGGAACAACATATATGCATAATATTGAATTATATAAATAAATTAGTTCGTGATGATCAAAGAACCACCAAAATTGTTTAAATGAATATAATTAATGTTTTATATAATGAATTATCCCCATATCATAAAATAAAATGATATATGGTATAACTTAATGTTCTAAAAACATTTAAACACCATTTAAACCCAATTCTATAGTTTCTCATCCTTTCAATAAGATAGTTCATAATGAACCAACCAAAGAAACCATGTAAAGAACGCACCTAAAATAATGTAAATAAAAAAATATTAGTAATAAATGGGTGTAATGTTTTATAAAATGATATCATGATGTATTATAAATATGAATATTGGTCTTTAATATAACAATAACACTATTTTAACTGTTATAAAGGAGTTTTGGAAGTGTTTATTGTAAGGAAAACCAGAGGTAATGGAATTATAATCCCAATTACTATTCTTTGAGTTAACCTTATAATTCATTTGTTTTGTCATAATATTTTTAATTTTAAAATTAATTGTTATTATATTTTGTTTCATAATATAGATTTATAGTGAATATACATATTCCTATAATTTTAGTAATTATTTTTTCAATGATATGGTATTTGTAAAGGAATTTCCTTTTAAAATATTCTTAAAAGTAACCTTTTAAAAAGTCAATAATATTGTTCTTTTCATATAGAATGGATGATATTTATTGATATTAGGATTCATTATTACTATTATTTTTCAATCATGTGATTTCATAGTTATTTTAATATCATATTATTTCATTATTTTGTGCATGTTTTATATATTTCAAAAAGTTATTTTTACGAAAGAATGATATTCTGATGTGTGAATGTGTATAGTCAAGGTTTTAAATGAGTTATTTAATGTTTTATTGATTAAATTTTCCTTTTGCAATGTTTATGATGGTTATAGCCTAATATAGCTCAAGATATGTTGGCTTGATCCAATTTTATCTCATGATATGCTGGTTTTAACCCCATTATAGCTCATGATATGTTGATTTGAGCCCATTATAGCCCTATATTAGCTGATTGCGCCCCATTACCAATCTTTAATGCATTGGGTACTCAAAAGATGGATTTTTGATGAAATGATATTCCATTTTAAGGGTTAATGTAATTTTTATATGGTAAATATTTACCATGTAAACTTAATTATGTTTCAATTAATGATAATGTGTTTGTATGAAATGGATTTTAATGGTTTTTATCTTATCACTAGATTAATGTTTTAATTCGTTATATCCATCATTGAGATTATTTTCTAATATTAAATTTTTTAATGTTTTTCTTATGTTATATTGATTTGGAATAGAAATAAATAAGTAAAGTTAAATGTAATGAACATTTGTTAATGAAAACATGTTTTTAAAAGGTATATATTTTGGAAGAAATGGATATTGTTTAAGTAGTATCCAGTTTGTGTAAATAAAGGAATTATTGTGTGTATTATGTCATAATTCTTTAAATATCTAAACAAAAGAATATCCTTAATATGGAAAAAGTATTATTTTACTAAAACTCAAAATTATCACATTATTAAAGAAGTGTCCTTATAATCCCAGTGAATTGATGGGAATTCATGATCTTTAAAATGATTAATGGATTGGTATCAAAGTACTTTCATATAAATAGAGGTACTAAAATTCTATTTTCAACCCACAACCATGATGGTATAACATATTCAATGAGTCTTCTATTTATATTTTTATCAAATTTGAATAACTTGATCCATCCCTCATTTTAACTATATTCAAGCATATTTTTCTGTGTTTCCTTATAATCTTCCCTAACTCAGGATCAATATTTAAAATTGTTTTATAATTTTCCATGACATTAATATAAATATAAAAATTATTAATCCTCAAGTAACAACATGTTGAAACCAAGAATATATATAGATAAGAATATAATGGAAATGAAATATGATTTCCCATAATACATCAATCATAGGGTTTTACTAAGTTTAAAATACCTTAAAAATGATGTTAAAATCATTGATCACCCACAATATGTCTTTAATTCCTAGGAGGTATTAAATTTATAATTTATATATACTCTTACTAATGGAAACCGTTTAAAGAGGAGAACATGTTCAATCTGAGTTCAATTTCAAAGAGACATGGATAAGAGGTTTGAAAACCCAAGTTCTAAAGTCAAGATAAACTATTTAAGTAATTTAATAGTAATATAATACTAATTGAAATAAACTGTGAATGAAGAGATCATACTAGGTTCTAATAAATATTAATTCAATATATAATTAAAATTCATGTTTTCTTAAAAAGTGTTTATGTTTTCATTATAATTGGATATTAGAAATTCATATTTATTAAATATATTTTTTATTAAATGAAATTGCCTTTTCTTCTAATAGAGTACTTGAGTTCATTAATTGACTATATAATCCGATAATATGTTTCAAAATTTTACATAGAATCCCATATAGTCAAGAAAGAAAATAATAACTACCTATGCATTGAATGTAAATTTATCAATAAATATAATCCAATATCACATTAATAGAAATGAAGTTGTGTAGAATAAATAATGATTTGATAATCTAGAATGAAAAAAATTGGATTACTTTATTGAATCACCCATCATTAAAAAATCAATCATAAGAATGTTAACCAAAAAATGTATTTCACATGATCTGAAAAATTTATCCACTTTATAAAGCACAGATAAAAATGAAAAACATAAATCCAAAATGTAACAAAAACAACAAGCCCTTATAACCTCAATTAAATGTTTTCCTCATGTTGGTGATGTGATCATTTTCAAAATTCCAAGAATAGGAACTCCTTTATATGAATTAATATATATTATATTGGAAACAACATTCTATGTACTCATACATTTTGTCTTTTTTTAATGGAGGACAAATGGTATTCAAAATATTCTTAATAATTTTTCAATGTTTCACCACATGTGACACTTAAAGGATTGGATTGAGCCTACATTTACATGAGATTTTATAACATTAAATTTACTATATTAGTACTATGAAACTATAACACTATTAGTCACATCACAGAAGGGATGACGAAGGTGAATGAAAAAATTACATCATATTATTATGTAATGAAACTACCACACAATATAATAAAATGACACCAACGTCTTATAAATATATTCACATTCCTTAAAAACTGAACCATATCCCAATTTAATCATAAGGAAGGCTCAAAATATATTAAATAAATATTATGTGAATAGTTAATGTTCACTATTTTTCATCCCACAATATTCAATATTCATTACAACCATATAGTGATGGGATAGATCAAACCATAATCAGCATTTCCCAATACCCAATAATATCATACGTCTATTATAAATCATTTTAATATTTTTTTGAACAAATATATTTTCAATTTCTCAATGATAAGACATCAGTTGTGATGTAATCCTCACATATCCTCAACTGTGTGTTAAAAGTTAAAAAAATCACTGTAAAACCCTCCATGTTAATCAATTATGATATTTATTATTTTTAAGTGGCCATGAAATGAGGGGAGTTCATGTTATGGAATTAAATTCTATTGCTCACTATCTCTTCTAACATTCCTTTGTTATGGTTCAACAAAACATTTCATGTTAAAGTTTTATTTAACCAGAATCAATTTATATGCCTTGATTTGTTTATTTTTTTATATATTTGTTCTCTTATCAAGGTTTGTGCATAATATTAATGGGTTTTATGAAATTATTTTTTATTTATTCTACTTCAATCATTCACAAATCTTCATGGTATGACGCCACTACAATTATGCCATGTTTCCCATCTTCAACCTTTTAAATTTCCAAAACCACTCTAATAATTTCTCAATTCTCATTAAATATATAAAATATTAAAATTACCCTAAAATAGGATACATTAACTAATTTATCAATAAAAATAACAAATAAAAATTCTATATAATTTTTTTTATCAACTTGTGTTTTCTTATATTAAGATACTAACTTAGCATCAAATTTGTTATAAGGTAATTAAAATTATGTTTTTTTGAAATTTTTGGAATATTTATAAATAAAATAAATGGATAAAATATAATGAAATAACTATTTATGTTTGTAATAATATTACGAACACACCACTCTATATATAAAAAATTCATATATGTGTTGAGAATGGTATATTATAACATTACTTATAATGAAGTAAATCTATATTTCATTTCATTGTTATAAAATTATATAATTTTTATTATTTCATATCAAATAACAATTCATTTTATTTTAAATACCTAATTTCACTTCTAATTGAAAACCAATCTTAAAATAAGATTATTTAACTTACATTTCATATTCCCCTTTTTAATTTTCTCTCAAACCATGGGGGTGTTCTAGTCCCACTATACCTATTTTTTAAAGATTTTATACACTTAACAATGAGGGAAACCTCAAGGAAGATGTAATATCCTAGTCACGTTGTATTTTGTTTTATTTAATATAAATAATTTCATTTTATTATTTAGAAACTATATAAACATAATAAAAAGGTTATATGTTTTTTTATTAAAAGTTAATATTTACTTTAAATACTGAATTTTCACTATCACTTGGATATTTTAGTACTTCCATACATGGTAATGTTTTACCACCTAAAAGAAAATTATATTTCTCAAATTTTCATCACATTTATGTATAGTTATTATAATATTAATATTATATAAATATTTTATTTTAATATTACTAATATTATCAAATGATGTAATTTAAATTTATATAAAATTTTTAAAATAAATTTTGTGGCTGGTTAAATGGGATAGAATCATTAAATGCAAGATAATATTTTTTTATAATATTATTCAATCCTTAAAAACGGATTTATAATTTAAATTTATAATTAGTGAGACTATCTTGTAACTAGACTGTTGAAAAATATATATATGATAAATATACAAAATTAAAAAACAAAGGAACCCAAAAACATTCCATATAAAATCCCCTGAATGAATAATAACTACAATTAATGAATAATAATAAAATAATAATATTAATAAATGACCAAAAATAAGATAAATAAATATAAAAATTTTTCTCTAATATTTTTTTAAAAATAAACACTTTCCAAAAGGGGATGTTAGAGTCTGCCAAGCTAATGGGAGTTCATGCAAGGGAAATGTTTATACATGTTATATATTTTGGATTGAACATATAAATTATTCATATATAAATTTATTTTCTATTTTATATTCTATCATTTAGAAGTATATTATTATATTTTAATTTTATATTCAGATATATATACCATTTTTTAGTATCATCATTTTATTGATGATGAATATTTATTGGAACTTCTCTCCCCTTCTATATGAATTCCTCTCTCTTTAATTATATTATGTCAATGTATTTTCATGTAATTTTTAATTAAATTATAATATTAAATTTCTTGTTTTTTTAAAATATATATTTATATCACATATTAGACACCTTTATTTACCATCATAAATTAAAAAAAAATTCATCATTTCTTCTCAATTCTTCCCTGAAAATTTTATTAATTAAATTTTTGAGAACATTTAAATTATTGGTTTTATCACACTTATAATATATATACTTATATGTTTTACTAGACTTTATTTAATGTCTCTTCACTATATTTTCATTAAAAATATCTCTTTTTCATTAATATATTCATTGATTGGACTTATTTTATCTTTCATGAGACCGCTATGAAACTTAATCCTCATTAATCATGTAATATATGTGTTAATATTAATAATTTATATAAATTTTCTTGTATAATGTCCCTTTTATGAATAACTAAATATTTTGAAGTGATTATATTATAAATTTTTGACCAAAAAATATACACCCTTTTTTTGGATCATATGAAACTTATATCACCTGGGATGTTATGCATCTGAAATTTTCAGAGAGCAAAAAACCTACATTACTTTATCTTGGATGAGACGCTTGACTAATTATTTTGTTGTTTTTTATAATTAACTTACCACATTTATATTATATGATAATCTATTGTTATATGTTAAAATTTATTATGATGATCCATGTTTTCTTTAAACATTAGGTGAGTTCCCTCTCATTTTTTTTCTATTTCATATACCAACACTAAAATTTTAGCATATAAATATTTTTGATATATTTCCCTAGAAAATATGATGTATTAAAAATAATATGAATTTTATATACAAGTTATATAATTATAATTTTTGTAATGACAAAGATTTTGCATGAATTATTTTTGGATATTTTATGTATAGTTTTTGAGACCAGGAACTGAGACGTTATGAAATCTAGTTGTCTGGTGTGGAATGTATAAATTTTTGACTGGTATTAAATATATTAAACATAATATGCATGCAGTTTTCATGAAAAAATTGAATAAATTCTTAATGGGGAAAAAAATAAAAAATATGAGGGCATTATAGAATTCTAAATGAAGGTTCTACCCTTGGCATGACATAACCTTAGTAAGTGGTGGTTATTTGTGGAAAATCCATCAAATACATGAAATGAATAAAATAAATAATTTTTTTCTGATGTAGGGACATAAAAATCTAGCTCTCTTATTTATATACAATATTATGTAAAAATTTTAGGGTTAGCCACATAACCCTACAAATAATTGGAGATCCTTTGGAGTGTTTGGAATGAAACATCCATGGAGGATGACAAAAAAAATCCATCTTCGACAACCAGAACATGATAGAATCAAAGGATCTCACAAAAAACTACAAAACCAAATCATTATTCATTAGTGACTCACCTAAATTGAGGAAGGGTAGTTGTTTCAATTGGATTTATTCGTCATTCAGTATTATATGGACAACATAGAATAATTGAACAAAGGATTTATCCATGAATCATATGTATTTGTGTGATGGATTTAATATGTTGTGATTTTTGATAAGTACTTTAATTTATTAATTTATTAATTTTTATTCTCACAACAATGTATTAGGATAAAAAATATCATCAATCATGGTTCAGTCCTCTCTTTTGTTCTTGTTCTTTTCACCCTGGGTAATTGTTTCACCATTTTCATTCTTCACTATAGCCCAAGGTTCGATATATCAGGATCAATAGATCATTTCACACCCATTTATTGGTTAATTGATCAGATATCATTGATAAGGGATCGATCGAAAAAAATGGTGGTTTGGCGATAGAGATGATAGCTAATCAGATGACGTAGGAAACCAGTTTAAGTGTTCTTCAGCACACAACAAAGAACAATGACTATCCTATATTACCAGAATATCTAAGGAGAGAATCTTGTTTATTTGGTGATGGAATTACTTTATGAGGATTTATATTTTTTTTTCAGAAAAGAGATCACTGGGTTTAAGCAAAGAGTAACATATAGGATGTGTAGAGCCTAATCTAAATTTCTAAAAAAACATTACATGAAATGTAAAATAAATCTACATGTCGTGTGCCCCCCACTGTGGTGGATAAGGCTTCAAGAGAGACATTAGTATTAGATACGGTCTAACCCCTATCACAAGAGGTGTGGTCCCACCACAAAGACATATTATGTAACTCATTGGGTACATGAAAATGGATTATAGTACATAGGTTGGAACATGTTGTGTAATCCCCCATAAATACAGAACCCATACTCGGTACACGGGCCATGTACCCATACATAGGAACATGTACACGAGCTGAATCCATGTGCTGGGGGATGGGAAGACTACATGAGTAGCCAGCAAGACATGTACTTATACATGGACATGGGAAAGAGACACAAGCTGTTTACATGGGCATCATACGGGGTTATGGGACACCACGTGTGATCCAAAGTGCTTACCTTGTAATTTATTATACATGTTTTATATCCCATATACTCTGTATCCTAGAAAGTATTCATTAGGGTGTGTTCCCCTTATTATTTATCTAAGGGTAGGTATGGAGTCATCTGCTACTCCCAATACTACGATCCCTTCAGCAGGAATTCATATATAGAGTAGTTGGAATCCCTCCCCGAGTCCAAGAGTGAGACCCTCTATTCATATTCATACCATAGGTGGAGTACATTGTATATTTGTGACCAACACACTGTGGGTTATGATCCTTTACTTAGTGGAATAATCCATATAGAATTTTTGGCATCACCCTACGGCCTTTAGAGTGATCATCATCTGTGTGTCATATTCTCTTCAGACATTCGATGTATACTTATTATGATCAGAATCAATGAGAAATAACTCTCAAATAGATGTCATTAGTGATATCAGAATCATGTGTTTTTTGTCTCATATGAATGATTTGTGGAATCTATGAGCTGGAATCCTTGGATGGTATACAATGGTTGTGGGTTACATTTAGACTATGTATCCTTGTTGGGTATATTTGGATATTAAAATTATATGTGTTGTAGACATATACCTATGTTTTGATTAATGTATTTACTATATTATATGATTTATGTTTTCAAGGATTCCTACTGATTATTTTTACACTCACCCCTACACCGTATTTTCCCGCCATGTCATGTCTCATGTAAATGATTATTCTTTTGATGGAGTACATGACAGACCAAGACTAGATGGTTCTTAGTGAGTCCAAAAATAATGAGGTGTATTTCTACATATTTTTTATTGTGGTCCCTTGTATTATCCCTTGATGGTGGAGTTATACTTTATAATAATTGCGGTGGGATTGTACTTGGCCATGTTTACTTTACTTTACTTCTTATCATACTCTGGTTATGTGATTTAGATGTATGAATATATAATTGTTTATTTTTTTTACATTTAATCATTTTATAGGCTTTCATATGTGTGTATGTGTAGTAGTACATACTATAAGGCCTCCCATGTTACTGATATTCCTTTTCTATGCTAGTCTTATGCTCCTGGCCTATTAAATAAGGGTTCGGGATTTCACTAAATGGGCCCCACAGGGATGCGTCATGATAGAGTTGAATCAAAGCATTAAATTTAAACATTGGACACATAGTCTGTGAGACTAGTCTGGGGAAACATTTTTATGTGTTTCAAGTTCATCTTTAAGGAGAGTAAATTTAGGCTTGGGGTGGATAATGATGTATCCAAACACCAAGACTTTGATGAAATTCTTTTTGACTCATTAAATGAGAACACTAGTCTCAGGTCAAACAATTGTACCTGCATCATATAAGAAGGATTTTTGGTTTCAATGTCCTTCTTTAGTCATCTCTCAAGATGAACTCATTGATTATGGAACATACTCATCATTTTAGGAGGCCTCCATAACATATTCCTCCTAGGATATAACATTTTGATCATGAGGATGATCGCCTCATTTACGAGGTGTTGACATAGGAACAAGTTCCCGAGGTGTTTCCTCCAGGTGGTGCACCAGCTATACCACCACCCTAAGAGAAACCCATGGTAACTACAGTACCTATGGACGTGGTGTGCAAGCTAAACACACTTCCTGAGTTTCATTGAGAAAGGCAACTCAGGTTCTTAGGTGAGCGCAACCCATATACTGCTGAGGAATGACTTGGGAAGGTGACCTATATTTTCTTTCTGGCCGGGACACCGTCAGATTAGATGGTGGTTCTTGAGATGAGCATTCTTCGTGGATCTGTAGTGCGATGGTGAGGGTTAGTGACCCAGTCTGATGGAGAGGGAACTCTATAATGGTTATAGTTTTATATACTTTTCAGAGAGTATTTCTCACTAACTTTTCGGAGGGATGAGTCTATCGAGGAGTATCTGCAACTCCACAAGGAATGCAATATAGTATATGAATATTCATCTAGGATTACCAACCACTCCATGTACTAAATGGAAATGGTTATTAATCAGTTATTCAGGTCTCAGATCATGGAGCATGTCTTGTGTAGAGGCATTTGAGCCAGTATTATTTCTCTATGAATTCAAACCAAGGTTGTGGTGTTAGAGTGAGCATTACTTTTAGAACAATTCTTGGCAGGGTAGATACACCTAGTGGTTGTCAGTAGGGTTAAATAAAGAGTAGAGAAATTTGTATTAGGGATCCTACATTAGTCATATAGACCTAGAAATGATGTAAATTTCTGAAGGATGTCCCATTATGTAAGTTCTATAGTTCCAGGATCATAGGGTGTGTCTATTCTGACCATGTAGAGGTGGTACGACTTATGTGACTGTAGTGGACAACATTCTTGAGATTTTCCAACCCATTTTATACCTGAGAGAGAAAACATAGATGGGCCGTTGAGGCAGAGGAAATGGCTAGATAAGACATGTTCTGAGGGTGGAGTATATAGAAAAGGTCTTGAGAGACTATCATGAGGTGCTCAATGATTTCACTTGTTACCACTAACTCCCCTAGGTGGACCATGCAAGACTGAGTGAGAAAGAGGACATGGTTAAGGATAGTTGTAGGTGGTTAATGGTAATAGCACAATTCTCCAGGAATGAATCATGGTACAATATGTGTCTTTTGTACATTATTTTTAGTACCAATACAAACATCTCATACTTATTCCTTTTTTCCAAATACATTGTTTGAGACATAGTTATTCCAGTTGAGCCCTTCTATTGACCATTACATTTATATACTCATATTGGAGAAGACTTAAGGATATCACAATTGTGGAAACAATGTGACATGACTCTGGGAGGTGAGAGTTTGTATTGAAATATATTTGTTGCAACATCAGGATATTAGGACGTCATTCTTGGTATGGACTAGTTAATTACAATTCATGACTATATTAACTAGTTTAGGAAAAGGATACAGTGTGTCCAAAGTGAGGGAACATGGTTTGCCTCTATCAATGAAAAAGGAAAACTAGAAAACACAAGATGGAATCATGCATAAGAGGATGTAGCTGATTACTCATCAGTTGGATAACTTGACTCTTTGTTACTAGTTTCCTATAGTGCTAGTTGAGTATGAGGAGGTCTTCCAGGAGGATGTTCCACATTTACCGTCCCAAGGACTGATAAACATATCCATTCATCTACTAACAGGGATGACCCTAATATTTTCACCAGCATATCGAATGGCTATCAAAAGGATTCCTTAGATTACGATTTAGGAATAGATTTTTTGGACACAACGTTTCACCTTAGGTAGAAACAATTTTGTTTTCCAAGAAGGTAGACCAGAGAATGACGTTTTTTATGGACTATTGGTGCATGAACTATGTGACTATAAAGAAAAAGTATTCACTACCTAGGATCAATGATCTCTTCAATTATTTGATATGGGATCGATGGTTCTTGAATGTTGACCATGTTTCAAGATACCAATAGATGTGTGTACGTGATGAGGATATACCAAAGATGACATTCAAATTTCGGTATAGTCATTGTGATTACATAGTGTTGCCATTTGGTGTGATGAATGATTTAGTAGTGTTCATGGGAATTATAAACCGAATATGTCAGCGTTTCCTAAAGCAGTTCATGGTACTCTAAATTGATGATATCCTTTTAAACTATGCATCCGAGGATATGTACATTTGATATCTATTAATGGTTTTGGACGTAATCTATGGGAACCATCTTTATGAAAGGGTCTCGATGTTCTAATTTTGGATTCATGTAATGGAATTTATTGGACATGTTTTCTCACTAGATGGAGTGGAATGGGACCTAGCCAAGGTTATGATCATGTTATCTTAGGAACCGCCAAAAATCATGATTGAGGTGTGGTGATTCCTTGGGATTTTAGGGTATTACCATACATTCATACATAATTTATCTTGAGTATCATCACCCATGACAACTTTTATTAGAATTGAGAGTCCATTAATATGGACATGGAGGTCCTAGAAAGCTTTTCACCTATTGAGGAAGAGATTTAAAAGAGCACCCATCTGGATATTTCCGGTGGAGGGTGTCGAGTACGTAGTGTTCTTTGATTCATCTAGAACTAAACATTGTTGTGTTATATGGTAGAGGCAAGTAGTGATAGCATATGGTTCACATCAATTGATAACGCATTATCATAAATATAAAACCCACAATATCATGTTAGAGGTGGTAGTCATTGTATTAAAGATACAGTGACACCACCTGATTTGATTGAGATTTATCTTCTACTCTAATAATAAAATTATTAGGGCCATATTCTCTTAGAAGGGTCATAACATGAGACACATTCGGTGGCTAGCGATCCACCATGATTTTAACTTTGAGACTCTCTATACTTTGGGGAAGGGAAACGAGGTAGAAGATGATCTAAATAGAATATATTATATGCTGTCAATAAGTGATGAATCAAAGAAGTTTGCCTCATTTTAATTATCCTTTATAGATACATATATTGCATTATACATCCACTTGATTAGTTTATTCCCACCTCTTTTATTGTGATTCGGAGAGGCACAACTTGGGGATATCAAAAGTGAGACTCTACACAATCAGATATCGACTGTACAAGATCTCGATGGATTTTATAATGGATAGGAGAACATCCTTGTTCTCCTAGGACACATAATGGTACCAATGAAATTATAAGAGGAGGTTCTGTGAGGTTTTCATACATCTCCTTTAGTGGTATTTCATGGAGTGAAAAATATGTATTGGGATCTCCGACGTAAGTTTCAGTGGAAATGGATAAAAAAATAGTTTCAAAGTTTCTCTCTCAATGCCATACATGTCCGCAAGTGGATTATGAAACCATGTTCCAATGAGATTAGCTCAACACCTTGAGGTTCCATAATAGATGTTGGATGGGATATCCATAGACTTCATGACACATTTTTCACATATGGAAAGGGGACACAATGTTAGCTGGGTGATTTTAGAATGACTCCTCATATTGTCCCACTTATTATCAATTTGGGAGAAGGGTTCAGTATAGGTATTGGGATGCCTCTATGTATAGTAGATGGTATAACTCCATAGAGTTCCATCGACCATCATTTATTAACATAATTCACACTTTACATCATGGTGGTGGAAGATATTGTAGGAAGGTTTTGGGACTAAGTTACACTTGAGAAAAGTGTTCCATGCCAAAAATGATGGCCATACTGAGAAGACTATTCAGGTTTCGGTGGACATTCTACAAGATTTAATTTTGAAATTTGGCTATATTTGGAAGTATCACATACAACTGGTGCATTTTGTGTACAAAAATATTTACTATTACACCATCAATATGGGACCACATGGAGATTTTCAAGGGAGACCTTTAGGGTCACCACATTCTTAGACTGACCGAGGAGATTCAAGAACACATGGACCCAATGTTATTTTGAGAAACTATTGAGAAGGTTCATATCTTCCAAAAGTGGTTGAAGAATGGAAAAGGCTGATAAAGGTCATAGGCTGATAGATGATGGAGGTCATTGATGTTTTTTGGGAAATAGAACATGTGTTATAATGGGTTTCACATCGATATGTGTTATAGAGATTTTGATTGGGCATCAAGTTATAATTGGGATTCATTAGTCCCTTCCAGATACTATGTATAGTTAGAAGGGTGGTGTACCACAACGCTCCACCTCCACTGTAAAATTTACAACATGACAGCTTTGACATCTCATAGATGAGGAGGTATGGGTATGACCCATCACACCTTATCAAATTTGGTGAGATGGATATTGGGAATAGAAATAATTTTTCTATATACTCAGTACTGATCAAGGACCTCTAGGAAGATGATTTGTGGGTGACCTATTCTTATAGAGTGTGTCTAGTGGAAGCATGGGAATCTTTTGGAGAGAACATGGGAGCAGGAGACTCATATTCATGCTCTGTACTCATTTGTTTTTGAGTATAAATTTTTTTTTGAATTTTAAGGATGTAAAGACCAATAGAATGAAGAACATAATGGCTTAGATTTTTTATGTATTAGTTTTCGATATTGTATAGATTATTTTTGAGACTAGGAGCTGAGATGATGTGTGATTTTGAGGCCTAGTGTGATCAGAATAAATGTTTGAAATATATTAACTATATTAAATATCACATTCAAGTAGTTTTACTAAAAAATGGAATAACATTAAATTGGTTTTTTGGAATAGAAATTTGAGGGAACCATTGAGTTCACAATGAAGGTTTTACCCTAGATGCGATATAACTTTAGTTAGTGTGGTTATATTGTGGAAAATCCATCACATGAAAAAAAAGAATAAAATAATTAATTATATTAAATTATTTTTTTCATTAGGTAAATAAAACAATGACCTAATTATATAACTTTAGATACATGCTTAGGTTAAATTTACTGAGTAGACCACGTAACCATGAAAATAATCATAGAGCCTTTGGATATCATGCCACGAGATTGTATAGGTAGATGATGACTAGATAAAATATAGACGATCATAATAGGATGGAATCGAAGGATCTTATCAATGACTATAACACCACATCATTATTCATCAGTTATTTATCAAAATCATGATAGGGTAGTTTTTTACATTTTATTTTATCCCCGTTCATTAATAATACAATAAAAATGGATCAATTTATTAATGGAATGACCCATGGGACGTGCATATTTGTGTGAGGGGTTTATTTTGGGGTGATATTGGGAGAATTACTTTATATTTTTGATTTTTTTTCTGTTGGAAAAAAATCAATATCAACACAATCATCGATCAAGGTTTATCACTCTCTCTTTTTTTTTATTTTCTCAAAAGGTTCATTATTCACAACATGACTTCTTTGTTTGGACCACGATTCAATATACCCTGATCAATAGATCTTTGAGCACTTGCTTATTGGTGAAATGATCTGATATCATAGATTTGAGATCATAATGACACAATAGTTGTGCAATGACAGATATGACAGTGAATGGAGTGATTTAGGTACAAAATATTTTAGTTCTTCAACACACAATAAAGAATGATCATAATCAAATTATATGAGTGAGTCAAAGGCCTGAATCTTATTCATTTAGTTATGGAATGACTTGATGATACTAAATTTATGTTTTTATTATGGTGAAGTGATCACCATATCAATGAATGGAGAATCATTCAACACTCACAATTTTGGATCTGGATTTTTTTGAAAATCTATGTTACATGGTGTGTACATCGTATCTACATGCCTTATGAGAAAACTAGTGTGAAGGAGAGGTTTTCAAGAGAAACAAAAGTACCTGAAGACATGAAGAAACCTATCACATGGGATGTGATAATTCCCTATAGAATTATCTTTCACCTTAGTGGTTAAAAATACATGGGTGGGAGAATACAGGTTGGAGAACTCCGTGTACTCCCCAACACAGACAATGCCAAGATAGGGTACATACGATATGCCATGTAGTGGAACATTGGAACATGTGCACTTACTAAATATGTTTACTGAAAAATGGGTAGACTACATGGGTAGCATACTAGATGTTTAATTCTACACAGTATGGTTAGGATACATGGTCCATTTACATGGGAAAGACCCGAGGTCAAGGGACACATTATGTGACCCTTATTACATATCATGTTCTTTATTATAAGTGTCGTAGAGAACTTATCCTCCATATCTTTGAAAAGTTTTTTTATGGTGAATTCCCCTTATCATTTCTCTAAGGGTTGGTATGGAATTGTCTCCTACTCTTAGAACTAAGATCCCTTAAATATGAATTATTTTTTAGATTAATTGGAATTAGTCCGAGAGGCCAGGAGTGATCTTATCTATTCGTATTTATATCCTGGGTGGAGTTTAGGGTATCGTCATGACAAAAACTTTGTGGGAACCAATCTTATACCTTGTTGGACAATCCTAAATGTGTTATTAGTATTTCCCCAGGGAATTGGGAGTGATCCTCATCTTTTTATCGTATTATCATTAGACCTTATACGTGTACTTATAATTATGAGACCCAATAAACACTACCTCTTAGATGAACATCATTTTTTATATCAGACTAAGGAGTGTATTCTGTCGAATGAGTGGTTTGTTTAATCTATGTGCTGGAATCTAGGGATGGAATACTATGGTTGTGACTTACAAATAAATTGTGCGTCTTCATTGAGTATATCTATATATTCTTATTATATGTGTTTTAGAAATAAGATAGTGTAAATCATAATGTATTTATTTTTTAATATGGTTTTTTGTTTTAGGGAGAAATAGTAAGTATTGTTACACTCACCCCTTTTCAAGAATTTCCTACACGAGTCCTGTCATACAAATATGATCAACCATTTGATGGATTCCTAGAAACACTTGGGCCATACGGTGCTTAGTGCGACCAGAAAGAATATGTTATTTTCTTGTTGATTTTGGATAGAAGTCCCTATTACATGACTTTTATGTTTGAATTTTTCATCATACTCATTTTTGGTGGGATTTTATTTGACCCTATTTACTTTCCATCACTTCCCTTCATACTTCAGTAATGGTATTTAGATGTATTCATGATAGGTTGTTCAGTTATTTTTACATTTCATCACTGTATCAGCATTGATATTTGTGCATGTGTACAAGTACTTAGTCAAATGCCTAGTATTTTATTGATATGACTTTCCAAAAATATTTTGCATCCCCATGCTTATTACAGGAAGATGTGGGGAGTCATGTCAGGTTCCCTACTACGAAGGGTTGTGAAATTATTATTATATTTTATGGTTTTTATATGTGTGTATTTTTTTCATAATTACATGAGACACTAAAGATTATTAATTTTGGGATGTATAAAAAAATTAATTTTTATTGTTTTTTATGTCAAAATAATAGAAAATATCTTATGTGATTTATGGGATATCATATTTGGAATTATAGTATGGTTTAATTATTATCATGTGATTTATCTATAAAAAATACAAGTTATTAAAGAAAACACAGTTTGAACAAAATCCTATAAAACTTTAGTGTATATTAAACCAATGTAGCAATTATTCTAAATGATTAAGTTATTATCTGCTTATTTGATGAAATATACTATTCATTTTTCTTCAAAAACCATTTTTATTTTAGTATATTGATTGAATTAAAGGAAACAACGAAATTTTTTTGGATAATATAACAATTGCATAATAATTTTTCCTAGTGAGATGAGAAAATTGATGAAAATCACATGGTGGTTTTGAACCAAATTTCCCAGATTATAAAACATTCATTGAAAAAAATAGCGAATCTAGAATTTTTTAATAATGAGAAATTATCTATTGAATAATTTTTGAAAAAATGGCCACCTTCATTTATATGATCATCAAATCAAATAATTATAGGGAATTTGTTCAGCCTAATTGAAAATATATATTATAATATATATTACTCCAATCAAGAAAAAGATGTCTTCAATATATAATATTTATAAATGTAATTATATTAGTTTTGGATACTAATCATGACCTAATCCCCTCATATTAGACACATCTATAAAAATTTATAGTGGTGAAATTATTACATTCAAAGTATATTCTTTCCAAAAATTGAGATTTATTGTATGAATCATCTCATAAATTATGATCCAAATCCTTAATCAGAATTAAGTTATACATATTGTGTAATGAACCATCTTGATCTAACATAACACAACACCACATTCAACCTATAACTAATCCCTAAAAACATTCCCAATTTCCATGGTCGAGAAAAAAATTACAAGTGTATCATATAATCAAAACTTTGAAGGATTTTACACATGAAGTATAATAAAAATAAAAATAGATTCTTAAGGATTATTTGTAATAAATAATCAATATGCTATAAATGCCTCTAATAGATGTTTTTTTAAAGATAATATACCCTATAAAATGAATAATTGAATTAATAAAAAAGAAATAATCATCACACAAAGGCATTACAAAGAAAATAGAAAAAAATATATTCTATGATATAATATAAAAGTTGAAAAATGGAATGGGAAGAGTGGAGTGGTTGATATTTCATATATCTTGATGATCTAGAAGTCTAAAAAATACTTTATGACTACCTCCTTGTGACCCATGTTTACTAGAGAAACATTGCCATTATCAAATCAAGAATAAGAAGACTGACGGATACCCACAAAATAGGGTAAAACATTAATTCTACATACATTTATTGAGAATAAGTATATATACTCATGAGAGTGTGAATATATGGTAGGATTAAACTTATATTCATGGAAATTCATTATATAAGAAAAAATGTAGGTTGTAGTGTCAAAAAATTTAAAAATACCATTATCACCATAAAATAATGAGAAGAAATAATATTTCACTTTTAATTTCATAATCACTATTAATTTTAATATTATAACCAGTGGATATGTAATAAACATATAAGGATATATATGTGTTTACCTAGTAATAAAATGCATCAAAGCTTTAACAGTGGATGATTTATGTTAAAAATCCATTTTAAAATATCATCAACAATAAAAAGTGAATCATTATAAATATATAATTTTCATAAAATTAAAGTATATCAAAGAAAAATATTCCATAATATAGAACTACTATATTTTTGAAACATAAATGATAAAATATACACAATCAAAAATAAATAAAGTAGAATAAAAAACAATGAGTACTAGAGGACAATCCAAATACTCTTATAAAAAATATTTATTAATAAAATGTTCATATCACATTAACTCTTAATATTTAACCAAATGTTAAAGTATTTTTGAAAACCATGACTGTGGTATAGAATATATTCATCTAGAATGTCATTTACTAAACAAATCAAAAGTTACAATTTATACACCATGAGAAAATTTTATAGAAGCTTTAGTAACAAGCATATCTATCCCAAATATTGTCTTCAATAATAATTATTGGTATTAAGTCCCACCGAGAGTTTATTAAAAATACCATTTAAAATAAATTATATTCTTTATAAGGAAGCCTTTTGATATTAATTTTTAGAAAAATGGAAAATTACAAATAAAAAATATTTAACAATGATTCTCTGCACATTAATGATCATATAAAATCACACTGAAAAAGGTTATAACAAATTACCAAAATAATATTATTTTAATTAATTATTGATAGTATAAATTTTTATCATCCTTTTTAGAAATACAATTCCCCAAATTTCATGGCCATATATATGGATAATGATGTAACTAACTCCACCAAGATCTTTAAGCTTGGTTATAACATTTTCAAAAGTAACTTTATCATTCGATGAATTCAATTTAGTGTACCTTTTAAATGACCCAATAATTAGATTGGATTATTTAACAAAATAAAACTTATTCACTCTAAAGATAAGTTTTAAGAAAAAACATATAATATCATAATAATAGTACTAAAAGAAAACAAAAAATAGCATGTATTTGGATTTCCAAAATAAATTAAAAAAACACTAGTTTGAATAAATATCTCCTCCATTTTGATAATAATAAGTCAAATAAAAATGGAGTAATGGTATGTTTAAAAGGATTTTAATAATTAAATAAATTTTAATATTTGATAAATATCACAATGTTGTATTATTATTGAAAATAAAATATTGCCTTTAGTCAGTACATATGGATAGTAACAACAAATATCCCCTAATAAAAAAGACTTACATTAAGATAAATAAAATGAAAAATAAGTAAAATAAAACTGTTCATGCAGTTTTAAATCTCCCCCCATTAGGAATTTTCAAAAACAGAAACCAAAATTTTTGTTTTATAATTTTAATAGATAACAATAGCTATGGATTTTGAAATAATCAATTTTAAAAAGTTCATGTTATTTCTGTAAATCTTACTCTAGAAATATTCATCAAATATGTAAGAGTAAACATTTTCACCTTTAATATTGAGGTTATCCCCATGGTGTGGAACTCTTCCCATAATATAATATTATTATGAAATTATAATCCTCTATCCCCTTTTTTGATTAATAAAAATTGAAAATAAAGAAAATGGTAATAAAAATCAGATGATATGGTTAAAAATAAATAAAACTTCTAGAAATTATCTTCTAATTCATATAAATGATTATATTTTTTCAATGATCGTTCGAGAAGATATTTTAAATTATCTCCCTTTTTATATTTGTAATAAATAATAAAATATAGACAATATCTATATAAAATATAATCCAACACATAAATATTGGGGAAATAAATTAATTGTGAAGAAAAAAAATCTAAATTAAAACAACTTCTGTGTGCCGGAAAAACCTTATAGATTACAAAAACACATAAAATAAAAATGATTAAAAAATGAAAATAAAATCAGTTTTCCACATGGGAAAATCATAGATGGGGTATTCATGATAAAATTCATAAGTAATATTTCATTAAAAAGTTACCTTATTGAAAATCATAGTAGTTAGGATAAAAAATCAAATTAATTTATGTAAGGTGTGGAAAATATGAAGGACCTATATACACAGTTTTTATAATTCTTAATAAACAATAAATTCCATCCCCTTTCTTAATTTTTTTTCAAAATTAGGATATATTGATATGAGATATAGAACTTATGACCATTAGATACTGTTCATACCCATCTTCTATTAAATATATCCAAATTTATTATAATTTAATAGTTTTGTAAAAATTAATGTATATATTAATTTTTCTCCATAAACTCTAGAATAATATCTAATTTTGGAGTATAGAAACAAATTAAGTGGTGTTTTATGTCCATGAATTTGGATCATGAATTATTGGATGGGATCTTAGAGAATGAAATAACTACCATTCTATCATAAAAATCCTATATTTGAGTAAAAATCAACCCAAAATCATTGAGAGTGTGTTGTGTCTACAATAATTTTCTATGAAAAATTCCAACAACTATAAATTTGTATTGAATAATTGAATGATAAACTAATTTTATTTGGAATAAGTGGAAAAATATCTAGTAAAAAACATAAGTTTTTCAGAAGTGCTCTTATGATATAATCTATAAACTCTGAAATTATTTTATGAAAAAATAATATTCATAAATTCAGATATGGAAGAATAAAACAATCTATTTTTGATATTTTTTAAGATACTTATTGATATATTTTTGAACATTAAATATGATGCCTTTGTATTTTATTTTAATCTTACTCATAAGCACACATAAACGATAAATATTAGTTAACTAGACATGATATAAAGAAATCTTTTTTACTCCACCAACAATTTGTTGGATTTATGGATTTCCTAGATTCAACAATATCATGCTCAAATGTGGTAATAACTGAAATACTAATACTAGAGAAATTTTAATAACTAAAAACTTTATGCTAATATATAGTGTACATATATTGATATAAAATGGTTCTTTCAAGTCTCTGTGTTATTTGGAATTATATAAAATAATAGTGTTTTACCATAATACTGATCTCAAATTCACATTTCATAATTCTTGAAAAACTAAATACACATGATTCTAGTGTTAGGGAAAAATATTTTCCTTAGCATATATTTCTAAAATGTTTATTTAATTAAAAACATTATTGATAAAAAGATATAGAAATATTTTACCCTTAATAAATTCATTTTGATGTATATAATTATGAGAATATATCATACTAGGTTCATGAGGATTGTTTTGGACTATAAAGTTCCTAGGTACGTTTTAATAATTGATATGTGAAATCAATACCTCCAATATAATTTGGTATTTCAACTTCAACATCATCCTAAAACACTTTTTAAGAAGGAAATTGTTATATCCTTTTATAAGAGAAGAATGTTTATAAGAGTGAGAGGGATAATAAAATACATATGTACAGTTACCTACATTTTATTACATGAATAATACATCATTTTAAATATAAACCCCAAAATAATTGTACATTCAAGGGTCAAAATATTTAATACCATTGTAAAATTAGGATCATACATCACTATTACATAACAAATCATAAAAATTTATTTAAATACTTCATCATTTTTCCATTAATGCTCAAGTTATCCTAAACACTTGTAGTTTTCTGAGGATATGCATCAATGAAAGGGACAATCTAAAATCCCAGTAAGAGGAGGAATAAGCGATATGGATCAATATAATAGTGGTGAAAATAATAATAATCATTACAACATAATAATAAGATCATCATCAAAATCAATATTGAAAAATTTACTAATAACATGGAATGTGGCAAGGCATAAAAATGAAACATCATGTCATAGAAGACAATTACCGCACATAGTTGTAAAAAAATCATGCATAATGTTCATGACTAACATATGTGGGTAATAAAAACATAATATTTGTTAAAAAATATATCACCATTTTAATTTATAATACACATTCTCTCATTAGATTTATCAAATTATATATTACATTATAGAGATATATAATTCAATTCCAACTAGTCACATCATAATATTTACTCAATCACGCATGCCATATAGAAAAACTAAAAATCAAAGTAATGATATATCATAGGGAAGGAAATGTGTTTCATTAAGATTAAATAAGGTATACTTTAATTATTAATCCTTTTTTGTTCCCAAATAGAAAATGGAAATCATATATGCACATAATGCACTATTATTCTTGAGTATAAATGATATATTTTAAGAGGGGTAGAATAAAATGTATTGGATGTTAAAGTTAATTTAGGAAACATAATTTTCTTAAAAAACATTTTTAAATGTTAAGAAAAAAATACATCCCCTAAATAAAATTTAATGGACATTTTAAGTACATAATATGAACATTCATTATATGTAGGAGAAGATAACCCATATAATGGTACTGGGATCGAGAATCCTATTACAATAATTCTCTATTTTTTTCACTTTTCCACCTCCTAAAAAACTTGTATATATTAAAACATTAATATAAAATTGATTTATTTTAAAGCGTACCACTAATAATAAATAATATTAATTTTATTATATGTTTTAATTTCCATGATTATATAGTAGTCATATTGATATAATGTTTTACTTAAAAGTCTCATGTCTTCCACAGATATTGCTCTCGGGATAAATTTAATTTATGGATTATTATAGTTTATTCTAAAAAACATAAAATTAAATTTTATATATATTATATAGAATTTATAATATTAAATCCATGATTTTGGTTATGATTTTGGGAATGGAAATGTCTCTGAAGATGGTTAACTAAAATTTTATGGGACAATATTGGGAGAGTGGGAAAGGGATATTTAAAATTTATATATATTGAATATGATACACAAAGTAGGCTAAAATAATTAATATAATATTACTATATTTCTAAAATTAATTTTTATATATTATTTTTTTGAATGTGTCGGTGGAAAAAGAAAGAGATGAATAATATCAAATAGAAAATGTGAAGAGTTCATTGAAACTAACTAAATCCTCAGTGTAGCATATATTTTAAGACACTAGATCTCCATGTATTATTTAAGTTAGATTACTCTATAACATATACAAGGATACTAAGAAGATTTATAGGATGGATTTTTTAGAATCTAGTGTTTGGAATGTCTAGTATGATTGGTTTTTTAATAGGGTAGTGGGGTTATTTGTACTTTATGAGATGTGTATTTTAAAATACAATATTAAATGAAATAATATTTCAAATGTAAAAAATTTTATAGTGAATTTTTTACAATATATATCATATATAAATATGATATATTGTTATTTATTTCTATAAATATCATTAAAATTTGAATTCATTAGTTTTTCTAAAAGGAAAGTGGAAATAAATATTTTTTTTAAAGAATCCGTTTTGACATTAGATTTTTGAAAAAAAAAATTCTTTGTAAATTGATTTTTTTTGTATTTTAATAAATCATTAATGAAATTAAATATACCATTTCCAAACCTCATGTTATAGAAAGTATTAGTTCCTTATTACATCATTAATGATTTAATCTGAGATACAATGGTAACATGAAAAAAATATATTTTTAATACTCATTGATAATTTGATGTATTTCAGAAGGTCACAAAAAACTCAGAACTGTAAATTTAAATTTTATTATTTAAAAAAATTTATAATTTTTTTCAATATAAAATTCCAAAATAGTTGATTTAATTTCTATATATAAAAAAAGTATTTTTAGAAAATTTTGCAATTTACAGTTTAATAAAAATGTGCTCATATTATCTTTGAGTTTTTTAATAATGATATTTATTTTTCTAAATTAAAATATTTATATATATAAGCTAATCATGATAAAATTTATTAATATAATATTTTTTATTTTTTGGTAAATTTACTATTTCATCGGTCATGTTACTATTCCCAACGGTCAGGTTACTATTCTCAATGGTCTGATAACTATTCAAATATTCCAATCACTATTACAATTGAAACATTTCCTTTGATAAATACCTCTTAAATTCTTCATACATTATTGAACGCAATTCCTCTAGTGTTTTTGTATTTTTATTTTCTATAATGTTTATTGGTTTACAAACATATTTTTTCCTTTCTATTGTATTGGATATGGGGGGCGATGATTCATGTAGATGTGGGAATTCCATATTTTCCCATTTTAGTATTTGTACTTTATATTTTTTTTCAATTATAATGCTTTAAATTTCAATTTGTTTCATTAATGATTAATTAACATTATTTATTAATGGAATAATGTTTTTTTATTTCTTTATGTCTACAAAATTATGTAGTATATTTTAACACACATTTATTTTAGGAGAAAATATCATTTATAAAAACATATTTGTTACATTATTCCCCTTATTTTTTTGATAAATTTCCTCTCGTGTTATTGGGTGAGAATAGGTGAGGGAAAGTCAGTTTCATTTGACCTTCTAGATCCCATCTCACATCTTTATACTTATGGTTCCTCTGTAATACTTTGAAGAGGTGAGTTGTCATAATATGTAGAAATTTGCCTATATGACCCATGATATTCAGAAATTAATTTTTATATAAGAGGTCATTATATTGTTTTACTACCTCTAGATTTAGTACACACATGGGATCAAAAATTTACTTCCTTAGGATGGATACATAGAAAAATTCTTGAACGTGATCCATACTTGGTAGAGGTGAAAGCTGAGAGGGCACTTATCCTATGAATTCAATGATATTAATGGGTCCAATGTATGTTGGGCTAATGTTCCATTTCTTTTCAAAATACATGGATCTATTCCACTGTGATATTCAGTAGAGAACTTTGTCTCCAATTTATAACTTCATGTTTATTGAATAGTAGCATGTGCGGATATATTTCTGACGTTGAGCCACTTTTATATGTCATTTGACGTATTTTACCATATATGATAAATTTTTTATACTATCAGGTCCACGTAGATTACATTTGCAAACATCATCCCAAAATGTTGGAGTTCTTCATCGTATCCCATATAGAGATTCATGTGGAACCATTTGAATACATTAGATGAATTATTTGTTATATTTGAGATCAAACAATGGAAGATGCTGATCCCACCCACCTTTAAATTACATTTATGAGGCTCTTAGATTATTCTTGAGTGTTTGGATAGTAATTTCAGATTGGCCATCAGTTTGGGGGTGATAGGTGATGTCAAATTTTAACTCATTACTCAAGTAAAGTTAAATAATTTTCTAAATTCTTGAGGTTCCCCTTAAATCATGATCAGAGAAACTCAAAAGTAAAACCCCATGAATCATAAATACCTCTTTCACATATATATTGGAATGTTTTTATTGAGAGATATGTTTCTAAATAGAAATACATTGGGTAGTAATAATGAGTTAGTCCACCAAAAACCCTATCACATTGTTTCCTTTGTATGTCTTCATGGGACTGGTGACATAGTCTATGGAGAAATTATCTAATTTCCACATGGGAATACGAAGTGGTTTCATCATCCCTTTGGATTTCAGTCTATTTACATTAACATTATTACATAAAAAACACCGATGGATATACCCCACAATATTATTCGTTATGTTTTCCTTCCAAGAATTCTCTTGATGATCATGACACAGCTTGGTACATCCAAGATGGATTGAGAATAATTAGATATGTGAATTGTCCAATATTGTTTTCTTTATCTCCATTGAGGTAGGAACACAATGTTTAATTCCAAATAAAATTACACCATACTCATTGATGTAGAAATCTTGAGGATTCCCATACTTTAATTTTTTCCAATTCTTTTGATGGTCCATATCATTCCTTCGTGCCACCTTGATCTTCTCTTAGAAAGAAGGTTGATAAATAAATTGGGAAGGAAGGATGAATTCCCTACTATTATGATTTCCAAATAAATCATTTTCATATCAATGATGATAGGGTCTTTCTAAATCTATATCATGGACAGTGTATAAATTTCTTCTCTTTAAATAAAATCAGCTACATTATTTCCATTTCTAAGATAGTAGTGAATAGGGAAATTTCAGTCCAATATTATCCCTAACCATCTTATTTGATGCATGTTGGGATCCTTCAATGTGAATATATAATTCATACAATTTTGATAAGTATATATATTACAATTTTCACTATATATGTAGTTCCACGAAATCACCAGATAAAAGATCACAACTTCTTACCCTAAATCATGCCTCGAGTAGTATTACTTTGGGATCTTCAACATTCATAAGGCATAGTCTATCACATTATCATTAATCAATAGTACATATCCCATTCCTTTCATCAGAACATCACTGTATATAGAAAATCCATGTTCACTTTTTTTTAGTGTGAGTACATGTATAGTGATTATCCTCTCCTTGAGTTCATTAATTCATTACTCAAAATTATTCATCCAGAAATACATTAACAATTTACCTGCTATCTTAGTTAGAGGTCCATAAAATCATGAGAGGTATATCATAGAATGTCATTAGTACCTAGATAAGCAAATAAAGCTATAAATTTTTATGAAACTAGTGGCTCTGGGACATTCCTTAATTTCATTTTTCTGTGAAGGGTCCTTATAAATTCCATCACCCATGAAAACGTGCCCCAATAATTTCACTTGTTGCGTCCAAAAGCCACACATTCTAAACATAGTGAAAATTTTCAACTTTTTTATTGTCTCCAACATAATCCTTATATTCTCTTCAGGTTCCTTCATTATCTTGGTGTAAATCAAAATATCATTTATAAAGACTACAAAAAAATTGTTTTGGTTGTCCACAATGAATATATTAAAAAAATACATGAATATTACAGGTGAATTAGCATGTACAAAGGGAATCACTGTGAAATCATAGTACCCATACCATGTATGGAAAATATTCTTTTGAATATCTTCCTCCTCAACATTTAGCTTATGATATCAAGAATGAATATCCATAGTTGGTAATTATTGAGATCCACATAGTGGATCATATAAGTCATCAATCCTAGGAAGAGGACACTTGTTGTTTTTGGTGGTCCCATTGAGTTCCCGGTATTTGATACACATCCACATTCATCCATACATTTTCTTTACAAATATTACGAGAGAACCCCAAGGAAATGAACTAGGGAATATATAGAATTTGAACAAATTCTATTAAAAATCCTTCTATAACTCATCCAGTTTGAATGGGGTCATTATATAGTGGAATTTTAAAATAGGAATAGATTAATGTTTCTATTATATTGACATATCTACCTAATGATCTTGGGGAATTTCGAGTAACAATTCATGAAAAAAATTATTGTGTTCCCGAAAAATGTTAATTTATTTCAATTTGATACCTTCATTTAACACAAACATTTTAGAAAAGTATGATTATTTATAGGATATCGACACCCACCCCATTGATGTATTTTCCCAAAAAATATTGATGAACTTACTTTCAATTATAGAGGAGTGTTGGATGATTTAAAATATGAAAAGGGATTTCATTTTTACAATAATTGACATGTGATAAATAAAATGAGAGGCAATCCATTTCTAGTATAGAGTCAAATATCAACAAGGGAAGTATTAAAATATTCTCTAGAAGAATCATCCCACAGACACTTACAAGAGAATATTCCAACACTTAGGATTCAATGATTACACCACTAGGGGTTTCTTTAGGATATCTCCACATCAATTCATTAGGTATTTAATTTATTAGTTCTATAAAACTTCTATGATAAAATGGAGTTCCTATAAAAATAATAAAATATATCATTTTCCATTCTTCTATGAATAGTAAATGTAACTGGTAATAGGTTATTCTAAATGATCCACATCACAAGTAGTGATTTAATAGAAATTCCCTTTCTCATTTTTCTTTTCTGGTTAGGATGATAATTACTCTCATTGACCTGTGGTTTAGGGCACTACCTTTTATATTTTTCTTTGTTCCCTAAATTTGAATCATTGAACCATGGTCAGTGCATTAGCAAGTTCCCTCCATTCCCCCATCATTTTGGAAAACTTATTCATGTCTGTTTGATATTCAAGAGCTTGCTGTCCTTTCCTCTATTACATGAATCACTTAACCATCCCCTTTTGTGAATTCCCATGATTCCACATACCACAATTTTACATGTTGGTTGTTGATCCATCTTTCAACCTTTGTCATTAGATTATAAAGGTTGAATCCTTATTCTTATCTTCTTATCTCTATAACCACGAGATCATTCTCTAAAATGTATATCTACAAGGAGATATCATGAAACCACATATTCATAAATCCCAAAATATCAGGTAACTATATTTTTTTAAATCTATAGTTTTAAACAATTAAAAAATAAATCCATATTTCTATTATTAATGATAATAAACATGAGCCATATCTTCCAATCCTTATGATGTTTTCCTCCTACTACACAATTGATTTAACTACGTTTTTCTTATTCTTTATAAATTCTCTATTAGAATTCTCTTGACGAGTTTGAGGTAAATAATTGGAATGATATATTTTATTGATTTCTTCCCACTCTATCTCTTCCACTTCATCCTTTGGCTTAGTGTTATTTATAAATACCCAAAATTTATCATCCCTTCCATATAAATGATAGTTGACCATAGTATCCTTTTTCTTTTAAAAATAATGGATAATAAAAAAGATATTCTCTATTTATTTAACCCACTATCCCTCAGATATTGGATTGGAAGATCCACTAAATATAAGTTATTTTCTTATATATAGAAGAATCAATGGTTAGTTGATCCTTCAAGGGTAAAGGATGATGTTTCACAAGGTTCTATTTAATATTGGTATCTTGAGACAACTAAGTAAGAGTTTGTATAATTTTTTAAACGCCACATCCCATGGAAATGGGGATATCATTTACATAGTTATTACATTGTCCCCCACATAAGTTATTGGCCTAGTTTCTCTTTGATCCCACCATTTTCTAAAATAAACTAGGTTATAACAAAGTGTATGTAAAAAATTCTTGAATATATAATTCATTATATTTCTCAGTTATCACTAACAGAGATTCATATGGAGTCCCTATGTTTACAATTTTTCAAAAAAATAAATATTATTAAATATAATTAGTCGTATCCAATGGGTTTTCACTAATGATTTCTAATCATAATTCGCAAAATAACTAAACTGTACTTATGATACAACCTATATAAACCCTAATTTGTTTTTCATGATTATTACATCATTTTAATGATGAAAAATAGAAAAGTTATACATTAATGGATTGAATGGTTTGGAATATAGGGAAAATTGGGATCATATATCTCTATTATGTAAAAAAAATGTAAACATTTATTTAAATACATCTTATTTATCATTTAAATATAACATTTTCCTTAATACATGTAGTTACATGAAGATATACATTAATGATATGTGTGATCTAAAATAAAAATAAGAGGAATAATAATAGAGACATATTAATATAAAATGGGTGATCATAATCCCAATAATCACATAAAAATAATAAGATCATTATTATAAGAAAGAGGGAAAATTTTGATGATGGAATGGATAGTGGAAATTTATAAAAATAAAACAACACGTTAAGGAGATCAAATACCACATGTACTTGTAAACAATACTAGCGTCGTGATCAACCATGATATATGTTCATAATCATAAAATAATCTTTTTGAAAGAATATATAATCATGTCACACATATTTCACATTATCTAATGAGATATATCACATTATCCAATGCATTGGATGACTATATAATTCTGCTCCCAACCGTCACATCATAATATTTATCTTATCATGCATGCCCCATAGAACCTATAACAATCATATTCCTGAAATAACCCATGTTAATGAATGGTTTTTATAATTATTTAATAAATAATACAATCATTCTTAATATTTTTTCATCTGAGTTGAATAAGGGAAATCATATTCATATATAAAATATCATTATTCTAGAGTGGACAAGAATCATTTCAAGAGGAGTAAAATATTATGTTCTTCGGATTTTATGTCACACTAAAAAATTGGGTTTTCATAGAAATTTTTTTCCCATGATATGAACAATTATATCCTAAAAATAAAAGGGAAAGGAAATTTGATGGGCATAATATGGACATTCATATCATGTAGGAGATGATAACCTAAAGAAAGGTATTGGGTTCGAGAATCCCCTTACCATAATTCCCACTTTATTTCATCTCTTTTGTTCTTTATTAATAATAAATATATATTTATTAAAAAATTAATCTAGAAAATAAATTTTTTAATTTTACAACTATTTATATATTATAGTAATTTTATTATATTTCATGATTTGTTTGTATATAGGGTTTCCATTTTGATATAATGTGTTATGTAAAAATACCATGTTTTACATTGATTTTGATATTTTATGAAATTTAATTTATAAATTAGTATATTTAATTATGGAAATATATATAATTAAATGTTTATATATTATATTTAATTCATAATATTGATCAATAATGGTGGTTATATGTGTCAAAATGCAAATTTCTCCACTAGTGGTTACCTAACTTTTGATGGGATGATAGATGGAGAGTAGGAAATTGATGTTTAAAAATTATATATATTGCCAATATGATTGTTAATGTAGGTTAACATCATTAATATAATTTTAAACTACTTCCTAGTTAATTATTATACAACATGGTTTTGGAATTGATGGTGAAAAAAGACAGAGTAGAAGATGAAATAAAAAAAGGAAGAGTTAATTGGAACAAACATAATCCTTGATGGAGTTTATCATGTATAATAATAAAACTTGTAACACCCTGACCCCAGTTACCCAGATTCGATTCATTATTAAATAACATTGTCATGATCACAAAAGATCATGTCTTGAAAGACCGATTAGTTTAGTAGCCTATGAATGACTAGATATATTCATAAGTCTTACATTACATCATAAAATGAAAACTACAATAATATAGTCTCTATAGTCTACACTCTTATCCCCTCATACTATCCGTACAGGTCATTCATAAAATACTTCTTCACATCCTTGTAAAAATGAATCATATAAAGGGGTGATCTCAAATGCCCAGTAAGGATAACAATATATAAGAAACATTCATATATAAGCATAAAAATTTAATGCAATGTATAACTGAAACAAAAGCCTTTTAAACTTGAACTTCATCATAATATAGCAAAAATAAAATGAAATAATTCCATTTAATTATTCACATGGATATTCTACTAGTTGAAAAATAACATGCAATATCAATAACCACTTTCATAATGATGGAATGCATAATGCCAGATGATCCATGAATGATCGGGTCATTGGTGAACTTGTTCTTACGTATGGAACAATAATGGAAATGGACAGTCAATGACATAAGTATGAAAATACACTAAAATTCAAGATCAAAATTTAGTGACACGTTTTAGTTGATTGTTGGATTCCGTAGGTTATTTAAGGAATATAAATCAGGTAGTTGGATATGTAACTAGTAGTTGAAGCAAAGAATTCGTGTAAAATGTTATCAAGAAAAGTTTTGACCAGCGTTATTGCATGAGATTTGAATTTCGGATCCAGAAAACACATCACTATGTCATATTGGGTATTATGGGTATATTTTGAGAGTTGGGTGTGTCATTTTGTGGAAAATTTTGTGTGATCATGTTATGATTTGATTGTGGAGGTACATTCATTTAAAATGTTATTTGGCCAACACAGTTTGGTATCGACATTGAACTAGAGCCATCATGCTCAATGTGGTGTGAGGATTTGGAAGAGAGTTTTAGTGTATTTATTATAACATGGGATTGAGGTTTCGATATTAAGTTATGATGGTTATAAAGCCATGGATTTAAATTAGGTGTTTTAAGTAATGTCTTGTGGTGGGGAGATCATTAGTCTAGATGATGTATTGGAAAATTTTATGGGGTTTCATAGGATATAATAGTAACTAAGGAGTTCCCTCTTGGTGCTATGGTAATGGATTTGAGTGATGGATGATGTTTTGGTGGATTAAGCACCATAATTTTGAAATTATTTAAGGGAATTTCATTGGTAATCTAAGAATAAAAAAACTGATAATATTTTCATTGTCTATTGAGATAGGTAAATATTTATAATTGTATTCCCATTGAGACTTTTCACAAATGATAATTGATCTAGCATCGAGTTTTTAATGTCTTGCGTATATATAGGCATAAATAATAATAATATATATTGGTTTTTGGAATTTTGTTGATGGGTTAGATATTGAACCGTGATTCATCATAGAATTATGATGGTTATAAATGTCAAATTAATTTTTAATGACGAATGGATATCAGGCGGTGTTCATAGTGCTAAGAAGATCCCCAGAAAAGGACAGGTGGCCATTGTAGATAAAAATTGCCACAAACCACCAGGTATGTAGTATGATTTAAATAGATAAATTTATTTCTATTCCCCGCATGTTTATAAGGAGGAGTACCATCTTCTCTACTTATTTTGGCATGATGGTCAGCGTTCTGAACCCAATCCAGACCATTTAATCCTCTGGATGATGGTGTAATTTTTTATGCATTTTCAGGTAAATTGTAGTTAATATATACCTCCAAGGATCCCCACCCACCCTATATTCCTTTCATTCTAATTTTTTTCATTTATTAAACTATAAATTTTAGGCTTATTCCACTAGATCATAGAGGATTCAACAAATCATCAAGGAAATTTTGTTTTTTATATGAAATGAAAATTTTGAGCTAACATCTGTAAGCCACTTCATGCCATTTCAATGAAGGTATTTCACATAAAATTTGTTTGATTCATTTTAATTAAATTATTTTTTATTAGTAATTAATTTTTGTTTCTTGATATGAATTTTTCTCAAAATTTTCTTTTTTACACATCAACAATCCTCTATGTGTGGATGGTATCCATTTGGATGTGCATTGGGATCCCATTGAGAATTTTCAATTTATAACTATTTTGTTGTTAGTTTTATAATTAATAGTAATGTGTTATAAATGATTAATTTTGGTTCATGTGTATGAGTTGGTTTCTAATAATGTTGTTTGTGGGTTGTGTTATTGGAATGGACTTGGATGATTTTGTTTAAACCTATATTTATGTTTCTCTACAATGAAATAAATTTAAATATTCTAAAATAGTAGGTAGTTCTCACACTAACCCTATATATTTTATGATCTTTTTTATAATTCATGGAATGAGAGGTCATACAAAAAATGTAATTTTGTTTTTTTATTTAAATATCATAATTATTAATTTATTTGTTTATGAAATTTATATTCCCTTGAGAGAACCAAGTCTTAAGGCCATATTGGGCCCTATATAGTTGTCTTGTTCCTCTTCTATTGAAAAATTTGGCCACAAATATTAACTAACATGGAATGCTAATCCTCAATGAAAATTTAAAATAAAAAAATTCAATTGATTCTTAATAGAAAGGCCATAGAGTTGGATCCCTTAGACTATTAATATGTATGTTATTTAGGAAAATTTTTTGGTTGGCCATACTGGACCATAGTATAACCATGGGTTGGGTGTGTAACTGACATTGAGAGAAAATTGAGTTCAATATAGGCTTTATTCAAAATTTTTAGTGGGATGTGTATGATTTTTACCAAGTTTTAATATAATCTTACACATAGATTGTGACATGGAAATAGATTTGAGACCCTTGGGAACATGCATGGTTCCATGTATTGTTAATTGGGTAGGAGGAACCCAAGTGGGGACCCTACTTTTATAGTGGCCTTTGGGACCCTATTGGGATCCCCCAATATGTTTTGACCCCAGTGAGGTTGGTGTGAGTTGGTATGGATAGTGATGATGGTATTAGTCATTCAAACAACCATGATATATTCTTTAATTTTTGTTGTTATATGGTATATGTTATTTTTGAATTTTATTTATGTTATGAAATATGATTATGGTGCAGTATATTATTGTTTATGGAAAACACCCGGGGAAAGGTGTTTATTTATGTGTTACTACTGGATGAGATAAATCATGTACATGTGTTCTGTGAAACCAGTGGGTTTATTTCTTTTTCTGGGAAATTTTTTTATGGGATATCTATGTTATTTCTAGTTGGGAAGACTCCCATAAGGGTGTTATGTTAAACTATTTGTGAGTATTCCATGTTTATATGAATATAGTTGATTTGGTATACTAGGATGGATGATTTTAAAGCCATTCTCTAATTGTGCAATACATATGGGCTAATGAACTGATCAAGAAAACTCTCATTGGGGATTTCTATTACATATATATATAAACCATGAAGACCCATCTCTGTTATATGGGAAGCTGTGGTCATCGGGACATTCCAAAAGAAACCCCGACACTAGTTAATGTAGGTATGGTCAATCGAGGCCATCTAATTAAGGATGAAGAATCGTATAGTACATCATATATGGGTTGGAATAGTCTGTTTTATGTGCTCAAAGGAATTCCAAAATTTGGAATAATATGGTATTAGTGGGAGATTTTTTATTATTTTCAATAGTTTACTTATTTAGGGAATATCACATGTCTATAAAACAACACTTCTAGTGTAGTATAATACTATTTTAGTGGATCTCTAAGTACTTTTGTACTCACAACCCTCTTGGGTGGAAATCACACATGGGTACCCAATGGAATCTATAATTTTTGTACGAATCAGTTATCTGAGAACTGGTAGGTTCATGGTTATGCATGACGGCTTGTATGGTGTCGTGAATTGGGACAAGGAATATCTCAATGTGGAAGTGGATACACAGTGTATTTTTTTGGCAATTTACTTTTTATGTGATAATTTCCATTGGTGTTATTTCTTATATGCCTGTGTGTTAATATTTTATTTTATTATAGTATGTTGGGTTTACTTATTTTTCCTACATAATAATATATATATGATGTTTCTTTATGTATTTATTTTGTTCACTCTAATGTGGGGGGTATATTCTAACCTTGGTACGACCATAGACCCCCAGTGCTAGTCAATATCCTTTGGCCTATGAGGATATTTTATTGAAGTCACATGGTGAAATTGACCTCTTATCGGTCATAGTGTGGTGGGTTTGGAAATTATAATTAAAAAATAAAAGCATGCATTTAATTTTTTTAACATACTCATATAGTATAATATCAATGATGTATATGGATAACATTTACTAAGAATGGTGAAATTAAAATAAAAGAGACATTGTTAGTAAAATTTTTCAACTATAACTATGGGTAATATAATATGATATTCTTATGACATGTGACTACAATAAAAGAAATTTTTAATAGTACTTCTATAATTACACAACATGAAACTATATTTTAATGTGGTTTCAATCATTTTTCCACAAAATCTAGATTCCATCTACTGACAAAAATGTCTTAAAAATAACACTGGGAAGATTATACCCTTTTAGATAAAAATAGAATAAAAAATAAATAAGTAAAATAATTCTCTATGTAAAAAAACACTAAAATATCTACCACACTCCATGAAATCAATATTAATTGTAACAGAGTAGAAATAATAAAATATATACATGTAACATATTATATGGATCGCCCATTATATGATCAAATATATACATATAAAAATAAATAAATAAATTGATATTATCAATGTACATCTTAACATCCACTATAACACCTGTCCATGATCCCAATGTGGTCATATATATGCTTAATTACTTAATGATTTCATTATAGAACATGTGTTTGAAACAATTTCCAAATCTATAATAAGTGCATGTCCACCAAGGCACACATGTAGTTAATGGTCATGATAACACAGTATGAAAAACGAAAAGACCCTAAAATAATTATATGTTTTCTATGAATATTAATAATATTTTTTTGTGATATCTCAAAAACATAATTCCTCAATTAAACATAACAATGCAATATGAAAATCAATAAAAATTACCCAGTCATTTCATATAAATAATTGACATTTGTAATATCCTGAATCTATATACAACTCTACGGGTGCCCCGTACCTAGTTGGCCACATGGCCTCAAGCGGATTTCCCCAAATGCTAAAGGCTTCTGACTAGAAACAATGAACTAGGGTGTAATATTGGGGAATCTATGACCTCATTAAAAGAGTGTGACATAGTGGAATCAATAATAATATAATATAAGAAACAAAAAATAACAGACAAAAAAATAAATAGCAGAAGACTAATAAGATAAATAACCAACCATCATTCTATAAAAAAGATGGTGCAATATACAAAAAAACATCCAAAATAGGTACAATCCAACAATCCAAAATATATGTTCCAAAAAAACAATAGAAAAAAGTAATGTAAGAAGAATCACAAGCCTCAACTCAGTCTGTTGCTCTCCTTCTTCTAAACAGCATACCAAGAACCAATATAAGAACGCTTGCCCTGATTAATACCTGCAATCCTATAATCTATTTGGACCAAAAATCATGACCCAAATAGGGTGTGAGTCTAAATCATAGTATAAAAACACCCAAAAAGTATTCTGATCAATAATTGAATATATATATATATAATAGGTAGTGTACAGTAGTGAAATCAGTAACTGGATGATACTCAAAGTTAAACAGTTAAACATGTAAGCATAATATATATCTCAAAAGACTGTCCATGAAAGTATAAGTAAAGTATGAAAACAAGATTCTTCTTTTTATTAGAAGATTTATCATATATCATTCCATTTTATTATTCAGTTCAAAGAGATTATGAGACCATCTATTATATCATGGTTTGGTATAATGACATAGTAATAGTAAGTGAATGGGATCACTCAAGCATAGCTAAACCCCGACCACATGCATAGAAAAACCTCAACCTCAGGGATAGAAAAACCACTCCCTCAGGAATAGAAAAAATTCACCCAAAAGCATAGAAAACCCAAACCAAAGTCATCCAATATAAACATGAAAGGACCAACCTCATAAGTATTGGGTTCTCAAATTCTCACATGGGATAGATTTATAATAAAGAACATGCAAATTAAACTATTTCATGGATTTCATAATAGTAACTCATACAAACATACCTTCAATTAACCAATATCTATTTTAAACAACCCATAACAGGGAATAAAAGGAATTCCCAGAGGCATCCTTGGCCGAACGGCTAAAAATGTCCTTCCAAGGGAAACACACCCACTAGGTTTCCCCTAATAGAGGTGATCAAACAAAACCATTGATTCGAACATCTAACCAATTACCTAATTAACAACAGAAAATATTAATAAAATAATATAAATCAATATACACCCTAAAAGTGGTTTCATGGAACTCTATCATATATATTCCACTGAATAACTATCGAATGGAACAAGACCACCTACCTCATACTTGTACGACTCTCCTTATGTAGCGTTAGACTTCAATTATAACTAGAGCAGAGTAGATCTAAAAAATTAGAATAAATGGAAAACCATGGATAACTAGGTTGAGAGAATAAATTAGTAAGAAAGGATAAAGTGGAATCATGAATAGACTATGGGGATTTCAACGTATGTGAAGGTGTTAGAATCAAGCATATTACAATGACTCTAGAGGAAAATTGTTGATCAGATTGTCTGGGCGCACTGCTCGTTGATGGAGTGCTCATTTCAGTCTATCAAATAGGAATGATGCAGCATTATATTGTACTGAAAAAAAAAGAAATGTACGTGGAGTGTACTAGATAATACAATCCATGTTTTTAAAAATCCTGACCAGGTTATTACATAGTCGTGTACTAGGATTATACAGTGTGAAACCATCATTACGTGATGTGTACCTTGAAATACACGATGTGTAACTCCATGTCAACTCATGTAACAAGCCTTCATATTTCAGGTGATCTTTTATTCCTCTATTTTATTAAGTAAAAACTAAATAGTAATGATCTGTACCACAATGGAATAACTAGGTTCTTCTAAACATTCTCTCTTAAAGAAATTAGTCACCGAATTTCCTTTCTATGTGTAGAGAAGGAACAAATGAGAATAAATACGGCGATTTTGATTATATGTAGACGTCCCACTCCCAAGTCTCATCTTACATTTGGCCATGATTCCATTGTTCCTATACTAATGGAACAAATAATCTATAGAGAACCTTCATTCTATGATCCACAACACAAATAGGATGCTCCTCAAAGGATTCATCTTCCTGCAACTCCACTTCCTTAGGATGAAAAGTGTGAGACAGGGCCGAAAATTAATGTTGAAATTGAGAGACACTAAAGATGTCGGTCATATCCCTTTAACTCTGATGTAACTTCAACTAATAGGAAATAGTCCCAAATATATTCAGAATCTTGAATGGACCAACGTATGTTGGGGTAAGCATACCCTACCTCTCGATCCTCCTATGTCCCAACCTTGGTGAAACATGTAGGGAAACTCGATGCCTAACATCTAACTACAACGGTCATCTGTGATGATTGGTGTCCAATTTCTAAAAAGACTGCATAGTAGCCATTATCTTCCAAATCAATTGAAGCAACTCAGTGGTCTCTTGAACAAGATGATGTCCCATCATAGATGCCTCTCCTACCTCAAGCCAACATAAAGGTGATTGGCATTTCCTACCATACAAATCCTCATATAGCACCATATGAATACTTTATTGGAAGGAATTTTTGTAAGAGAAATCGAAAATGGTTATGTGTTTCATCCAAGAACCCTTTAAATCTAGGATAAATACCCGAATAATGGACCCCAGAACCTAAATTGTGTTCTATGGCTGGCCTTCTATCTGGGGGTGGTAAGCTCTGCTCAGAAGAACCTATCTACCCAAATCCCATTGTAGCCTTTTAGAGAAAAAAATATTTAAACTGAGAGTCCCTATCTAAAATGATATAATAGTGAACCCTACGTAGTTGTACACTCTCATGGATGTAAAACCATCCATTCTCATCAACAATGTTGGTTTCCTGGATTAGTAGGAAGAGTGAAACCTTTGTGAGTCTATTAATAACTATTCAAATGGAATCGTTACCATAACACCTGCACCATTGGAAAACTCCACCAAGCCCGCCGTTGAGCATTCTAGCAACCCTACCAGCATATTTTTCTATTAACTATATACACCCAAACATAACCTATGACTTATCAGCGGCCTTATCACAAAGAACGATCAACCCCGATCGACCTCATAAAAAATGGTCATGCATTCTTTCATAGAATGACATTGAGGACATTTACATCACATCCACCTGAAATAAGTGGAGTGTTCAAATGGGTTCACTCCAACTATTGAAGAGGAAGAAGAAGGATAACAATTCTCACTATCATGAGATAACAAATATTTGAAATTCTCAGCTTAGGAGGCATGTGTGTTGCTACAGGACACAAAACCTTCTCCCAAGGTACCATGATCCCACAACTAACCCATTCACCAAATCCCATACCCATATCTTAGTGAACCCCCTTGTAAAACAATATATTTATAATTAATATGGGTCACGTCATAGCATGATTAATGGTGAAAACCAGATGCATCCTACTTTAATAATTAGCTAATTTGAATGAATCACATCTTATCTCGACTATAAGTCCTAGATAACCTTAGATTCATCAACACAGAATCCAAGGAACTCACCAAGGTAGTCCATACTCCCCGTTACAAGAGATACATTGGTACAAGGCCAGAAGTGCACATAAGAACACTAAATGAACCTAGAGTGGAATCCACCTAGAGGTCACATAAACGAGAGTAGTAGGAATCTAGAATCCCTATAAGGAATTCATACACAGGAACAAATGTATCACTCAGTATTAACCATGCTTCATTTATAACCATGCATCTAGCACACAAAACCAAAAAAAAATTGAACTAGTACATCATATTTCTATTGTTGAGAAATGTATACCTGATACTATCCTAGTCCATATATTATGATTTCAAGAGTGGGGAAATTATTGTCACTTATTAAGGAGAACACTAATATGATTTAAAGGATCTCCTAAAAATGATAGTTGAGACACTACGAGTCGACCTCTGGAATGATATATGGCTTCACATACCAACACAATTTTGTTTAACTAACCACAATACATTTATCACAAGTCATTTCCCTGAATGTTCATGCTTAAAAAATGATGTCCATTAATGATCATCGGTGCCCCACAAGCACTTCACACACAGAAAAAATGAAACAATATCATGTTTTAAAGAAAACATAACCATAAAACAAGACTAACAAGTCTAAAAGGTATTCATGTATTATCAACCATTTCAGAATGGTCCTTGATTTTGGTCCCTATACCTGGAAGGAGACATTTAAACTGAACCGACGTGATGCTCCCATCATCGGATTGTTTTAGACGTGAAGAAAAAGGACCAACCCCTCTCAACGCACTAGTTAATAACCTAGGTAAATGCACGTGTGTCATTCGATAAACCATGATCACCATATCTTATCAGTTTTTATGAAAGAAGAAATTAAAAAAACTAGCATGTCAAAATAACCATTTCCTAGAACATCATCTTGAGTAGTGGGACAAATTTTGTTCCATAACTCTAAGGTCATTATACTTAAGAGATTACTCGAGAACATACAAAATAGATCAATGCTCAATAATTTAACTGAACTTAACTGATCATTTCAATATTTAACACTCTAGAGGTACCACGTTTGTTAACATATACTACACTGAATTTACAAGAGAAAATAGAACATTCTAGGTACTATTCATAGGCATCCCATCATATGCATCCTAGTACTAGATGGATCACATGGGAACTAAATCAAAAGAACATCATCAAAAAAAGCATGTAAATGGATGATGATTTAATAAGTCACCCATCACTTGGGGAAATAGAGGTTTATATGACCCCCTAAAAAGATGTCCATGCCTAAGGCAGGTCTAACCTACTAAACCGAGCATTCCACAATGCTCGTTCCCATATCAAGGGTAATTAATCAACAATGTGTATAGCTCAAAAGCATAGATATAAACACAGGACAAGTCAACACCTTCCTTTAAACACTCACCTTTATTCTGGTCTCATGGGTCTGGTCTTAGTGTCAAACAAAGAGTGATATAAACCAAATCCCACTATAATCGTTGGGTTTGGTCACGTAAAAACTGAGAGGAATCCTACTTGGGAAATTCTAGGAAAACATGAGTGATGTAATCCTACATGGAATCTTTCTACATGAGATACATAAAATATAAACAATAGTGGAATCATGCAATATGTTATCCTCGAAAATGGTTCATAGGAAAAAGATCCTATAAGGGAAACCCTAAAACATCATAGGTCATGAGAGATAGCTCACTGCTCATCTCATACCCAATGTCTCAACTAGTTTTTTTCAAACACACAACTAATCATTCACACTAATTTTTAATCCTAACTGACAACTGGAAACATTAAATTGTGGAAGAACCTCTATATTTAGATAAAATCCCCCAAAAAACCTATGATAAGTCGTCAAAATGATCCATGGGATGCACCATTGTGATCTATGTATAAAACTACTCATAAAGAACTACTGACAGGTGAAAAACTGATAAAGGGGGATAAAATAGGGAAACCCCCAAAAATTTACAAAAAGAGTAGTGCATGGCTTGTATAAACCATACACAACATGTACCCTTAGGTTATCACATGGTCGTGTACTCCCACCAGCCAGGGCATGTAAATACCCCCAGTACATGATGTGTTGGAATGGTACACAATGTGTATACAAGTATTCCATCCTAGTCATATTCTTTAACATGACCAGATTCGCATGGGGTATGTCAAGCTGTGACTACATGATGCGTACCAAAAGTACACGTACATGTACTTTTCTCAGGCTATTATTCAATGTTCTTCTTCACACGACCGAACACATAGTCACTTTCAATAGGGCATGTACACATATTACATGGAGTGTAGTTAAGAAAATTTTTTCTTCACGAATAGATGAATACATGACAGATGTTTATAGCATCAGACACCATTTTTTTGGGGTTTTCTATTAGAAAACCGTGAAAACATCCCTAGAACCCATGTTTTTGAATAGTAAAGAATCATTGGGCCAAATTCTAACCCGTGAGGTCCCATACTCCCAACAAATAAATGTTTGGCATCACATATAGCACATAATGGCACAATTTTAGCTCATGTCTAAATCATTGTCCATGAAATTATGATCTATGTGGGACCATATCTATCACGGTACCTTTTACAATAGCATGAATATCTTGAACAAAATATATCACAACAACATTAAATCAGTAATACTCTCTAAATGGAATGGAAATAATACATGACATGTGATTTCTAACATGTGCCGACACGATGCATGAGATCGAATACCCTCATCTAATCAGTTTGAAACATTATAGAACCACCATGATATTAATAATAACATCGCAATAAATGTGTGTCACCCAATGGTGAAATCAAATCAACTGTAACAACTATAAATCGAAAAATCACAATTCAATTCAAGGTAATTTGGATTTTCCTTAGACACGAGGTAGAAAATCCTAGTCATAGTCTATTACCAAATTCCATTTCCTTCATATCCATATCTAATGTCTCTAAATATTAAGGCAAACTAGAAACCACTATCCTCTAATATCACCTTGTAACATCCCAGATCTCAATGACACTCAACTGGTGCCCGGTACCGAGTTGGCCACATGGCCTCAAGAGCATTTTCCCAAACACCAAAGGTACCCACTAGCAGCGAGCGCATAGGGTGTGATAGTATGAAAATAGTCCTATTATTGGCAATGTGTAACTAAATATAATAAATAATAATACAATAGAAGAAATATTAAACAACATACAATTGAAATAAACAAAGGGAGACTAATATATGTTCCAAATACAAAAAAAAACAAAATCTAAGAACCATCAAAATCCTCGACTCCATCCCATGAACTCTATCTCCTAAACATCATATCAAGAACCAACTGAAGGGTTATTTTCGTGATCAAAACTAGCAATAATATAATCTATTTGGGTTACAGCCCAGCGGTGTCCACTACCCTAGCTTTGACCTCTTCTCCCACACCACCCTCTTCTCCAAGCTCACCTGCAGTGTTCCATTTATCAGAATAGGGGAAGTTGGGGAGTCTGTGTTTTGTGTCTCTAGAAAATCGTTGCAGGAATTGTATCAGCAAGGGGGTTTCTCTAGTTGCAGTTCCCTTGCAAATGAATTAGGGGGTTCACACGTGTTTAAAGGCAAATCTTGAGGCGTCAGCATGTGTTTTTTTCTTTTATTCTTGATTATGGACAGGAGTCTAGGGCCAAATCCATACATGTTCAATCCGATGTATAGGTTTATTTTATGGAAAGGCTGAGTCCTATGAGACTGGGTCAAGACTGACTTTATAACCAGAAAGATGAGTAATAATCATGTTTCTTTGGTTGCTATTCTGGAGCCCATGCAGCCATCTAGCAAGATTCGGGAGTTTTATCTCTAGCTTAGAAGGAGGGGTTTCTTACATGAGGATCCCCCAAACTCTCATATATGAATTTTTTGGAAGTATCATATTATTTTTGATCTTATGAGCTCATCGTATCAGGCTCTGAATACTAGGATCATGGTGGGTATTCAGGTGTTTCTTTTCTCCTTCATCTATGCGAAGTGTACATCACAGGGCAGGGAGGTCTTATGTAATGAATTAGAGGAGTTTAATCCTTGAAATACCCCTTGGATAGTTGGTGGTGATTTTAACATCATTACAAATCCAAAAGAGAAAAAGGATACGACCCCTTTCCCATGAATTCCATCCATGCCATTGTCTCATTCATGGAAAGAACGGTCTTATGGATGCTGGTTTTGAAGGACAAATTTTTACATGGTGTAATAATCAACACAGAGGGAGGCGATCTTATTCCTGGATTGATCGATGGTTGATGAACAATTCTGCCATTGATTTGTTTCCAGACACCATGGTCTGTCACTTGACCAGAGGGCTGTCTGACCACTCTCTGATTCATATTCTTCTCGGTATAAGGGTGTTGAGTGGGGATCATGCACATTTTTCAAAAATTATGGATTGAGGAGCTAGGATTCATTGAGGTGGTTAGGGAGTCTTGGGTTGTGCATCATCAGGGGAATCTGTAGAGTTTTCTGTAGAAAAGGTGGATGAGGCTCAAGTCTCATCTTAAGGCTTGGAGGTGGGTGATTTCTGGATGGGATTAGGAGGTGTCTGAGCTTAGCATGGAGTTGGACCATTTGAAGGGTTTCCTGGAGCAGGGCTAGGATGAAAACTTGTTTTTTAATCTACGGATTAAAAAAGATAATTTAAATCATTGCCTTTTGGAAAAGGAAAGGATTGTACGGGATGGAGCTTGGGTGAAATGGATTTTTGAGGGAGATCTAAACACAGTGTACTTCAATGCTTGCATTAGAGAACTTCATGGTGTTCAATTGCCTAATATTATAAGGGAGGATGGGCCCTTCTCCTTGGATAGAGATGAGGTTGGGGCCATGGTAAATAGGTCTCTTCAGGCTCTTCTTGAAGCTCGTAACCCAGTACTGGCAGGTGGATATCCAAGCATTTTTTATGATATCTCTGAGGGAATTCCAAATATCATTAATGAGGTCATTAATGAGGGCCTGATGGGAGAACTGGAGAAGGATGAGGTCCAAGAGGTTATTTGGAATCTGGATCCAGATAGTGTAGTAGGGCCTGATGGTTTTCCTGGATCTCTCTATAGGGTGACCTGGGACATCATCAAGGGGGATCTGGTTGGTGCTATGCAAGTCTATTTTAAAAGAGGTAAGTTACCGCGTATAGCCTATGCCACAATGATGGTCCCCATTCCAAAGGTGACTAACCCCCAGTATATTGACCAATACCACCCCATTAGTATGTTAAATCTTCAGTATAAGGTTTTGGCTAGCATTTTTAACAAGTGTCTGGATAAACTTCTAGATTCTTTGATGAACTCTAAACATCTTGGTTTATTCATAGGGATGTCGATTTAGGGGGTGATTGGAGTGGCACAAGAGATGATTAGTGTAATACATAAACAAACCTTTGCGGGGTGATTTGATGGTCAAACTAGACATGAACAAAGCCTTTGACAGTTTGTAGTGGGGCTTTGTCCTAAAAGTTTTTGCTAGTATGGGGATCTCTAATTGGTCCAAGGATCTCCTCTTTTGCTGCTTCAGCTCGGCATGGATCTCTACTTCCTTCTTGGGAAAATATTTTGGTTTCTTTAAGGCCTGTCAGGGTTTCAAGGAGGGTGACTCTTTTTCCTCCACTTTACTCGTTATTTCCCAAAATGATTTTAGCCTTTATATTAATTAGGGTCTTGGTAGAGGTAAAATCCTGACTTATCATATTAGGCATGGCATAAGGTGGATCACTAACTAGATATTCACGAATGACACTATTATTTTTACTAATGGTAGAAGGTTTTTAGTGCGGGGGTTGAATGGAATCATAGGGAATATAAAAAGTGGATTGGTCATGTGGTGAATAAAGAGAAGAGTCTCTTCTTTTCTTCTAGGACAATCATTGAGAGAAGGGCTAGGTCCATGGGCATTAGTTTGGGCTTGAGAAAGGGACTTTTCTTATAGAGTATCTAGGAGCACCAGTCAGTCCCTTTGCTCTTCGGGTGCACCATTTTGATAAACTCATAGGCAAATTTACAGGTCACATTTATAACTGGAAAAATCGGTTCTTATCCTTTGGAGGTCGCATCACTTTGCTGAACGGTGTTCTGGTGTCCATCACTATGAATGTCCTCTCAACTCTTAAGGTTCCCAAGAGTGTGGTGGTCATCTTGGAGAGGATTACGGTGTCATTCATATGGGATAGAAAATTGGAAGGTAGACATCACTGGGACTCAGGAAATCAGCTGGCCATGCCTCTATCGGAAGGGGCATTAACCTGAGAAGTGTTTCGTCAACATTACAAGGGTTACATGCGAAGCTGGCTTGGGAAGCTTTGGAGGGCAGGTCTCTTTGGGGAAAAATAATAGAGGTGATTTACGATATGAATGTGAATGCTCAAATGAATCATCCTTCTAGAATTTGGAGCAAGATCCACCCATTCCTTGAGTATATTCAACAGCATTCTCGTTGGATCGTGGGATAAGGAAATATTAACTTTTGGAAACAAGAGTGGGGGGTGGTTAAGCTGTGGTTTGTGGGCTACCCTACCTAAGATATAACCTTTAGGGAGGAAATTTGGAATCTGAGGTTTGTGTAGGATGTTTTGGATGAGGATAAATTGGAGGTTTTCCACAACATTGTTTCTAATGATGAGGATGATAAACTTGTGTCCAATGGTTCTGTGACGGGTGATTTTTCCATCATGGATTATGTTTGGATTGCAAGTGTCTCTGCGGGTAATGATTTTTTGCGGGAGGTGTTGTGGTGCAATGTAGTACCCTCCAAATTTAATTTTTTGTTATGGAACAAAAGGTACAGGGCCTTACCTACGAATGAGAACATGCAACAAATGGGAATTGAAATGTCCTCTAGATGCTGGTGTTGCAAGGACTCCAATCAAGAGTTATTGGGACATCTATTTTCTAAGAGTGAATGGGCTAAAAGTGTTTGGTAGTCTATTGGGTCCTTCTTCCAGTGGAAAGGTTTGAATGGGAAAAATGGGGATTTTTTCAGCGACTGGTTTATGCGAGCTGGGATTCATGGAGCTGAAAGAAAAGAAAGGTCTATCATTTTACTTGTAGGGTGTTGGACGATTTGGAAAGCTAGGAACGATATCCGACACATCAATGCTTCAGGATCGCTGGTCATCATTCTCTTCATGATTAAGACCACCTTTTTGGGATTTTATCAGGTTGTGTCCTATGCGCTGCGATGCGCCATCTATGCACACTATCACCTCCAACCTCTCTGTAGAATTTCAGAATGGCTCTCCAAGGGAGGGTCGATGGGTTTGTTGGACTCTTCCGAGCATGGGGAAAAAGCTTAACATAGATGGGTCGGTGTTCCTAGGGGAGATGCACGGTAGGGGGGGTCGTCCGTGACCGGTAAGGATCTGTTATTACTGCTTTCGCTGGGTGGTTCGAGAGTGGTGACGTGATACAGGCTGAAGCTCTGGCCTTTTCTATAGGTCTGTATATGTGTGTACTAAGGAATTTTCATCTAGATCTGGCGGAGACGGTTTCCCAAGTGTTGTATAATGCGTTACCGGGAAAGTGCAAGATTCCATGGGAAATTGCTTATATGGTTAGGAAGTGAAATCAGTTAGTGGAGGATCATATGTTGGTCTCTCACACATGGAAGAAATGTAATATTGTGGATGATTTTTTGGCATCCATGGCAACTCATGATTTTTGTATGCTCTATTTCTATGACTAGGGTTCATTTCCTAGTGTGGGGTTGTGCTTTGTAGTCAATGATGCACTAGGCTTGCATTACTTTATGCCACCCTAATATGATCTGTTGTTTATGGTTTGTTATTTGTGTTTTCATATAAAAATGGTAATTTTTAGTCAGTCACCCCCAAGAATAGAAAAACCAAACCAAAGGCATCCAATATAAACAATCAAGGATAAACCTCATAAAGATTGGCCTTTCAAATACTCATATTTTATGAATTTATAACTAGAAATACTTAAAATAAACTATTACATGGCTTCCACAATAATAAGTCACACATCAAGACCTTCAATTGGTTAATTTATATTTTAAATAACCCCTAACATGTAATCAATGGTGTTCCAATAGGCATCCCAGGCCGAACAACTAACATTGGTCACCCAAGGGAAACACACCGATGAGGTGGCCCATAATCAATGTGATCATTCCTAAACACGGTCTCAAACATATAAAAAATTACCTAATACAATATAAAAAATAATAATTGAAAAATAAAAATCAAGAGACACACTAAACGTGGGAACATAACACTCTGACATATATATTTAACTCAATAACTAGTGAAAGGCATACTACCGCGTACATCATACTTGTACGACTTTACTTATCCAGCTTCAAGATTCAATTAGGCCAAGAATGAATAGATATAGAAAAAAGAGAATTAAATAAAATCTTTAATAACTAGTACGAGAGAAGAAATCATGAAGAAAGGCTCTATAGGAATCTAACAGTCACCGCCAGGACTTCAACAGATCTGATGGTGTTTGAATCAAGCATCAGATAATGAAACTAGAGGCAAATTTTTAATCGGATTCCCCGCGTGCACTAATTTTCGAAAGAGGGATCATTTCTGTCTTCCTGACAAAAATAAAAATACATCCCAATTTTTTTTAAAACGAAAATTACATGGCATGTAATAGAAACTACACATCGTGTCCATACAAATCTTGGCCTGGACATTACATGGTCGTGTACTGGGATTATACAACATGCAACCCTCATTACACAACATGTCCCAACAAATAGACGGTGTGTTACTCCATGTCACATCATGTATTAGGTATGAAAACTGCCTTTGATCTCTTCTTAATGCATTTTCTAATGTAAAAATGGAAGAGGAATGATTTGTACCTCAAACGAAAAATAGGTTCTTATAACATTGTGCACTCGATAATACCAACGTTTTTAAATAATGGAGAACACATAATTTTTTTTATAATGATCAGTCTAATGAATCAATATATAAATCATTATATTTAAAATATTTATATTTCCATGTAAATATTAAACTATTTTATTTGACAAAAGGATCAATTTTAATAGGACACATGGTATCACATTATAATAATCTATATTGAATGCCTTAGTGCCAAATTGGAAACCCAATATGCAAATCAACACATGGTTTTATATATATGAATTCATGGTTTTCCTAAATTTTCATTTTATATGAAGATATCGCATACTATATTTCTAGGTTGCCGATTCCATAGAGACATATGAAATAAACTGAATACACAAATATGTTATCTAGTAATATAGAAATGATGAAGAAAAATATTAATTTGATTTTAATTTAATAAAGTATCATACTATGATCCAATTAATGAAACTGGTGAATATAGTCCTATCCATTTTTTCTAGGTTGAGAATGGATTTATATTTTATAGAAATTTTTTTCTTAAATAATGTAGTATTTTTCAATTGAATAAGGGAAAAATTCCCCATCAATATTTGATTTTATACCAACAAAATTATACGTATAATAACTTAAATCTTTAATGGGTAATTTAATATTTCCTACATTTTAGAGGTATATATTATCATTTTAAATATAAAATATTCAAATTTATTAAATGTAGATAATAATAATAGAAATCAAATGAAAATATAAAATTAAATAAAAAAATTGAGGATTAATGCACATTAGATAATCTCCAGTACATCACATGAAACCTCAATAAATCTTACTAATAATAGGTACAACCCTCAATTGATGGAAATATATCTATGGGAGATGGATGTTGAATCATTGAATCCATATTAAAGAATACAACATAATCAAATAAGGAATACATTTCTGTTATGTAAATAATTTCACACATTATTATGTAATCACATCATCATAGAAAATAATCATAGTTATATAGATAAAAAATTACAACAAAATCATTTATTATGAAAACTAGAGTGGTTTTGGAAGAAAATAAAAGTTAAGTATATACTTATAATGATTAAATATTTGCATAATATTTCCATATAGAAAATAGAAAATATTATACCATTTATTTTCTTTGGTATTACATAAATATTGAATTATAGATACATTTTCCCACCACATGTTTTAATTTTTTTCCAAAATTAATTTTATAAGTCTATTTATGGAGTAAAAAGGATGTAAATTTGAATTTTTAAACATGGGAACAATATTTCATGCAATATTTTATCTCTCCTCATTAATACAATTTAATTAACTTGAATATAGAATATTTTGGGAATATTGTTAGTATATTGAAATGTTTCCAACATCTAATTGCAAAAATCATAAAAATTCACCCAACATGGATTGACAATGAAGAAATTATGGAAAAATATTGGTTTGTATTTTTGGTCTATTAATTCTAGTAAAAAAATTCAGGATCAACTTGGTCTACTCATATCACTCATAAAACGTAAAAAATTATTTAGGGAACTGTTGAATATAATCTTTTATATTCTTTTATTAACACAAGGTTTATATTTAATCTTTTTTAAACATTAATTGTGTAATCCACATCCATTTTGGTAATGTATTGTCTTGTTTCCTTTAAATATAAATTTCAAATATGTGTCCTAATATTTAAATTCTTCACTGTGATTTTTAAAATTTCATGAAGGAAATAATATTTCTTAATATTAAAAAAAGATAAAGAAATTTTATTTTTAAAAAATATTTAAATTTTTTTATATTACATACTGATATAAAAAAATTTATATAGAGAAGAATTATGAAGATACTGAGTAGTGATGTATAAATTTTCTAATGTGTCGAACTAAAAATTTATAAATACTAATGATAATGAAAATTATTCTAAATAAAAAATTATATTATCCAGTTGTGTTGGATAATCACTACCCCCTAAGATGAGTTTTTATAGTCCGTACCAAATTACTGGCTAACAGGGATGAAAATATATATCCCCTCTATAAAAAAATGTTGACATACAATGTTTTCCATTATGTACATACATAAAAAAATAATGAATCCCATTTAAATTATTTAAATATAATCTTTTAAACAATCTTTTCCCAGTCCCAAGTCCATTCCTTAGTTCAAATTCATTAAGATCATTCATCCAATTCCAATTTACCATAATTATATGTCATACATCTCAAATGACATGTGGTTTTATTTTAAATCATGGGTATCTAGTACATGAGTTCTAGGTGAGATTCAAAGTTTAAAGATATTATGAGAATATATTTTTCCCATATTTATTATTTTTGATTTTTTTTGGATAATTATGGTTATTGATGTTGTCTAAAATCAAGTCAACACTTGTAGTGAGAATTTGCTGATGAATCCTTAGTATAAAAACCATAGGGAACAAATTGAATATAATATTTATAAGAATTATTTCATATTAATTTATTATATAATGAATTTTAACTCTCATAAATAATGATAGATATCCTATCATTGATCTAAAAAACAGAGTTGTTATCCCTTTATACCAGAAGCTATACATTAAGTCAATATATTTCTCTACATGAAAATATTATTGTTTTTTATTTTTTTCATTTCATTTGGATACTCAAATTAAACAAAATATGATACTATAACCAATATTATTAATGTATCAACCCTAAAAATTCATATTCAAAATTCTCCGTCCCAATGATATATATTGGGTCTTTTTTATTAAATGGATGAAATGGTTGTGGTGAAAAATATCCTCGGATAACTATGATTCCCAAAATTTATGATAATGAATGTAAATTATATTGATGATTAACATTAGGGTATATAAAATTATTTTTATTCTAATTAATTTTCAAAAATTTAAATATCATATGAAAGGATTAAATAAGAAATTTTCCAATAAACCAAAACAAATCCAATTTTTTTTCATAATTATAACCCCATAAAAGACTGGCCCTTCTTTCAATGTTGAAAGGATAAAAAATTATAAGGGTTAAAAATTTATAGGGGAATGATTTATGCATGAAAATTGAATGAGTTCATATAATAATATAACATATGGGTTTGAGAAATGATTCATAGTAATAATAAATTTATCATTCAACCACTATGATACTTATAATTCCCTCATTAGTGATTAAATATACTATTTGACCTTTGAAAAGTATATTTTTAAATTGAAAATACATTAAATTATTAAATTATTCCAAAATTATAATTAATAATGATTTATCCCCATAAAATTTTCAATTATTTCCGCTAATGAAAAATAAACAAGAACAAAAATATATAATAAAAATTGAATTTTTATTTTTCAATATATTTTGATGAGAAAAAAAAAGGAAACTACTTCGAATAAAATGAGTTTCTACATTGAAAAGATAATTTTTGAAGGTGTTAGCTTGACATAGACACCTAACATATCAAATATTATCACATTCATATATTTCCTCTTTCAACACCTCATTAGTTTTATTATTATTTTATGATTAATGGAATGGATTAACTTATGTCTATTTACTATGATGATATTATCATTAATTGGATCATGAATCATAATTTTCATATGGGGGTAGACATGATGCATAATGTTGGCCCCCATACAGCTTGAACTTAAATACATTAGATGAAAATGATATTTTGATGGAACTATGAGCATAAATTGTTCCTATTAAAAAGGTTATAATTTTTTATTCATAGATTCATATTGTTGGACACTCTCTGGTTTTATAATATAATTTTCTTCAACCTCTATTATAAGTTACACAAGATCATCAAGGTCTAATACTCTCTTTGTTATAAATAATTACAAATATAAATATATTTTTTGATGGACTATAAGGAATTTTGCTCAATATTAAGAAGAAAACTAAGAAATCTTACCAAAACCAACATATATAGTAATATTCCTAAGATGGGGTTTTATGTAGTTTGATATTACCAATTAGAACGCAATAGCATCATAGGTCAACATTTAAAAGAGTGGTTGATTTTTTTCCCAAAATATACATTATTTTTGAACTCACCAAACCATCCTAACTCTTAGTTTGGGGGTATTTAAACAAGTACACCTTGAGATATATTATGTACTTGGCCTTGAGTGCATAAAAGGATTTCTTGGAAAACTGGGTTCCATGGTCACAAATTTGAGCTCTATTAATTCAAATTTTTTAAAATGTAGTATCTACGTGTAAGTGAATCCTAGCTTGGTAATCATTGGTCTTAGTGGGGATAACATTAACCCATTATGAAATATAATTTAGATCATGGAATACATACATATATAGAAAAGATTTTATGAAGTTCCCCATAAAATATGTTCACCAATATTAAAATATTTCATTAATAAAAATGTATTAAGAGGTTTTTGGTTCCATTTAGTTATGGATGTTAGTTTTCCCCCATTGACTAATTTAGATGAATTTTTAGGAATCTATGCTAACGGTAGAAAAAATAAACCAAAATTAAAAAAAATTATTATTTTCATTCTATTATAGTGACCTTTAAATGCCACTCCATGAAAGAAATTTAAAGCAATGACTTGATCAGCCTCCAAGGAACATCCCCTAAAATATTATCTGGGGAAAAAGTTTTAGATGTAGGAATCATTAAATACATAATTATTGACATTAGAAATTAATTTCCACATTGATTAAATTCTAAATAAATTTTTAATGAAAAATATTATCAATCATATTTCTATATCAACATTCCAGGAGTAGTTAATCATATAGTAAATTTAATAATAAGAAAATGAGTTAGATAAGGAAAGATGAGATGAATTATAAATTATTATGATCTATAAAAAAATTAAAATTACACATGAATAATACCCATTTTACAATTTATTATTAGGTAAAATAATTATAAGAGAGGGACACAACTAATTAATACATACATAATATATTTTTAAGGGGAAATATTTTTCAACGTTGACTAATCTGAAATAAAATTGATGGGAGGTCTAATGAGAAAAATTATAAACTCATACAATGTAATCAAATATTAATAAATTATTATATTCTTCTTTAATAAAATATTTAATCCCCATTTTGATATTTCCTTTCTTTTGAAATTAAAAATGGAGTTTTTTTGTCATTATCCTAATATTTCTCTTACCATAAAATTACTAACTTCAAAAGATTTTTTTATAGGAAGCATCTAATTAGAAACATGCATTGATTTCAAGGATACAAGACATGACTTGATAGTTGTGAAGGATTTCTCACATATTTTAGTCCAAACTTAAAAGTTATCATTTATATGAAAATTTAATCAGGGTCGGGCAATGGAGTAGAGGTATCTAAATAAACTTCATTAGATATTGGAATTTCTTTTGAAAAAATCATGTTCCTAGATTTTTTTAGATATAGAGGTTGATCAATAATATCTTACTTTGATTTATCATCCTTAATCGCTTTACCATAGATAAGATTCTCGATTATTAATCCTTTTATTACTAGGAAATTGAGTTTTTCCCAATTTAGGAAAATATTTTAATCATTATATTTTGATATAAACATCTCAACATTTCTTAAATATATCTGAAATATATCCAAAAAATAATGAATTCAACCATTCATACTTTAAGAACCCATATCCTCACCATGTCATAAATAATTCCCTTCACACACTATTAGAGGTCACTTATATGAAAATTAAATAAATCCATGGACATGAAGTTAAGAGAAATGTTTCCAATTAGATTATTAATGTTTTTTCACTATTATAATATGTAAAATTTAATTTTATATTATTCTAAATATCCATTTTTGAATCATCCTAACATTTTATGACATATTTCTCTTTAAACAAATTTATTTTCTTTTATAGATTACGATACACACAAGACAAAATCTTATTAAACCATAATATAGACTATTTTTATAAAATAATCATTAGATTATAGTATTGAATATTAATAACAACATTTTAATAATTATTTATAATTTTTTTTATAAATAAAATATATTTCTAAATACATACACTATATTTAGAAAAGTTTTAAAATTCATTAGAAATACATTTTCCTCAAAAAATGGGTTTCATTTCTTTTTATGAGAGAATAGATTAATTATTTTCCTTTTAGAAAAATTATTTGGAAAATATCAAATTTATTTTTGAAATTATTATGTAATATTAGATTAGAGTGAATTATTTGAGAATTTATAAAACACAATTTTTTAAAATAATAGTGGAAAATACTAATTTTTATTCAAAAGCCATCTTTTGTTTTCAAGAATTTAAAAGGAAACATTTTCTACGAAAATATTTTTTATGTAAAATTAGTCAATTGTTTTATTAATAATCTAATGATATTCATTGGAGTAAATTTTACATTATAATATTTTATGAAAAATATTTATAACTGAAATTTTTTTTTTCCAAATACTCATTTGGGCGGATTTTATGGGTTTGATTTAAAATTACCTTATTCCAAATATATGATTTCTATTTTTTAAAATGGATTCAATATTTTAAATAAAAATAATTATTATTTGGTAAAATTTTTAATAATTTTTTGGTTATAATGAACATTAAAATTAGTAATAATTGGTAACCAATATTATAGTGAAATCGGGTTTACCCAGGGTTAAACCAAGAGATAAGGGTATGTTTTCTAATTAATATTTTTTAAATACAATTGTATGGACCTGTATTGACATAATAACATAAAAAATTATTAATATATATCTATTTGGAGGCATTTTTCTGGTTTATTGATTTAATTTAATTTTAATATTTTATGAAATTATGTGTGTGTCTTTTCCACCACATATAAAAGGGCACCCTCCTTTCTCATAATTACACCACTTTGAGCTATCTGTATCCACAAAAACAAACACATTATCTCAAATAATTCCCAATAAATTATTTATAAATTATTTTTATTATAAAATATTATTTCTAGGGTACTTAAGAAGGGATATATCAGAGGCCTACTGAATAAGAAGTAATAATCTTACCAGACCTCATTCCAATTATTTATTATTTTACCTTAGCATAATCCCTCATATTCATAATTAAATTTTATATTAATTATCATCAATTTAAATAAATGTTATTTTTATTATGTAACATTTCAATCCCTTTTCTATTAAATGAGAAGTGAAAGAATCACACATGCATACATGTGGATGGCAACCTCTACATAATGATATAATTAAATTTTCATCACCATATATCATGGATAGGTATTTTTATTGTTTTGTTGTTTATAAATTTTATTTATTATATAATTATTATTCTATTATTATTATATCATATCAACCTTCTTACATACCAATCAGTCGGAAAATGATAATGTCATTCATGTGTATTTGTGGGCATCGACATCCTTGTAGTGATTTAGTTTCCATTTTACATGGATGGTAATAAAGTGGGATTTAATTAATATAAAAGATATATATGACATAATAATGATTCTATAATGTTTAATTTTTGTTTACCACTATTTTTTTAATACATTGAAAAGTGAAATTATCATTCATGCATACAAACAAACTACCATCTCTATTAATGGTGAAATTCATTTTTCTATATCAAACATTTATTTATGAATATATATATATATAATTAATTAAGATAAATTATTTTTATTTCATTATTAATAATATGGTGATTATGGAATGATGATCATTTTACATGGACCAGAACTATTGATCCAAAAGTCTCATGAAAAATGAAACAGTTAACACCCAAAAAGGATGATTTTAATATGATATTATTAATATATGTAAGTAGTAATTTATAAAATTGGATCATAGATAATATTATAAGTATAAAAATGACTATGATATAGAATTATAATATAATTGTATTTATTATACATGGGTTTAGAGTGCATTCAAAGAAATTCAAACTTGAACTGGGTGATTTATGTTGGAATCATAATGTTTTTCGAGATTATTTATAATCAGTTCATGATGATGAAATATTTAAACCTATATTTCATTAATCTGATGATTTTTATTCTCATTTTGTTAGTTTAGGATACTAAAAATTCTCCATTCATCTTACTCTCTTTAATAACTCAAGATACTAACAAAATGTTTTAAAGGTAAATAGGTATTATATATCTATTTAGTTAAAAATAATTTCTATTCAATATTAATTTTTTTTAAAATTTGTTAAAGAATGTTTTAATATTATTATATGATTTTAAGGTAATTTTTAACAATTATATATATTTATATTTTTATTTTAAAATATTATTATTTTCATTTTCTGACTGATTTACTCTTTAATTTTTACAATGATGCGAATAAATTCATTTCTTTATTTAACACAACCTCAATAGAATTTCCCTCCATTATGACTGAATAAATATTTGAAGACTACATTATGTGATTCAAAGTATATTTTTTAAAAAATAACTTTTTCCCATATTAAATAAATGTTTTTATATTTTAAATAAGTTATTTATAAATTAATAATGTTATTTTCTTCATGAAATATTCCAAGGGATCATTTAAAAGAATAAATAATTATGACAAAATATTTTTCTGTTACTTATTTTTTATCTAGATATGATCCAAGGATTCCATAATTATTATTTATTTAGATGGTTTATTAATATGACAATGAGGTTTCAATGAAACCCATATATTATTCATGGGTGATTCTCTGATGAATTGTTGAAATGTTTAAGAAACTAATTTTTTAACCTGGATTATGATATTTGATAAATGATTTATGATCTTATAAGAAACAATGACTGGATTTTGATTTTGTTATCGGTTGGTCTGATACTATACATCCCTATATATAATTGGGTCGATATGGATATCTTAAGAGATAATAAATAATGGAATGGGGATTTAACCAAGATCAGTAAGGGACTCTGAATTCTATGATAAGATAGGGAGTAAACCTTGAAAAATTATATGATGAAATTGGTACTGAACCTAATCCATAATGATAGTTTTGTAAGTAAACCTTGTCTATGTAAATTATTTCTTATTCTTATTTGTATTCCCAAATCATGTATATAATTCCAATGTTATGAAGTCATGGATCATGTTTTGTGATTTATTTATGATTCATTTATGGTTAATGTATTATTAACTATCATGCTATATAAAATGACTAAATATTAGGATCAATGTTGTTTTGGGTATTTTTTTGAAATGTTGAGATCATTTTTCAATAAACTTATTTTTTTTATGCGTACTGGATCACTGATATATGCCTTATTTTCTATTAGGGTGCATTTAAGCTCAATATTTCTTATGATTCCTTTCCCTAAGATATGAAGAAATGTTTTAAGTATGATATGTTTATGAATGGTGATAATTATAAAGAACATAGTGGGGATGATATATATATCTTGAAGACATGTTGTTTATGTATCCTTGTTTCCATTGAATATAAACCATTAATATTCTAAAATTGATCATAATGTAATTTTTTAATATTTAGTTAGTAAGATTTAATATATATGTATGAAATTTTTGGGTCACTATAGCTGGTATTAGAGAAAGGTTTAGCTACCATCAGAAACTAGGATGAGAAAACATTATTTAGATCCCTAAGGATATAACAATGTATAAGGGAAAAAACTTAGTAATGTTAATGAATAGATAATTATTTTTTAATAAAAATATCCAAGTCTGAATAATTCATGTTGACATGGTTTTGGATCATCTTGATCATAGGGAAATAACCTTGAAAAGTTTAAATCATGTATATCATGACCATCATTCAGGTTCATGGTGAATGTTTCCTTACATTTCATATGTGATAACACTCTTGAGGGATATTATTCGGTTAAATCACATTTTGTTAATGAAACATTATAATGGTTTTGAATAGATGATGACAATGAATGGAATAGGTTAATCATAGTGTGTAATAGATTGAAATGTAGGTGTCATTATTTAGTCAACCTATAAATTATTTTTCATGATTTTTTTCCACTACAATTATTTCTTCTCACACTATAATTTTTTATTCAATAAATATAACATGAATGGATAGAGTAAATAAAAAATGTGTTAGATAATGAAAATACTTCCTCCTTTAGAAACCAAATGTTAATGGTGATGGACTGAAAAATGTTCTTTCTTTGATTAAACAAAATTCTCAAGATATAAGTTAGGTTGCACATACAATTTACAAAAGGGGGGAACATGGTTATATTTAGTCAATCACGAGAAAAAATACACCATATTATAGTTGGTGTGCTAGTTCTTTAGTTTCATAGAAATGGACCAGTACCACATAAAATATATTTTCTCTTCTCTAGTGTTAGAAACGTGACAAACTAATTTTATTTTATTTTAATTTGGTAGGTGACTCATATCAATGGTTGGAACATACCAGGAACATGAAGCAACAATAAGAAATTTACTCAATGGTCTAATATTTTTTAGAGATTTCTTTTTATAATGATAGTCCTCATATTATTGATATGAAAGTGGTGAAGGAATCTATAACACCCCAAAATTTTATGAAAAATATAAATTTTTTTAATTTCGTTGATGTCTTATGTTATATGCAACAAGAAAGGGAGATTTCACTACATACAACCCTAACCTGGCATGCATTACACGTAATCGTGACCTTCCTCGATAGCGTGTGTTTTACAAAATACCGAGTTTCACTAAACAATGATATATGGTTATAATATTATCACAAACTAGCCGTTATGAATAGTATTGACTACATTTTGAATTTTATAACATTATTATTCATCTTACTCATTTTCTAGAACATGATATGAGGATAAAATAAATGTTTTCGGTAAAATAAGTATTTTTTTTAAAATGAAATTTTGCCACCTTTTGATGGCGCACCCACATTAAATCTAGTTTTTGACATGTTTATATGTTCAATTTTACAAAATAAAATTATTCTTTGGAATCAGGATATAAAATTTTACCTTTGATAAATTTTTCATATTATTCTGATAACTTTCATATTTTAATGAATAGTAAAAACACGCTATATTTTAATTAAAAACAACTTTTTACATCATAATAATTTATGGGGTTAAATTATAATATGGAATGATTTTAATGTATAAATAGAATATATTTTTACCATTTAATATAATTTATGTCATTTGCATTGATTTTACATTGAATTCGTAGGTTAAATAAATTCAATCTTTTGCAATGTTTTAAAACAAAAGCCCGTTTTCTTTCGACAACAACATTAATTATAATTTAATTTCTGAAACTTCTTTGTATTGAATTTAGAAAAATGGATTCCATATTTGGAATCAGTGGGTCCAAATTATATTAATAGATTACTTTTTATTTTTGGGCATTATGAATAGTAACAATGGTAAATTTTATTTACCATAGTAAAAGGTAAATCGGGTAATTAAGGATAAATATAATATTATTAAATTACCCTAACACATTTCTTAATACAATTGGATGATTATATTTCATCCTAAGTAATATTTGGGTCTAAATGGAAACCATTAGAACCTACTTGGAGGTGATTAAGACATATAGTTTATTTTATTTAAAGAAAAGTGAAATATTTCTCATTCAAACTTTAATAATTAATGTATTTTTAATATAAGTTTATATAGAATATAAATTCGGTTATAAATACTCATTTGAAAGATAAAATGTTTTTATTTATCATGGTAATTTATTTGTAATTTTTATGAGTTATTTAATTACTTTATTAGCTTATACATTAATGATGCATAAATTATTTATTTAGTAAAAAATCAATAATATTGTTTTCATTGAAATATTAATACATATTAAAGGACTCAAAAACCTGATAAAAACTTATTGGTAGTGTATTTATACACCATAAGCATCCAATGACCGAATATATGACCCTTTGGAGTCTTATTAATGTGATTATGACACTTATATTATTTTATTTTATATGATGTCAAAGTTGTCACCTTCATAATTTAATAAATATAACATTTTAAAATTTGGGTGATTTAGATGAAAAATATGAATAAGTGTATTATTATGAAATATATAAGATATTTATTCATCCTAGTATTTTATTTTGAATTTTTATGAATCAAATAAGTATATTTAATAATTATAAAAAAATGTTGTATTATTTATTTTATTAAGAGAAATATCAAATAAATGGTATTACAAATAGTAAAATAAATAATATATGAAATATTTAATGATCTCCACTAATTTTGTAGACTACTATGACTTTTTAGGAAACTATTAATTTTTTTTCCAATATATCCTCTGTGTGGATTTTATTAAAATTCAAATAAATGAATAGTGTCAAAATTGACACTATTGTTATTTTATAAAAATAACATATTATTAAATTTTTTAAAAATCACAAAAATATTTAAAATTTATAAATTGAAATTTATATAGTATAAAATTCCATAAATTATCTAATTATTTATAATTCACAGCACATAAGTAATTTTTTATAACAATTCAAAATTTAGAATCTTATTACCACATATAAAATTTAATAGATTAAATAAGGATAAATCAAGTTGATAATGTTTAAAATAAATTCCCTACATGACTAAATTTTATTGGTTGATGAGACTACAACCCTATATCATCTAATATTTTAATATGAGTCATTTTTTGGAGGTTTTTAAGTGGGCTTAGAATTATTATAAATTAATATTTTTAAGATTTCCAAAGGTGCGCCTCTCCTCCCTTATAAAAGAGCACATCCTCCCTCTCATTTTTACAAAACATTGATCCTTTATTCTAGGCCAAAACCTGACCATTTAAATTCTCAACTTCCCTAGAGATATTCTAGAGGTTCTGGTCTCCTTCAATGACCAATCTTAGTGCCCTAAGAGGAGATTTCAAAGAGGCGTGTCGAAGAAGAGGTAATATACCTGTTACTGATTCCTTCAAATTTATTTCTTCTTCTTCCTCTTATTTAGTTGTTTAATTATGAAGTAATAACATATGTATCACTAATATACTGATATGTTGTTATATATATGAAACAACCCTATGTCACCTTCTATCCATCCTACGGAAAATGAAATCACCGCGCGTGCGTACTTACGGAATACCGTCTCCACGCCGTGGTGTAATCTGTTTTCCACCACCACCTTACATGGATGGGTATAATGGTGTAAATAAATAACTATATATGATTATTGTAATGTGATAATGATTCTGAAATATTATACAAACACTTCAATACATGTACATGATCATGGGAATGATATCATCGTTTGTGCGTACGTACAGACTACCATCTCCACGACACAATGAGATTCATTTTCCATGTTAACAATTCAAGAATGATTATAAAGTATATATAATAAGTAATAATTTAAATTATGACATAATAATGCTACTCGATTTATGTATATATATATATATATGTCATCTACTTAATTCCATTCAATTCAATAAGGAAACAAAAACAGCGTTCATGCGTACATACGGCCTACCGCCTCTATGAACAGTGTATTTGTTTCCATTTATTGATCTATTATATATATGTATATTCTGAATATATATTATATATAAATCATGTTTTATATTCTGTAATTAATTAATCAGGATCTAAGTAATCATATGAATTATTACAAGTGAAAACACAGATGACCAATGAAACGATTTTACCCAAAACACTATTTAGCATGGAATTTACAAAAGAACGGGTAATATAATGTAATAAGTGAACCATATATGATATAATAACAATGAATATGATTCTTAAATAAGTAAATGACATTATTTAAATCATTATACAGGAGGTTGGGATACGTACAATGCATATCGGACCTAAGGTAAGGGAAAATCTCACATTCTCATTTTTATCCGAGATTGTCTATACTTTGGTATTTACTAGGGTGTATTTATCATCCATATCCATGTTTCCTAAATATGTAATATTTTTTATATCCTCCTAAAATTTTTTAAATCCAACATTACTTGTTAGTGAGTTATTAGTAAAAGTTATGAAAGGAATCATTTTTCGTTTTTAGTATGAGGTACTTTTTGACTTTTTCGGCCAAAGTACGAGAAGAATATTTTTTTTAACTTATACGACATGAATGTATTTTATGATTTCATAAAACATTATTTCCCTGAATATTCCTTTAAAAGTTTTCAAGTTTATTTTTAATCAACTTCTTTTAGTTTAAAATTGTATGACATGTTAATAAAGGAAAAATGTTTTTGAAGTAAAAAGGATATTTTCCTCAAGAATGGAGTTCAATAATTTTATCAAAATTATTTTCCATCTAAGATAATATCATGTTTTGTTTCTATCCCTATTTTTACATTGTTTTGATTATTTTATGATGGAATTATTTTTATTATGTTCTCATATCTTATATGGATCGTGTTATGATAGCATGATGTTTAAGAATCCCATTTTTATTACATTGGATATGTTATGTTGTATGATTTGTGATCTGATGGCACACATAAGAATGGTATCATTATGAGATGGGTGAGACTTATATCTTCCTCCAATTCATTTGGTAAAGATTTATATCTCATGAGATAGACATGGATGGAACAGTAAGTTAATCCGGTTCAGTGTTACAGGACTGATATGAGGAGTGAAATTGATTTAGAAAGGTACTTTGTCCACTAAGATGGTCTTGGTAGCAATGCCTTGGCTACTATGGAAATCATAACATGTTCATAATTGTTTCCAAAATTACATGTTTTATTCCCATCCTATTTAATCATGATTAATGTTTCTTTATGATCTAAGCCTTAAGTACTGCCATGTTTTATGTCATTGCTCAAGAATTTGATGTTTAAATATTATGGTCATGTGCTGATGTTCAAATGTATATGGTTTGTTTTATTTTCTCTGTAATTACCCTTACTGAGCATTTGAGATCACCCTTTTTATGTTTTATTTTCCCCAGGATATAAAGAATGTTTTTAGGTAAGAAAAAAGGGGAACATATTTATGGGATATGTTGAAGATCTTTCACCAAGATTAGAAGATTATGTTCAATTTTTTGAAAACACTAAACTATTACGATCCATGTGTGACTGTTTTTGTTATGTATTATGTATTCTGAAAAAGTTATGTAATGTCCTTTTAATTCAATCTTTGGTTCTCTACAGCTGGTATCAGAGGAAAGGTTTAGTTAACCTTTGGAAACTAGGATGCGAAAACTTTTATGAGATCCCTAGAGATATTTCTATGGTATGTTCAGGGATGTCCCTATGGTTAAGTATGAGTATAGGTTATAGTCCTATAATTATAGTAACGATCTTAGAATATAACCTAAAATGTTAGATATTGAAGGTAATCCCTCTTGATTATGATTTTGTCCTCTCGCAGTATTCTTTTTGGGTTGTAGAAAATGGCTGGAAACATGAAGATTCACAATAATGGGGGATATGATGGACAATGGAACGATATTCATCCTGGGATACCAAATGAAATTGGATCTGGAGGTCTACATATCGTTATTATGCCTAATCAGAAATCTCATAATATGATCAATAATATCAACTTTGGAAAGTTTCCCGACTCTGCTAAAAAGAGAAAGATAGAGTTTCATGAGGATCGGAGAGGAAAGAAAGTTAAAATTCTCTCATGTAAATCATGTGGGAAGAGGCATCAAGGAGAATGTTTCAAAGGAACTAGAAGATGCATTGGGTGTGGAAAAGAAGGACACAAATCCAGTAAGTGAAAAGGAAAGGGTTCAGTTAACACCATGGAGAAGGATAATGGTATTTCTACGACATAAACAATGATTATATGTTTTAAATTTGTTATGTATGGGCATTAAGAAAACCAATTTCCTAAGGGAAATTCTCATGAAGAGAATCAACATGGTCCCATGGGTAGTATTTATGTGAATGATAATGAGGAGACTACAAATGATATATGAGATGAAAGAAGTGTTGATTCTTGGTCAATGGTTTAAGAAGGTAGTGGAATGATTTATGTTTATCAAGAGTTATGTTGTATAGGTAATGGTACTATGGAATAAAGACACATCTAAGGATTGTTACACTATTGTTTTTTAAAGTATTTGAAAGTATATGTTGAATGGTACTGGAAACCATGAAAGGTTATTCCACTACTAGAAATCTGGGCTATATCCATAGACCTATAGCCACGGTTTTATAGAACCGTGGCTATAGGTTTTATACAACTACAGTTTTTTTCCTACCCGTGGCTATATCCCCTCGCCCAGTTTTTTTCTCCCCCATTCCGTCGGGCTCCATCCTCGCCCTCGCCCCCAAGCGTCTGGCTCCATCTCCTCGCCCTCGCCATTTCTCCTCCCCGCTGCCTCATCCTCTCCACGGCCTCCTCCTCCATGACGCATCAACTCCACGCCATCCTCCTCGTCGACGCCCTCCTCGCCGCGCTCTCCTCACCGACGCTCTCCTCACCGACGCCCTCCTCGCCGCGACCCTCCTCGCCGCGTCATCCTCCATGTGCCCTCCTCCCCGTCGGCGCCTTCCTCACCCCGACCTTCCTCTCCGCGTCATCCTCCCCGCGCCCTCCTCGCCGGCGCCCTCCTCACCGGCACCTTCCTCACCGTGCCCTCCTCGTCGACGCCCTCGAGGTCGACACCCCCATCACCCTCTATTTTTTTTCTCCCGAGTGCTAATTATCTGCATTTATTGTATGCCTCATTTGCACCTTCGATTTCTTTGATTTAGGTAATCTTTACATGTTTTCCCCTTCTGTTTCATATCCGCTAAGGTTGATGTTTTGAAGCCACTGGTAGAATTTGTGTGTATTTTAATTGAAGAGGATTATAGATGTTTCTACGTGGTCCATTACAAATCATGGTATGATTTCTGCTCTATCTGCAAGTAACTTGGACACCTAAGTCAGGTCTGCTGATGGTATTCTTCTAAATGGATTGGAATAGTTGCATCCCAATGGATCAATACTAGGAATGTGGGTATTAGTAGAATGTTGATTTTGGTAGATGAGTTTGGATCTACATGTTTTCCTATAAAGGACGCAGGATTCACAGGACCTAGGTTGTCATATGAAAATGCATTGTGATTCGACCACGACCATCTAAGGAGCCCGGGGGCGAAAGTTGTTCCATCTGTTTCTATTGCTGAATATGTACCAATATATGAAGAATTAAAATGAAATTGAGAAATTCAATGGAGACAAAGATTCAAATATATGAAGAATTAAAATGAGAGCCTTTCTCGGACAACAAGGCTGAATTGAATCCCTATATGGGCCCAAGAAACCCTTTACGACTATTAATGAAATGTTCCGACCATTGTAGAATACTAAGATGTTACCCCTAATATACTTATTAAGTCTCATAGAACCCTTTTACATTACATAGGTGATGAGGTCCTTAGAGAAGTATATTATAAGTCTACTGCTGTATAAATTTTCTAAAACATAAAAATTTATACATGACTGCTTCATTAGTAGGAATAACTTACTAGAATCATCATATGTTCACATTAAAAATAAAGCATTGTACTTCAATAAAAACCTATTTTGAAGAGTTTAATAAAGTCAAATTATATTTAACCAATATTAATGTTTCTATAGATGATGAGGATCAGAAATTAATCCTCTTAATCCCTCTTAACAATAGCTACATCACACTAATTGAGACCATGATATATGGTCGAGATTATTTAACTAAAGAAGATGTTAAATAATCTATTTGGTCTAAGGATTTGCATTCTAAACTTAAGATAAAAGGAGTGGTTGAGTGTTTTTCACAAGGGGAAGACCTAAAACTTAATGTAAAAAATAAACAGTTCAATAGATACAAAAGTAAGAGTAATAAAGAACCCAAATCCAAAACTAGTTCCTTGGATAGAAAAGTCACATGTTTTCACTATGTTAAACCCATGCACATTAATCCCATGTGTAGGAAAATCATGTGAGAGTTAGAACACAAAAACCCAACTGACCAGCCTTTTATGGTTGACTCAAGATATTATGCTATTGAATTCCGGAATATATCCATCCATAAACTCAATCATGAGTGGGTCCTCAACTCTAGATATTATTGTAACTTGTGTCGATATATAGAGTCTTTTTTGAATCTATTCAAGAAGTTGGAAGGTTATGTCCTTTTAAGAAACAATACTACAAATTTGGGCTATAGCCACGGACCTATAGCCACGATTTTATGGGTCCGTGGCTATAGGTTTCATACTGCCACAGATTTTTTTCCAATCCGTGGCTAAATCGCACAATTCTGTTTTTTCCCCCAATCCCTCGGGCTTCCTCCATGCCTCGTGTTTCCTCCTCCCCGAGCCCTCCTCCTCGCCGCGCCCTCCTCCTTCACGACGACTCCACGCCGCGCCCTCCTCCTCCCCGACGCCCCCTTGCTGCGGCCTCCTCGCTGCGCCCTCCTCCCCGACACCTCCTCGTCGTGACCCTCCTTCCCGACGCTACCCTCTCCAGCAGAACCTCTCCGGCGATTCCCCATGGCGGACGACCTCCCCTCCCTTGTGCTCCCTCGCCATCCGCGGCCTCCCCTCCCTGTGCGCACGCCTCCGGTGCCCCACCTCCCTGCGTGCACGCCTCCGGCGCACCTCCTTGTTGGCAAGTCCACCTCTGGTGACCGGACCCCTCCTGGTCGAGCCCTCTTAGCACCGCCAAGATTATGTAAAAGGTACATAGTATTCATGGATTTCTAGGGTACTATAAGTGATTTTTGGCACACATCGCAAGGATTGTAATTCATTTGACCTCCCATATGTGGAATAGGAAGAAGTCTTCCTAGACTAAACAGTACCAAAGATCCATCAAGGGATTGAAGTTCAGCTTAATGAGTGATCATATTTTTAGACTATCTAAGGAGATCATGGAGTACTTAGTTTATGGTTCTGACTTTAGAAAAGTGATTGGTTGGATGTTGATGCAGATATATAATTTTATTACATATGGGTCAAGGAAAATAGTACCCCATTAGTAGAAAAACATGAATTGTGATCTAGATCTAGTATTATTAGTCCTAACTTAGACGATTCGGATGAATTGTCTTATGCGTGATCAAATTGATATTTAATTAGACCATCAGAGTCCCGGGGATGTATTCACATATAGGGACATGAACATGAGGAACTGTTTCATGTTGTAATTCTTATAGATCAATGAATTTGAGATATTATATACTCATTGAATTTAAAAAATTGTATTAGATTCCATTAGAAGGAAGTCCCATGCTCATTTTACTTAGGAGGCATTTCAGTGATTTTCTACCATGACATGAACAGTTGTTGGGATTGTGGGTGAATATTTTATTCAGTTGAGGGTGACGACTCCTTTAATTATCCATCATGTGAGATATTCCATTTTAGGTTACACCTACTATGAGTTATTATGTGACTAGATATCCTTCGCAGATTCACCCAAAAGATTTTTTGAATAAGGGAATGGTATCTTAATTTTATAGGGATGGACTGTGGTCCTAGTAATGATGTTAGAGTATGTGATTATAGAGTTTCACACAACCCATTTTCTATACATCCTTAGGTGTGGAATATGTACATAATACCTCATTGAAATTTTTTTTAGGCTATTATGACACAAAACAAGGCTTATTTCATCTCTTGATGCTTCACATGTCAGTAGGTGAAGACTATGATCCAGGTTTGAGTTGATTTTTAACAACCCCTAGTGATCCTAGAGTGGAAATGGAATTGAATTTCCATTTACATTAGTACATGATGTTTGATGAAGCTAATATTTTCACATATTTTATACTGTAATTTAATTTTTATAAACCCACAATAGTGTTATTTAATGGGAAATTGTTACATATTTAGGTTTTGGTGTTATTTTGAGCCTAAATGCAAAAATGGCATAATTCTGGATTTTTAACAGATTTTTATCAGAGGGGTATTTTGGTCATTTCATATAAAATATATATCCAAATTTTGTGATTAGAATTTTTTTTTGAACCCTTATTTCATTTCCTTCAACTTTGTCTTCAGGACCATGGGATGAATCGATATTAATGGTGCCCAAAAAAATCAATGAAGTCGACAATTTTTTCGGACGGACATCATTGACTCCACCATAGTTATGGAAGAAAATTTCGGCCTACACTACTCCAAATGATACGATTCTACCTGGATATGACAGAGACCTCCAAGGTGCGTCTCCTCAATAAATTTCAACCCGTTTGGAATCCTTTATGATGGCGGTGTAGTGATAGAGTTTTGAAGGAAGCTTCCAGGAAGCTTCATCGAGAGAAATCTATTTTCAATAGAAAAATCATAAATGCTTCAATACGCGTCCAATGAATCTAAAATTTTGAGGGTGGATGGAAACGACATTGATGAACAATATTGATGAAGAGGGAAACGCGTGAATCGGCCATTTAATGGGTCTAAAACGCGACAACTTAGTGAAGATAAAATCTGCCTATAAAAGGAGGGGAGCTCCTACCTCTCAAAATATTCTATTCTTTACCACACCATCCGTCACAAAGGGGTTTGGCTTGAGAGAGCAAGAGTATAGGAGTATAAATGATGTAATCAAGCCATGAAGGGCTAAATCCAAGTGGTGGTGGGAAACGGAGTTCCGAAGACATTTCCCTTTTTGAGTTTGTGCTTTCATTGTAAAATATTTTCTTTTAAACTATCCTGGAACTTTTTTGCATGAATAAATTATGTATTTTTCTCTCGTGTTTTCAATTTCTTATAAATTATTCTAGATTTCTTATATTCTAATGAATTTAAAGTGGTTTTACTCATGGTCTAAATTTCTTTGGTGAGGTCTCGCTTTTGAGCACGATGAGTACATCCTGTTTTGGTTACTCGGAGGTCTTCGGGTAATCAGAACACTTTCCTTAGAAGATCGGCACCCATGTATGAGGTTTCAATATGGTATCTAGATTATTTAGGTGTATAACTTGAGGTATTAAGGTATACATTGGATAATTTAATGAAAATATATTCGTAAACAATGATAAAGGGAGTGTCCAACGATCAACGTTTGTCCACCGCTGCTACATTTAACTTGTTCTTTCCAGTTCGATTTTCTTTGGTATTCTAATTGATAATGTAGATTTAATATTTCATTTTAATTTAATTTTCATAATCAAAATCCCCCATATATATTATATATGTTACTTTTATATTAGTTAAATTAAAAAGTGACAATTGAAAATATAGTGCGTATAAGCGGCCTCCTTGTGATCGACCCTAGGTTGTGCCACTATGGTACACTCTTAGGAAAATAAGAATTTAATTGAGTAGGGTAAAGCAACTGAAATCCCCAAACACCAATTTGGCGTCGTTGCCGGGGAGGCCAAGTACTTACACACACTATTTTCAAAGAAAAAAAAAACAAAAAAAAGCCTTGTTGCATATCATTCATTTAATCAGCCAATATGGATTTTTATGGAAATTATTATAATTATTGGCATGTGGATAACTTTTATGATAATCCAAGTAGGGAAGATACATTGAGTATTCAAATTCTTGAAAATTCCCAACAATTTAAAGAAAATGCCTTGATAATTCAAGAGAATTGTAGAAAGATGGAAAAAGCAAGCAAGATGATATCATCGCTGGTCGCCCAAGTTGAAGATGTTAATGTCTTATGGATGGAACGACAAAAAATAAAAGCTCAGGAGAATGAAATACTTTATCCACCTCCATATTACAAAAACAGGGAGCACGCCTACATCCTTTTCCCTCCCCCTCTTAATCTCAAATTCTATTTTCCATCTCTTCTAGGGGTTGGGGATATTTTTCTTTTCTTTGGGGGTTCTCACTTTTGGAATCCACATATGGATATCGGGAGAAATAAGTTGTGGTGGTTTCTAAGCAAGAAACCTCATCCACCTTCGGATTGGGGTTAACCTACTGCAACTGCCTGACTAGGGGCAGTAAAAACCTTGCACCTGCTTGGGGGTCAAACCAAGCATTATCCCTTCCTTTTCACCTTTCTAATTTTTCTTTTTCTAATTCATTTTTTTATTTATTGCTTTATAGGAAGAAGTGGTGCCAACTAGGAGCTGAAGTCAATGGTACTGCTAGAAAAATAAAGTCAGGTTGTATCTTTCCTTATATTTAGTTTTTTTCTCTCTTCCCTTATTAATATTTTATCAAGACAAAATGAAGGGTACTGAAATTTAATTGTGGTGGGAGTGTCGACCTGCTTATTTGTTTTTGTGTGCTTTCATTTTTTTTATTTTTTAGGAACCTTGAGCTTTAATGATAATTCTGATCACATTTCACAAAATAATTTATTTTGATAAAATTGAAATGATTTTTGAAAAAAAAAGATCTTAAATTATTGTTGATGTGATTTTTTTTCCTTAAATTGAATTTTCAATCATTTTTATGAGTTTAACTGATTTTTGAAATCCATGGACCTAAAACACTGACTCAAAATATTGTTCTCATCCTGTGAGGTATTCTAAAACACTTTTACATATTCTTTCTAATACCCACACTTTCTTGAGGGAAACTTGGATTTTTTGTGAGAACCAGAATTTGTGATTTTTCTTTTTTGAAGCTTTGGATTTCATTTAATGTTTTTAATATGATTGAGGTACTACTTTGGCTAGCCACATATTATCCTGAGACTTACCTTTACATTTATCCTTCGTTATCCCTTAGATTCCATGAATTGACTTATAGGTTTAAGCCACAATACAAGCTAATTTATCCTTACCTACCCATTCTCTTGGTATTGTTGCATGGATATTTCGAGTTTGAGTGTGGGGTAAGGGCCATTCGTGTGCGTTCATTGGGATTTGTTTTATTGATGGGTATTGTGTGGTATGCATCAACATTTTGGGCAATGAAATAATTGGGAATGAGTCATAATCTTATTATGCTTCATTTTTGTTTCATTCAGTTCTCCTTAAAAAAAATAAAAAATAAAGCTGTGCCTTTCTGGAGCTTAAAAAAATATATATAAAAAAGGAAAATAAAGCTGTGCCTTTCTGGAGCTTTAAAAAAAATGGGGAGAACTTGGATGATTTAATACCTTGAAATCATTGATTGGCTCATGTACCATTTAAAATAAACAGGGGTGGTGTTTTGTTTCACATTCTCAAGGTGGATTGAGTGAGGAAATTTCTGGGTTTTCACTTGATTATTCATGCATTGTACCTTAGAGTCAAACCATCTCTTTCTAGCCTTGATATTTTAAATCATTTAACCACCAACCCAAAGCTACAGAGTCATTTGAACCATTAATGAAAGCCCTCATGATTGAATTCATTTTTATGTTTCACGCTGTGGAGAAATGAGAATTGTCACAAGCCTATGGTGATACATGCAATTTCCAAGTATGAGCATAACTACAGAATTTAATTCTCTTGAGTGAAGAGTGACATAAAATTCAATGCGAGGTAGGTTGTAATTGATCCATGGATGGATTTATGTGGTTTAAAAAATTTAAATTTTTGGAATGACAATAAAAGGAAATTGTTTTTCATAGAAGAGACATAATGAAATTTGGTTTTTAATAAGATCATGGATGTTTTCTCATTTTTGATTATTGTGTGAATTTGATTTGAATATATGATAATTGGTCAGGAGTGCAATGCTTAAGTGTGGGGGATTGATGAAGCTAATATTTTCACATATTTTATACTGTAATTTAATGTTTATAAACCCACAATAGTGTTATTTAATGGGGCAATTGTTACATATTTAGGTTTTGGTGTTATTTTGAGCCTAAATGCAAAAATGGCCTAATTCTGGATTTTTAATAGATTTTTATCACAGGGGTATTTTGGTCATTTCATATAAAATATATATCCAAATTTTGTGATTCGAATTTTTTTTGAACCCTTATTTTATTTCCTTCAACTTTGTCTTCAGGACCAGGGGTTGAATCGATATTAATGGTGCCCAAACAAATCAATGAAGTTGACAATTTTTTCGGGCGGACTCCATTGACTCCACCATAGTTATTGAAGCAAATTTCGGCCTACACTACTCCAAATGATACGATTCTTCCTGGATATGACAACGGACTCCAAGTCTCGTCTCCTCAATAAATTTAAACCCGTTTGGAATCCTTTATGATGGCCGTGTAGTGATAGAGGTTTGAAGGAAGCTTCCAGGAAGCTTCATCCATAGAAATCTATTTTCAATAGAAAAATCATAAATGCTTCAATACGCGTCCAATGAATCTAAAAATTTGAGGGTGGACGGAAAAGACATTGGTGAACAATAATGATGAAGAGGAAAACCCGTGAATCGGCCATTTAACGGGTCTAAAACGCGACAACTTGGTGAAGATAAAATCTGCCTATAAAAGGAGGGGAGCTCCTACCTCTCAAAATATTCCATTCTTTACCACACCATCCGTCACAAAGAGGTTTGGATTGAGAGAGCAAGAGTATAGGAGTATTCCATGATGTAATCAAGCCATGAAGGGCTAAATCCAAGTGGTGGTGGGAAACGGAGATCCGAAGACATTTCCCTTTTTGAGTTTGTACTTTCATTGTAAAATATTTTCTTTTAAACTATCCTGGAACTTGATTGCATGAATGAATGAGGTCTTTTTCTCTTGTGTTTTCAATTTCTTATAAATTATTCTATATTTCTTATATTCTAATGAATTTAAATTGGTTTTACTCATGGTCTAAATTTCTTTGGCGAGGTCTCTCTTTTGAGCACGATGAGTTCATCCTGTTTTGGTTACTCGGAGGTCTTCGGGTAATCAGAACACTTTCATTAGAAGATCGGAACCCATGTATGAGGTTTCAATATGGTATCTAGATTATTTATGTGTATACATTGAGGTATTAAGGTATACATTGGATAATTTAATGAAAATATATTCGTAAACAATGATAAAGGGAGTGTCCAACGATCAACGTTTGTCCACCGCTGCTACCTTTAACTTGTTCTTTCCAGTTCAATTTTCTTTGGTATTTTAATTGATAATGTAGATTTAATATTTCATTTTTATTTAGTTTTCATAATCAAAATCCCCCATATATATTATATATGTTACTTTTATATTAGTTAAATTAAAAAGTGACAATTGAAAATATAGTGCGTATAAGCGGCCTCCTTGTGATCGACACTAGGTTGTGCCACTATGGTACACTCTTAGGAAAAATAAGAATTTAATTGAGTAGGGTAAAGCGACTGAAATCCCCAAACACTAGTGTTAATGTACATCAAGATCCCATGACCCCATCTATTTTATAATTGACCAACTTCTAGAGATCGGTGAAATTCCTTTATATCCTGGAGTAATGTCTAGAGGAGTGTTTGGGGAAAGTCGTAAAATAGTAGATTGTTTTCCATTATGGGTTACCCTCATATATTCTATCAAACCCTGATATATGGTTCACATTATGGCTTTGGAGGGGCCTATATGTGATAACTATGATCTAGATAAATATGAGTACAACCTTCTAACCTTAGACAATGGGAACACCGAGCTCACTATAGAGGTACTTGATTATATGCTAAGGGCTTGTGTAGTAGACTTCATCTACAGCTATGAAAATTGCATTCCCCTGATAGACTTTTTTTTTAAATAATAGCTTCCATTCTACTATCACTATTTATCATCTTGAGGCCATCTATGAAATTACCTTAAGGCCACCATTGTTCCCCAAATAGACCGTAAAGAAATCACTTGTTGGGCCGTATATTGTCTAGGAAATGATAGAGAAGTACAAGTTCATCCATGAGTTCATGAAGACATCTCAGAATAAGTTGAAATATAATATATATCTATAGAAAAGGCCATTGGATTTTGAGTAGAGAGACCAAACATTCCATTATGTCTCCCCGCAATGTGGATTGGGGAGATTTTTCCAGGGTTCGTGATATCTCTACCGCCACGATTCATATCCCTCTCTGTGGCTAAATCATAACCCGTTTTTCTCTCTCCGCAATTATCATCAGGAGCCTCGTCTGCCCTCTTGTCGCGCCCTCCTCTGCCCTCTCGCCGCGCCCTCCTCCTCCCTGACGCCTCCTTGTAGTGCCCTCCTCCTTCCCGACGACTCTCGCCACGCCCTCCTTCTCCCAGATGCCTCCTCACCGCGCCCTCCTTGTCGCGCCCTCCTCCCCGACGGCTCCTCACCGCGACCCTTCTTCCCGACGCGACCCTCCCCCCCCGACGCCCCCTCACAGCAACCCTCCTCCTCGACTCAGCTCTTCCGACGGCTCCTCGCCGCGACCCTCCTCCTCACCGCAACCCTCCTCCCGGACGCCTCCTCCCCGACGCCTCCTCCCCGACTCCTCTCTTCCGACGCCGAGGCAAGTTTTTATGTATGTAAGCATATGAATTATATAATATTCTTCCTAGTTCACGGAGTTGCAGAAATTTTCTCTAACCTTGGGAGGTGATGAGCAATCTATGTATCATCGGTTTGAGTATGGGTTGATTATTCCAAATAAAAAATTTGAGGGAAGGATCCCCTATCTCACCAATTAGGTATGACCTAAGTATCTTTTGTGAGACCCATTAATAATGAAAGAGAGTCTTGATTTGTAGATAAGTTATTGAATAAGCTTAATAAATAAGGTTGAGAAACCTAAACTATCAAGTACTTAAAAAGTGAAATCCTTGCTAAGAGTGTCAAAATCTTTAGAGATGTCAATATTTAAATCAATATTTCTAGGTTTGGATCTCCTCTATATATATTGACACATTCAGAGTTAATATATAAATAATCTGTCACTTCCATGTATAAGAACCAACTAATACTACTTCCATATTCAATTATCTAAGAGTTGAATGAGTTTTGCATGTTATTTTAAAACCATACATTGGAAATCATAGCTATATAGCTAACAAGAGTGGCCTTTTTTGGGAGATCTTATTTCTTCTCTTCCTTGTCTAATTTTTATGCAAAGTTAGATGATTCTGTTGTTGCTGATGCATACATTGATCCCTTTACAATATCATTAACCAATTACTTGCTTGGTATGGATGCCAATGATCCTCCTAAAACATTAGAAACCATGAAATTTATTGGTTTCATATTTTCCAATGTATGAACTAGCCTTCATAAAAAAAACATGATATATGTGATTTTACATGGAGAAGAAAACTTCTATTTCATTTGAGAATTGTTACAGATAGCTGCCTGGAAGATGATAATGATGGTTTATCATTCATGCCAATGATCCAAATTCTGAATGGCTGGATGAGTTCTCGTGTCATCTATTTTCTTTACTTCTACACTTGGAACCATACAGTTTTATATATGTGTTTATGCCTTTTTTCTGTCCCTTTCTTCAATCATTCATGTTTATTCTAATATTTAGTTATGAATTGTCTAGTTATTAAGTAGTTTATGGTATTTCAGAAGTTAAGGGCTACACTCTTCATCGGTTTTAGGAATGATCATGATTGAGGATGGTCCCTATTGTTTTTCCATGATGAAAATCCTGCTTGGGAAGCTCTCTCAAACTCTCTATAGTCAAGTATGTCCTGGAATTGAAGGGTTGTTCAATCTAGTAGCTTCAAGAATCCATTTTTCTTCATTTTTTAAGATGATTTAATCTTTTGGAGAATTTGTATAATTACCTAAATCGTGTAAAATGTGTCCTTTTTTCTGTCTACAGTTGACACACTGATCACATCTATATAAGAAGTTGTTATATCTCATTTCTTTTCCCACTATTTTCTTATAGGTGGTTTCTTATGATAAGACCGGTTCTATCCACCACCATCGAAGACAATGAGTCAAGATTTGGGTATGGTTTATTCCATTTTTATTCTTTCAGCCACCTATGTTCAATATATGAGTAGTCATCCAATTTGACATTATCGTTTATCTGCTTATAGGGTGCTTCTTCTGGTGCAAGATCCCAAAAAACAGACTCAGGTACTATATCAATGTCATCATTGTACCTAACGGTATGTAATAACTTATTACATCATGCTTTTTGTTTTATGTACTCTGAATTCTTTATTCAAATTACAAAATTGTAAATGTGCTTTTCAAAATATTCTTTTAATGAAAAATGTAATTTTATCTTATGCAATTTAATTTCTCCATGCATCCAAATCTAACATATCATTCTTTATACATTGGACATCAACTATTCTCTATAAATTCAAGGGAGTTATATTATTATTAGCTTCTTTATTGTATTTATTACTCAGCTCGATTGTATTATTATCACATGATCATCAGTAGTTTCATTTTTTAGTGCTCCAACTCTTGTGTATGTAGATTCATATCATAGTCTTTCAACTTTTCTACTATCGGGTATGTTATACCTGAATCGTCTGATCATAGGGTGTCTACATAGCGTACAATTTTATTGGACCATCTGATGATCCTCCATTGCATATTGTATTCTCACAGCGCATATTATTTCCTCTGATTGCAGTGTACTTCATCCGATGATCCAATCCGATATCTCACTCTGCCCATTCG